>JAIGNY010003664.1:1715000-1925000 GCA_020152595.1 Chiridota heheva
GTGTCGTCACATCCCAGTGAGTTTCATAATCAGATTTTTAAAGACCAGTTATCGTGTTTAATGTGGAGAAATTAAACTATGCTGTATATGCAATACAATTCAATGTTTCTGATTGGCGGACCAGATTTCCACAAATACAGACGAGCCAATCATAAATTGCAGCGGAAGTGATGTCGCTGAAAGGTAGCAGATTTACTGGTGCTGAGTCAAGCAATTTTCTTGTGATGATATTCCCTTCATTAGGGATATTGTTCAAATTGATCTATAACAGTATGATTAATTTGAACACAATGGTTTTCAGTGCCATTATGTGAACCAAAAGTGTGTACGAATATTTTTAAGACTTGAGAAAAAAATACGCCCTCACTTTTGGATCGTCGGCTCCTCGAAGTTATGTACAGCACTAAGTATAATGTAAATAGCCTTTTTGGCAGGCACTTAGAGCAACAAAATTCCGCAATTTTTTAATATTTTTTATTAGCAACTAGAAACAATGAAACGTGATCAATCCATACAGATAAAATTAACTGTACTTCACGACCTTGTCTCATGTGCCTTTATCATATACAAATTCACCATGCTTTTTCTCATTCCCGAAACAGTCACACATACACATTATAAACTCCATGGTATTTCTTTTATAATTTCTGTGCACAGAACAGTGTCTTGAAACCATCAACTTTCCCCCTCCCCACCTCATGCCACTGTCAAATGCAGGACTAGAGTTTGAATTCAGGTCATCTACAGGTGAGGTCAGTATTTGTCAGAAGCCTTCTGGGGAATCCAATTGAAATACTAAGGTCAGACAGACTGAAAGAAAGCTAAGCAATAGAGGCCATCTAGGGCCTTTTACAGGCTTGTAACGTCTCATTTAGTTACTGAGCATATCAGTCAGAAACAAGTCCCACCAGGAAATATGATAAACAGTTCTCATGTCATAGGCGTCATCAGAGAATAAAAATGACGGGGAATTTACAAAATCATGGCGTCCTACTTTACTTTTTCCACGCGTGAAGCGTGAGATAAATGGCGTGGGGTCCAGGGGCAAAGGGGGGTCCAGGGTGCGAAGCCCCCGGATACTCTGCGATTTTAGTCAATATGAGGGCCTAAAAGTGGATGGAATTTGACACGTTTTTATGTATCCTTGCATGCTTTTTCTACACACCTGGGGTATGTGTAACTGAAAGTCTGTGGGAGTGGTGCTACATCATTCAAATGATTGCATCATTTTAGGAAGTGTTTCATGCCACACATCTTATTTCTATGCTTTCTGTGAATATAGTATAATTGCTGCCAGGAACTGGACCTATATACCAGGGCATATATTTCATAGCCTTGGTTACTAACATATAGGTACAATCACAGGGGCTTCAGGGGCGGGTAGTCCAGGGACTTGCTTAGAGCTAGAGCTGCGTACAGTACAGCATACCATCATTACATCTATATGATTTGTTGATGTAATAACATTAGGAATACGCTAATTTTTAAGATAGGCCTATTTTGTAACTTCTTGAAGGAATATTTTCTGATAGGCGACTCCACCCTCTTTGGTGACGGATGTGATTTAGTAGAACACCTTTAAAAACATAACATTAAAATTCTGTTGAACAAAAAAAGGTGGGGTCGTTCGCACCAACAACCCCCCTCCCCCTCCTTGGTGACACAGGTAAGAAAATGTCAAGTGGCCAAGATGGCCCCCAACTTCCCACCTATAGCAAACTATCAGTTACCAACCACATTATGGTTTGCATTGTCCTCTTTTCAATCAACGAAATTCTGTACAAGATCTTCTGAGAACATGAAAGGAACAAATTAATGATTCATCTGAAAATTTCCTTGAAGAAGTTTATAATCAATTTAATAGGATTTGTTCACATCGTAATTAACAGGTCATTTATTTAAAGGATTACTTCAGGGGTCAGGCAAGTTTTGCTTTTATAAAAAAAGGCTTCAAAAAAACAAAACAAAATGGTGAAGAAAGCATTCATAAATCTTATTATGTTAAGGAGATATTTAAGTTTAAAGTTTGTAGTGTATTGGTTGTGTACACCCGGTGGAGAATAAAATGGCAGCATCTTAGAAGCAGGTTGTCCAACTATTTTTGTTGTTGAAGACGAATATATGTTACAGTGGCGACGAAATTCAAAGCCAGGTTAAATCGGAAAAGTAAACACATGTAAAAATGGCACTACAGTCAATTTAGACGTAGAGCGCATACAACCATTTAATCTTTATGGGGAGATGTCAAGCATGGCTCCACATTGGAAGTGGTGGAAACGAGCATTAGAATACTACCTCACACGTAAGGGAGTTTCCGACAACAAACAGTGTCAAGCAATTGTGGCTACACACAGCAGGTATGGAAATACAGTACTTGTATAAAATGTTACCGCAACCATCAAGTACCAGTACTGATACTAGTGAACAAGTCCTTTATGAAAAAATGCTAAAAACACTGGATGATTATTTCACACCAAAAGTGAACATCCCCTATGAAAGGCACCTTCAGACAAATAAAACAGGAAGACTGAAACAATTGATCAATTTATTGCACGTTTAATGCAACAAGCAGTTAATTTCAGAGAGGGTAAAACAAGAACATATTCCAGATCAAGTGATAGATAAATGTTGTTCATCAGCGTTACGCCGTAAGTTACAAACAAACAGTACAGACCTTACACTACAAGACTTGCAGGACATAAGCCAGCTATGGAAACCGTTGATGCGCAAATGAAATCAATGAAAATTAGCCATAGTAATAGTGGTGATAATGCTGCTTGTAGTGGAACAGATGTTAATGTTAACAGAGTGGGAACAGGAAAGAAGTTTTCCAGAGGAAAATACCACTCCCAAAACAGATGGGAAGAGGACATCAACAAAAAGGAAACACTAGAAATGAAACATGTTTTAGATGCGGTAAACCTGGTCATTATGCAAAGGATGCTAAGTGCCCAGCAAGAAATGCGGTATGTTCAAAATGTAACTAACTGGCCACTATGCACCAATGTGTAAGACTAAACGAGAGCGAGTAAAAAGGAAATTAGAAAGGATAACCAGGACTCAATTCATGAGGTCAGTTTTGTTAAACAGGATTTTGAATTTTATATTACTGGCCCGCCAGAGAACAGTGTTTCAGTTTGTGCTGAAGTGGAAAGGGTTAATGTGGACATGCATTGATTCAGGATCGTCAGCAAATATCATCGACAAACCTACCTGGGAACACTTAAAGACCCCTTGGGTTAATCCTGTGGTAAATTTACCGAAAGCTGGAGACAAAATTCGCTTGTGTGTGGACATGAGGCTTGCAAATGAAGCCATCGTCAGACAAAGGTTCCCTATTCCCACTTTTAAAGAAGTACTATCCTCGATATCAAATTGAATTGGAGAAACAATCCAGAGAGATAACCACTTTTGTCACACACCTTGGGCTTTTGAGGTACAAGCAATTAATGTTCCGATAAGTTCAACTCCAGAGACATACCAACACATTATCCAACAAGTCATAGCAGGATGCGAAGGTGCCCACAATATATTTAATGATATTATTGTCCATGGAAAGGACCAAGTAGAACATGATGACAGACTCATCAAAGTACTGAACCGCATTCGTCAAACAGGTTTGACTTTGAATAGAGGCAAACGCCAATTTGGATTTGACAAACTCACATTGATGGGTCATGGTTAATCAAGTGGTGGTATCAGTCCTAGTGACGAGAAAGTTGAAGCAGTTAAAGGTGCATCGACACCAACCAATGCTAGTGAAGTTTGTAGCTTCTTGGGCCTAGTACAATATTATGCTCGTTGTATCCCCAATCTGGCAACCCTGTCAGAGCCCCTAAGGTGTTTGTCAAAGAAGGGAGTAGAATTTCAGAGGAGCCCGAACAATATAAGGCATTCGATAGTCTTAAGGTGGTATTGACAAAAGCTGAAACCCTGGGATACTTTGATCCAAATTCAGAAACGCAAGATATAAGTGATGCCAGCCCAGTTGGTTTAGGGGCAGTGCTAGTGCAAATTCACAACAACCAACCCCGCATAATTGCATATGCAAGCAGAAGCCTAACTAAAATAGAAAGGCGTTATTCCCAAATGGAAAAGGAGGCTTTAAGAATCATGTGGGCTTGTGGAAGATTTCACATATACTTTAATCATGGGACCAATTTTGTTCTGCTCACCAGCCATAAGCCATTAGAGTTTATCTACTCAAAAAGGGCAAAGCCTTCTGTGCGCATAGAGCGTTGGGTTTTATGGCTTCAGTCCTACAACTTCACTGTGAAGTACATTACAGGTAAACAGAACATTAACTGCTTGTCTTGACTTTTGCCAAATTCAGGCAATACCCAAGGAGAGCATAGTAGAAACATAGCAGAGGAACATATTAGATTTGTTGCAAGTGATGCAGCACCAGAAGCTGTCCCGATATAACTTATTATAAGGTTAAGAAAATGTGTGCTTACGAAAGATTGGTCTGATATTCCCATGGGATACAAAAATGCCAGATTAGAGCTAACAGTTCAAGGAACTAGTTCTAAGTTAAAATCGTATTAAAGTCCCTCACAGCCTCTGTGCCCTGATAATTAACCTAGTACATGAAGGGCACCGGGGTATAGTGAAAAGTAAGCAAAGACTTAAAACAAAGGTATGGTGGCCCGGTGCTGAAAAGGACACAGAACAAATATGTAAGTCATGTCATGGGTGCCAGGTGCTTGGTTTAGCACAAAATCCAGAACCGATTAAGTCAACACCATTACCCGATGGACCCTGGGAACACTTAGCTACTGACATACTAGGACCTCTCCCAAATGGTTCATATTTGTCAGTGATAAATAAATAGATGAGAGGTGCAGTGCCTCAGTGGTTAAGGAGTCATACTTGTATGTGAAAGGTAACAGGTTCAATTCCCGTCGTGAGCGCTGCATTGTGTCCTTGAGCAAGATACTTTACTCTACTTGCTTCAGTCCACTCAGCTGTGAAATAAGTACCAGCACTGCTGGGGAGTTTATCTGTGATGAACTGACGTCCCGTCTAGGGGGAGTCATGTACTCTCATCCGCTTGCGCCATGGAAACCGGGGATAAGCACCAACTCTATGAGCCCAATGGCTTGATGGAATTAGCTTCTTAAAAATGTACTATGCATCCAATTTCACATCAACTGATTTCAAGGAATTCCTGGGGGGATGTGATATTGAGCATACAACAATACCTTTGTGGTCGCAAGCAAATGGGGAGGTCGAAAGACAAAACAGAACTATTTTGAAAACTCTCAAAATTGCCCACATTGAAGGGAAAGATTGGAAAAGGGAACATAGGAAACTCCTCCCTCCACAACTGAAATGAGTCCCACAAAAGCTTTGCTTGGATGAAATCTGAGGACAAAACTCCCAGGTTTACAAGTTAGGACTGACCAGGATAATGTTGTGTCTGATAAGGATAGTGAAGGGAAACAAAAAGCAAAATACTACACTGATATGAGACGTAGGGCGAGGGAGAGTAGGTGACCTTGTTCTTGTGACGCAGAGACTGAGCAAAATAAGCTGAACCCAACTTTCTGTGAAATACCACATAAAGTTGTGGAAAAGGTAAATAGTCATGTGACAATTCAGTCACCTGATGGTGTGTAGTACAAAAGAAACACTGCCCATCTTGGTAGCACAGAACTAATTATTTGCCCTCTTGAAGCCTATAATGATAGAGTCAAGTTAGGGGTCCTTTTTTACCAGAATGTTATAGATTTGGGATCTTTTATGATGTTTTCCAAAAAGAACCATCTAGTATCTCTCAGATGAGGGTAATTTCAATAGGGGGTCACCAGAGGTTTTGGCCCTTTTTTGGGGGGCTGAGGTGAAGAGGTGTTATACACCCTCACGAATCAATCAAATGTGGGTATGGGTCCATAGTAAAATACTTCCCCATTAAACTGATACTGAAACGAATCTCATCAAGTTTGGATATGCATAGTCAAGACCTATCCTTTCTCTACCATTCTTGAAATTTTCAACTTCTCAGCTTCCTGTCCCATGACATGGGACCTCTTGAAAAAAAAAAATTATTAGCTTTTTCTCTCAGGGTTCTTATTTTTGGATAACGGAATACCTTATTAGTTCCGTGCTACCTGTTAAGAAGTACGATTCTGAAAGTGTTATTCAACCTTCAAGTAAGGGTACACCTCAACAGCTTAATGACAGAGCCAACAAAGTGAGTTCCCCAAAACAACCATCACCGTCCCATAAATTGCCCACAAAGCTTGATGATTTCGTCACTAGTTTTTTGAAGGGTGATTTGTGGACAAAACCCATTGCATATAGGTTGTTAGGTACAGTAGTAGTAGCACTTTGTCATTGTTGATAGTTCTTCATTTGTTGCTAATTTTGTCAAAGTTCAATGTCTTGTTTATGGAAAGAAATAGTTTGTTAAGCAGCTCATGCAGACATTCATAAATGGTTTCTTGAAAAGACTGGCTGTCCAATTTGGAATATATATATACATACTCTTTTCTTTGTTTATGATACATGTGTACACTTCTGTATGTGATAAACTGCGAGTCAAATTAAACTGCATGCTGTCAACATGTTTACATCTAAACTGGACATTACAATACAGAATTCAATGTATATGTTCTATGCACTGAAAAGGGAAGGGGATGTAGTGTATTAGTTGCATAATGTGTGCACCCAGTGGAGAATAAAATAGTTGCATCTAAGAAGCAGGTTGTCCGACTATGTTGGTTGTTTAAGACGTATATATGTTACAAAGTTTAGTATTATTTGTGTAGAAATGACTGATATTAGACTAGTTGTGATTTCATAGCCTCAGAATCCTCAAAGTCTTTATGCATGTATCCTATCATATTTTGTCCTGCAATTTTGGGGCTGAAAAACTATTGGATATGTCAGGAAAGCAGCAAAGCAGAATCTTGTACGGGTAATTTTATCTCCTGAAGAAAGTTTGAGGAAAAATAATTCAAATAGTCAAAAAAGTAAAATAAATTTCATTTAAAATACATTAACAATTGTTAAGAATGTGAGAATGAGAGCACCAACCTGCCATAGTAGTAGATTTACTGTATTTCATTGTACACATGGTGAAGCCCCATCATATCTTCAGTCTTTACTGACAAGAAAGAATGGATACTGTCTGCGCTCTTCAGCTTCATACCAACTAAGAACAAGCCATTGCTCAAACTCACTGGCAAGAAATGGGGCTTTTCAACATTTGGGGCCGAAGGTTTGGAATAGTCTCCATGTTGAATTGAGACTGATCACCAATTTATCTCTGTTCAAGAGAAAACTTAAAGCCCACATGTTTTGTAGATCATATCCAAATTTGTCTTAACTGTCTCTTACTGTAAAGCGCCTTTGTTGTACATTGTTGTATTTTTAGGGCGCTATACAAATGTTGAACTTTAAACCTTGAACTTTGGATTTACTAAACCAGTCATTTCTACACAGATGACTTAAATATCTCCTTAACGGAATAAGGTTTTTTTGAATGCTTTTTCCACCATTTTGTTTCTTTTAAAGTCCTCTTTTATACAAAATAAACTTGCTGGACCACTAGACTAATGCTGTAATTTATGAATCTCCTCAGCAGAGGCTATTGTAACATGTGAATGTACCAGCTATCCATCCACTGGCTTAAAGTAATACTCTTTATCTCTTTTACTGAAGCTAATCCCTCTAGTGTAGATACTACCTGCATTCCTTATTATCTGCTTTGGTTTGGTTTGATGAGGTTTAACGACCCCGTAACAGTTAGAGTTAAACATGCCAAGAGGGTGTCAAATAATTAAGGTGCAATTATCTTTTAACTTATAAAAATGTTATTTATGTAAATCCGCTTGCCCATATATCATATCATGGCTGGCTTTTACTTTTATGTCAATGTTGAATTGCAAAGTTTAGTCCCTTGAGGAAATAATAAAAGTTTCTTGTTCTCAAGCTATGGGGTCTTCTCTTATTTTCTGTATTTCCCACTCGCTCATCAAATTAAAGAGGCTTGAGCCACGATACACAACTGATAGCAGAGGCTTGAGCCACGATACACAACTGATAGCAGAGGCTTGAGCCACGATACACAACTGATAGCAGAGGCTTGAGCCATGATACACAACTGACAGCAGAGGCTTGAGCCACAATACACAACTGATAGCAGAGGCTTGAGCCATGATACACAACTGATAGCAGAGGCTTGAGCCACGATACACAACTGATAGCAGAGGCTTGAGCTACGATACACAACTGATAGCAGAGGCTTGAGCCATGATACACAACTGATAGCAGAGGCTTGAGCTACGATACACAACTGATAGCAGAGGCTTGAGCCACAATACACAACTGATAGCAACGGCTTGAGCCACGATACACAACTGATAGCAAAGGCTTGAGCCACGATACACAACTGATAGCAGAGGCTTGAGCCACGATACACAACTGATTGCAGAGGCTTGAGCCACGATACACAACTGATAGCAGAGGCTTGAGCCATGATACACAACTGATAGCAGAGGCTCGAGCCACGATACACAACTCATATCAGAGGCTTGAGCCACGATACACAACTCATATCAGAGGCTTGAGCCACAATACACAACTGATAGCAACGGCTTGAGCCACGATACACAACTGATAGCAAAGGCTTGAGCCACGATACACAACTGATAGCAGAGGCTTGAGTCACGATACACAACTGATAGCAGAGGTTTGAGCCACGATACACAACTAATAGCAGAGGCTTCAGCCATGATACACAACTGATAGCAGAGGCTCGAGCCACGATACACAACTCATATCAGAGGCTTGAGCCACGATACACAACTCATAGCAGAGGCTTGAGCCACGATACACAACTCATAGCAGAGGCTTGAGCCACGATACACAACTAATAGCAGAGGCTTCAGCCACGATACACAACTCATAGCAGAGGCTTGATGGATAGCTGGTAATTTATTAATCATTTGTTCTATTACTATTTATAGATGCAGTGGCTCAGTGGTTAATGAGTCATGCTTGTATGCGAAAGGTACTGGATTTGAATCCTGTTGCGAGCGCTGCATTGTGTCCTTGAGCAAGATACTTAAGTCTACTTGCTCCAGTCCACTCAGCTGTAAAATGAGTACCAGCACTGCTGGGGAGCTAACCTGTAATGGACTGGCTGGCATCCTGTCCTGGGGGAGTCATGTGCCCCCATTTGTTTGCACCATGGAAACCGAGGATAAGTACCTGCCCTATGAGCCTAGCTCAGATGGATTTACCTTCTTTGCACATTACTACATAATTTCTTAGTCAGCAGCATATTGCTCAACTTCATTGGACCACTGGGTCGGGAAGTGAATGAACATATCCCATTTTCATGCACATCTCTTCTCCTGCTCAGATATCCAGACGGGTGCATGACTCTACCACCACTGTCAGGACCTCTATTAAATATCCTTATCTGATGGACAGTGAACATCATCTAACAATTGTGTACTTCTGTATTGTGTACTCCAAACGGCTGCATGTGTGAGCACCCCTTACCTCTGCTGTATGGTATACTCCAAATGGCTGCATGCGTGAGCACCCCTTACCTCTTCAGGTTCACAAAATCCTTTACTGGACCAAAAACACTATGGGAGCTGCCACTAAACAGGGTTACTCATGATGCAGCATTCTGATTGTACTTGTTCTGTGTATAGGGATTAAATCTCTGAAGTTCCTGGAAGTTTTTATAGGCTTCGGTAACAAACAAAAGATGAATATTCAAGTGAATTAGTTATAAAGGGATAAAAAAAACTTGTGATTCTATTGTCGGTTCAATTATGTTAACATTTCGAGAAATTTTTCTTAAAAACTATTTCGTAGTACAGGTCATGGACGGACTGGCCAGTTGCTCCATCCAATCACCAATGCGCCCCACCCTGGTGCCATGCGCTTGCTTCAAAGTAGTGTCTAAAATGTCTCACAAATCATGAAAAACCACTGGAGCAGCCCACCGGGGGCTCAGACTCTTCCCCTTCAAGTCCGTCTTGGCACCCCTTTAGGGCACCTCGACTAGTGGCATTTTAATTCCTTTGTCCGCCCCTAACACAGGTAGTATAGAGCGGGAAGGAGGTTACATCATCGACATGAATGCTCTGTCCCTAGTAGTAGGATATTGCCTACCCATAAGAATAAGGGATCTCCCGGACTGATGAGGAATGGCCCCTCCAACGTTTCAGAAATGGGTATTTGGCCCCCCTAATTTTGAACTTTAAAATGTATCATTTAAACAGGTTTTTGTTTTTGTTTTTAATAAGAAAACCAAATTACTGGAACAAATCAATTAACTTTCATTCAGATGACCACAGACCTGCAAACAAACATGACACAAATCAAAAGTGTTTTTGTAAGAAAACAAATGATCTAATTGATGCAGATATCACTTCATTCTCTATTAAAGACTACCTCAGGCAGCAACACATCCATGCTTGGATCTACTTCTTGCTGAGTTGGACCGAAGCTTCAAACAAGAGACCTTATACATGATCTTAAAGATGGTAAATACCATCGGATTATTACACTGCACTTAACATACTTATCAAGCTACCATAGCTATCCCTCCACAACTGCACAAGTACAGCAACTTTATGCAAATGACGTTGACATTGAAAGCTTACGAATACACTCGTCCATGGCGCCCGATGGTCTTCAATGACAAAAAACCCATCATTCCAAAGTCGCTGATATTCTAGCAAAGGATGGATCAGCATCAGGGGCGTAGGAAGGGTCCCCTCTTTAGCCTATGATTTAATTTGTAAGAGTTGCAACATGCAAAATCAGTTAATAAAATATAGGCCTATTTTTAGCCCCAAACCCATTAAAACTACAAATCTGTTAAAAACATGGACCCAATGACGATATATTTTGCCCCCTCCCCACCCCCTTCCTTCTCTCATAAACCTTCGGCCGCCGTTGATCAGGCACCATAACCTAATTCTTGATGTTTTCAAAATATGAATAAATTTACTGCTGAAACTAATTTCACAATGCAATAAGGCATCAACCCAATAAGGCATCAACCCAATCAGGCATCAACCCAATCAGGCATCAACCCAATCAGGCATCAACCCTTTCAGGTATCAACCCAATCAGGTATTGATTATAATAGACAAAAATATCATGATACATCATCATATCACAACATCTATGTTATGATCATTAATTTTGGAAAACTGCCTGGCTTTTCAGCATGCATGTCTCCATTTTCCCGTAAAATGTAAGATCTAAGGAAACGAAACATACAGAATCAGATTTGCTGCAAATACTCTGAAAAAATCTCATTCAATTTAAATGTTTCTGAAATTCTGTTTGCACCTGTACATGTGAAAATGACATGTTAGGGTTAGGGTAGTTTGGATATCCTGACAATAAATATCGCAATATCGCGATAATCAACATATCCTGACAGCTAGCCCTATTGATTATTAACATAAAATTTAAAAAATGTGAACATTAAAGTACCTTGCCTAATGATCAGATGATGTATTCTTTGAATACCAAGTTCAAGAAACCTTAAATACTAATGTATGAAATTAAGTTTAGTTTTAAAAGTTCACTTAAACTTCAGTAGTATGTACTGTATATCAACTAAATCTAGCACATTTTGATTGCTAATTCTTGAGTGCAGTGAAGTTAATACCCAATGGAAATTTCCCTTATAGGCAAAAAGTTATACTCTAAAAGTAAATAAATAAAATAAAAATAAATTAAAAAAAGTTGTTTTGTTGATAAATGTCCAGGAATTTCTCAAAGTTTAAACTTTACCACAGTTAAATCTTAAAGGAATACTCCTATGAGGATTTATATGAAGGAGGAAAAATAAAAGAAAATAACTGGAGGAAAACCCATGTTTTTTTATTCTATTATTATAAAGATTTGCAGTGTGCTAAAAGGTGACTGGTCCAGTAAGTCTAACTCATAAGTGTGATGTCATAATCACACTTTCAAGGCATTTTTCTTTGTAAAAACAATTACCTCTTTCTAAATTGTTGGAAACATTTTTTGTTTAATTAATTAGATGGGATATAAAATGTACAAGTTGCAAGAACATGATTTCCCTATCTATTCCTTTATCTTCAACTCTAAACATAGAATTACATTAAAATCGCTTGAATCTGTACGTATGCATGATATTAATGAAATATTTGAAATGTAATAACTTCTGAATGGAATAATTAACATAGGAACATAGGTTTTTCACTAATTAATACTTATTAAATTGTTTCTTATATTCACCAATTTGTTTTTTTGTTGTTCCATTTGTCCTACCATATAACTGTAAACAAGACAATCCATGTAAATATTCCTTCAATACACATGTGTGTATATGCATGAGATTGGGATGGGATGAGGGGGAGCGGGTTAAACTCAGAAATGACCAATTTACTGCATATTTATTCTCCAAATGGGAATGACAGACAAACTCCTGAATGAAATAATGATCATCAGAAAAAGTACAATCACCAGATTTTAAAGGTATGTGGATATGCCGAGTAATAGTTTATCAAAAAAGAGCTTATAATTTTGGCAATGCATTTGTTCTTTAAATTTTGGAAAAAGCTCTTATAGCAAAATAGGAAGAATTGGCAATATAAACCTTTTAATGCTAAATCTGTCATGACCGGGAAAATTGTTCAAATACCTCTGTGTCAAACTCTGAATCGCACTCCTAAATCTTGGCCACATATCAATGAGAAATTCTTTGATTGGAAGAAAAACTCAAAAATTTCACACAACATACTTCTTTAAAATAATTGAATTGTTAAGAATTTTAAGCATAGACTTCCTTCCTTGTAAAGTAAAACTACCAAAACAGGAAAAGTATAAGACAAGACTGAATACTTACTTCCTGGTATGAAAACACTTTCTACTTTTATAAAGAGGTGGAACGCTTTAGGTAAATCATGAACTACTAAATAAAATGCACAAATGCTTAAGTGAGGAAAAGAAATTTCCTCACTCAGTTACAGACATGATCAGCTCACTTTAAAGGTGTATGCACATGTATGTTCTACATTGGTTGAAAGAATATTAAAATCTGACCAAATCATTTTGAAATTAGTACTTTTAGCTAGCTGTTAAGCTATGGCGGATCAAAGTCTAATCTAATCAAAGTCTGATCGGAGTTCTTCATGTCAACACAATTCTTTTGCTGTGGAAATAATGGATCGTTTCAAGTCTTACTTAGGAACAGCTTCTATTTTCAAAATGGATTTCTATTGTAAAAATGGACTGGAATAACACCTTCAAATTACCATTATTCTCCTTTTTCGGTACTTAAAAAAACTCTGTACCAGAATAGCTAACAAAATTCTTGTTTGCTATTCTGGTACATAGTTTATAATGTAACAAAAAAAGGAGTAAAATGGTAATCTGAACGCTTTATGCCAGTCCATTTTGATCATAGAAATCCATTTTGAAAATAGAAGCTGTTTAGGGTAAATTTGTCCATGAAGATATTCTAAAGCCCCCGAGGCTACGTTACGTTTAATACTACCTGCCAAGTTCAACAATTATATCGATCAACTTACTCTTGGCCCTAAATGAAAGCTGATGCTATTACCCTCAAAAAACAACCAAAACTGCTCCTGGCTTTTACACTTTGCTAAAATGCTTTTTCATATTGCATTTTAGCTTTTAAGCCATACATCTGTAGAATCCATATGTACTCTAAAAGTCAGTTACAACTCAATGCATTTGTTCAATGCGTAGTGCAATGTTCTCAGAATCTGCCCTTGAACTATCAAGTTTTTTGGTTTGCTTGCCCAAAGCTCCCAGTCTTTTTGCAATCTTTTTCAAATTTCTAAATGCATGTAAAAATATATTAAGAAAAAAAAACTCATAAAGAAACACTAAAATTCAATCATCCTATTCTGTACCAGGAGTTTTAACACTCAGTCTGTTTCCCTAAAAATCCCCCCCCCCCTCCACCCTCCTTTCTGTAATGATAATGGTCTGATGAATTGATTTTCAAGAGTCAGATTCCTTCACATCTTTTCTTAATTTAAAGTGTATATGATTAAGTCTGCACAAAGACAAATTTGAAATATTCTTGATTTTGGGTAATTTCTTCATTTTTGTTAAATTTACTTCAATTTCTGAGGAAATTCATTCATTTTTGTTAAATTTTTTGTAATTTTCCAGAAGTTTTCTTTAATTTTCTGGAAACTTACTTCATTTTAAGGAAACTTTTCTGAAAATATTGCCATTTTCCCCCCAAAAATGTATGATAAATGTTCAAAATGTTCCTCCTGCCCCTCACCCCTTCCATACAAATAATTTTGAAAATACATTAGGCTCATACATTTCATAGGTTTGTTGGGACAAAAATCCAATCTGGCTCTCCAATGTGAATTATCTTCCTCTGCTGAATGTAGTTATTTCAATGATTTAGGAAATTGGGCTCACAATCCCAACTACCCATGCAGACATGGCCAGTGATGTCAAGCTTCAGTGCATTCTCTATGCACTTTTGTTATTGTATAAGTGTTGGAATTGTGAGTTTTCCTTACTATCTTGAATGAAACCTTCCAAAAATTGTATTCATCTTTTTTCTTTTTTATTTAAGTCTTATAAAGTGGCTCACCTGTTATTGTAAATGGGTAGAAATTCCACGCTTTTTCTGTGACATAAAAATAATTGCATAACTTAGAGATGAACTTTTGACTCCATACTGGTAACCGACTGAAAATAAAAACAGGAAAACGACTTTGAAACTTAGTTTCAATTTTTATGAAATTTTTTCAGAAGTTGTTTTGCTCAAAATTATATCATACATCTGATACTTTTATGATTTGAAGCACTTCTATTCAAATATGCAATCAAGACAATTATTTACATTCATAAATGCAATTATGACATAATTATTAACAGCAATTGCATTTACAATTTAAGTATCAAAAACCATGTCACATAAATCAAAATTCTTCAATCAATAAGAACGTAAATTCCGAGATGATTTGCAAAAAACATTTTATGAACCTGCATTTTGAAAACCCAAAGAACAATTCTGACAGCAGAAGATAAAGGCAACCTTAAAGGAGCTGGTGGCTGAAAAGTGAGGTGTAGTTTCCTTGAATCTGAAGATAAATCATATACCTTTCTTGCACCCAGAGGTACGGAATATAAACGCTACTAAATCCTGACCCAAGTACTCAAAATTTGTACATATTTCCCCCATTGACTTTTCAATTTGTATGCATGTGGGTGAACATATCTTTATCCAACAACACCAAAAAACAGACCGTGTGATGTGACTTTTATTGGTTAAAATTCAACATAAATTGGCAAACACTAATGTCTAGACTTTTCGGTCAAGGTCTCCTTTAACACATTTTGTTTAAACTCTGCTGTTACTTATATCAGAAATACAGTTCACTATAATACACACCTAAAGTATTTGCGTTAAGTGGTATATTCAAATTGCAAAATTAGAACAACTTCTGAACCGTAAAAAAGTGCATGAAATATAACGTGACACAGAGGCAAATATACCTTCTTTTGAAAAAGATCAATACTTGTAAAAGAAATTCCAGTTAAATATTTATTATTCATTTCACTCCCAATTACAAAACAAGCGTTGCGTGAAGGTCAGCAAAAGGTTGTACGTCGACAAAGCATACATTCAGGCCATTCTAAATGAAGTAAAATTGCATTCTCATCACGAGGGCAAAACGGCACTACATAAAAGACCCTTATTACATTAGCAATGACATGAAGCAGGAGTCTCCGAGTTCAATCTTCATTTCTGATCCCAATTCCACAAAGGCATCAATAGCAATTTAATAATCAGTAAAAGGTGTCACTTCAATATAGGGTATTACCCACTTCTTGAAATGTCCGCAGTTCCAAACTCCAATCTACTCTCTTTCACACTCTCAACCAGCTAAAAAAAGTAGGCGTGCAATTTCCAAGAGTTTTCCCCAGAGGTTGCTTGGATTTAGGATGTACATCTATCTTGGTTGAAATGTTCAGCTTTGTGATTGTGTGTGTGGAGGTGTGTGGGCAGGAAGGATGGGGTGGGGCAAGGGTGGGGTTTAGAGAAAGAGTAGGGGTGGGTAGCTCTTGACCTCCATTCACCACCATGTCCCTCCACAAAATTACAGCCAGATCGAAGCACAAAAGGGGCACACAAGTGGTGTATACAGGGTTCATGGGGAGGGCCGGTAGTTCCCTCCATTTTTTTCATAATTGTATTCTGAAAGGTCCCTTGGACCCTCCACTTCAAAAAATATTGTAAGATAGAACATCTCGAAAGAATTACTAAGACTTTTGTTATTTCCATACCTTGATAAATATATTCTCTTTTCTGTATATCTGCCTTTCCCGTGGATCGGGTCGAAGCACTCTTTATTTTCCAGCACCTGCACACCTTCGCCTTTCTGTGTTTGTTCTTCACTGTGTTTGGCTATCATGTAAAGCTGACCTATTCTGTACTGTAAAAAGAAGAAAAAGAAGAATACAATTATAATGAGTAATTTACAATATTCTTCTGACATTAATTAGCATCACAAAGATGTTATTTTACAGGAGAATGGGTATCTGTACCCCCAACTCTCGTATGGCCTTGCCACACAACAGCAAGTCATTAAAAAAAATTTTTGTAAACATTGTAAATATTATGGTTCAGAGCTCTTACAAACATAAATGAGTTTTAAGTCTTTTTTTTTTGTCTTTATTTTTTTTAAATTTAAGTAGGAATGTCACTGATATTCTATGTAACCTTTCTCGAATAACCACAAAAAATGTCACTCCTTACTTCATAGCACATCTATGTACTTCACCACAATTTTCTCTACCTCAAAATGTTGTGTCTTTGTTGATGTTTTTCATCAGTCAGTTTATAGACCAGGAGTCTAACTAGGACAGTAATTCTGAGCTAAAGCTTCCATGATTAATGCTCCATGCCTCTTTTATTAAACGAAACTTCTATATCACTTCTTTCAACTTGGCGTTTGTAATCTTATATACTCATCAAATTCCTTTGGGTTCACATTAATGTTGTTATCTGACATAACATGAGCAAATGAGTAAAACTAATTTGTTTTTGCCATATGAAACAGAGGTTCTTTTAAAACCATATACATTTTGTTTTTTTACATCGGAAAAAGTAAATTATCGTTCTCCCAAGAAGCTTTTTTCGTCCATTTCTTTGTTGATGTTCAGAGAGAAAACAACTATTCTTGATGTTGGTTTGTCAAATAATTTTTTTGTAATGTTTATTTGATTAATTTTTCTTATTTTATGACTGCCGCACTCGCAAGCCAGAAATAAGTTATGAAGGTCCCTAGTATTTTGGACCCGTATATTAAAAATTGGGATAAATTAACAAAAGAATTAAAAAGGACTTATGTATCCGTCTTCCTGCTCATACATCACAAATTGTGCAAACTCGCAAACTTTAAATACGCTTTTCAAAATTGTATTTTATCCTTTAAAATTCTAAACATGATTATTTCTGTAGCTGTCCATATATGAATTAATTGAAAGAGATTGGATCTGCAATGCAACTGTATGTACTTCTGCAAATCATTAAAATAGCATAATTGCCATGTACAGACTTTTCTGTACTTAAAACTCAGAATTAGGTTTCTTAAAGGGATATTCTCGTGAATTATCACTTTCGTAAAAGATTTTGCAGGTATATTTCAAATATTTTACCAGTGTGACCTCACAGTGTTAGTGCGATATCACAAAGGCAGATCCAAGACAATTTCATTAATTATTGCATAAAATATTTTTGGTTTAATACTTTGCTCATGAACCTTATACTCAAAGTAAAAGAACAAATATATATTTTTTGTTTGTTTCACAACAAAACACAACATTGTCTTGCATGATCTGCCTTTATAACATCATTGTAAACTGCGAAGTCAATTTTCAACACGTAGGTGAGATCAATTAGCTTTTAAACGGAATACGATATTAACATGATTTTGCATTCATTTGTTAATTTACTCGTCCTCTATCATGTAAATCAAAACGAATATTCCTTTAAATCTATTTTGGCAAAAAATTTTATTTGACATATCTCTCCAAAATGTGGGCCTAATCTACTATCTTTGAACAAAATGCCCACATATAAACAAAATACACGGGAATGAAATAAAAAATCATGATCTTTATCAACAACTTAAATTTGCATTATTAACGTAGCCAGATTTTAGCTGACTATCACATTTAGTACATCAGTGATCATGCATGCTTCAAATCTCCGCCATCGGAAAACTTAACTCTGCAAATATTTTTTCCCTATTTAAAGTTAATTTTGAGCAAGATCTGCCTGCAGTAATACAACTTGTGTTACATAAATTACAAATCAAAAACCATCGTGATCTTTATCAAAACATAAACTTGCATTATAATGGCAGTCAAATTTTAACTGACTATTACATTAAATACATCAGTGATCTTGCACGCTTCAATTAAATCTCCGCCGTAGGAAAACTCAACTCCGCAAACATTCTTTCCCTATTCAAAGCTAATTTTGAGCAATCTGCCCGCAATTACACAACTTGTGGTTAAATATGACGGGGAGATGGAGTATTTACTCTGTAGGAGCGCGTTTAATCAAATTGAGGGTTTAAGTGGATGCTCTATCAGCCAATGACATATGTCATGTCGAGATATGTGAAATGTTAAGTAATTTCTTTTTGACAGTGACCAGTTTCAAATCAGATTATGCTGCATGTTTTTGTTGGGGCTTTCCCGCAAAGTAGTTTACATGAAAGTTGAATTATTATCCGGACGACTTGATTAATTGGCCTAATTACCAACTCAATTAACAATGATTGCGTATGAAAAGTAGATATATCTAGGTGTTTCTAGTTATAGAATATATGAGTAACCACCTATTATATTTTATATATATATATATACTGTGCTGGTTGTGATGTTATCTTTGTTGGGATTGATGGCACATACTTTGACAGTCCGAGTCACATCTGCCATGGGGTTAGAAAATGACCCTTGTCCACGCCCGGAAAGAGGACCTGCGCTTCACTCACTCAAATCATTCAGTCTGACAAGGGTTAACAGTAACCTTTGTCCAGTGGCGCTAAGGGTGGGGGATACTGGGGGCTTACGCCCTAAAAATGCTGTAGCCCCCTCCCCCTCCCCGCAAGTTTTGTCAAAGTCATTAATATAATTAACTGAAATTTCAAATGAATGATAGAAAATTTTGCCATTCTTATTCATATCGACTGATTTATTGTTAGTTTTGGACCAAAACGCCCAGTTTGCACCAAAATTCATCAATCCTGGACCAATAAACCTCAATTTTTGGAACAAAATTTACAATTTAGGGCAAAACATCTTCAAGTTTGGAACAAAATCTATATCTTTGGATATTGAAAATACCTTCAATTTTGGACCAACATCCACCCTCAAGAGGGGACTTACTTTACCTTACCGCTCTCTCCTCCTGACTGTGGAGATTAAGGCTTCAATAAGTAGCTTCTTCCATTTCTTTCTGTCTCTTTCACATACTTGCACATACTGTTTTTAGTGGACTTAAGCCCACTAAAAATAAAAAAAGCTAGACACACCCCTACCTTTGTCAGACCACGCCTAGAAAGGGAACCTGTCTTTCACTCAATTTTAGTCTGACAAGGGTTAAAAAAGCAACGGGGGTATACATGTAGTAAGAGTAGGGAAGTGCCCACAAAGTAAGGTATTAGAGAAATTTACAGGTGCTGTTAATGTGATAACAGTGCACTAAGTAAACCTAAGATTCCAAGTATTGGTATTTTGTGAAATAGAAATAGCATATAATATGTATGTGGTACTTAAGAATAGCATGCCAAATGGTGTGGGGTTCATGAAAGCAGGGAGTTGCTAAATGGCAACACCCTGATGAAAGGCCCTTGGTGGGGTCCATGAAAGGCCCTTGGTGGGGTCCAGGGGTAAAGAATAAAGTTCTGGTATGGGATCTGAGCCCTGGCCGAGAAAGTTCTATATCTTTAAAATGCAATATTAAGCGGAATAAGATATCAACATGTTTCTCACCATTTGTTTCTTACATTGTCCTCTTTCATGGAAATCCATGAAATATATGCTTCATAAAATTCTCTGTCACATAAAGTTCTATAGGCATCTATTTCTATTCTGGTTGAGCAAATCACTGTTTTTGAATTTTAAAAATAGTACTTTAAGTTTGGGAGTTATGGCTGAACAAAATTTGATCAGTTCTTAATTTATGTGAAATTTGTGATGTATGATTGGGCAGACAGCTCAAAATTTGTATGTAATTCTTTCAATTTCTTCCCAATAAATCTTAGTCACCAAAACTTGAAAGTCTGTTCCGGTTAAAAAATTTGTTGGGGGCATGGCAAAGACTACAAAATGTTTGGTCAGAATTTGCTGTTTGTTATAGGTCAGTTATCGTCTGTAACGTGCAGGTAAATATTTTTCAATTCATGTGTTTTGATTGATCGAAACACAATGGTACAACGTGCACTTACAGTTATAGCTGCCTATCAGACCTGTTTTGGAATCAAATGTACGCTGCCATATTTTAATCGCGATAGATGGCCTTTAACAGATTTTGATGGAATTTTGCTACTTTAAATAGTTTTTCATAGATTTTAAAGCAATTCAGCTAATGTACACACAACAAAAACTAGCTTGCAGCAAGCTTGCGACAAGGTAACATGTTTAGCTTGCACAAACTTGCTGCAACTTTGCGCAAGCTTGCAGCAAGCTAGTATTTGGGACAAATGCAAGCTCTCTTTCTTGCACAAACTAACAGCTTGTGCAAGCTAGCAAGTTTGCATTTGTCTCAAATACTAGCTTGCTGCAAGGTTGCAGCAAGTTTGCAGCAAGTTTGCGCAAGCTAAAAATGCTAGCTTATTGCAAGCTTGCGACAACCTAGTTTTTCAGTAAGGGCATGTGCATACCATTAAAATGAAGAGAAAGTCTATTCCTACCAGAGTGTGATTGAAGATTTATGACAAAAAACTCCAAACCTAAATTTGGGCAGAAGTTGCTAGAGCCTCTCAATTAAAGAAGAATTAAAAACAAAGTATTTGTGGAAAAAAATACCAAGAACACCCTGTAAATATATCAGAAACTGGCATACTAATGTCTGAAAATCAAAAAGATATAAAATGGTTCATTTCTACCGGGATTTTTACTCGATTTGGACAAACAAGATTTGCTACTTGCATGATATTTAATAGATTTTTAGTTAAATCAGGGAAACTGTTGACTCTGCACATCCATAAAGCTTTAATCATTCTATTGGAGAACCAGAACCAAAAGTTTTGTGGTTCTGATGCTTTTTCATATGCTGATTGATTTGCAAAATTTGTATTAACTGTCATGTCATTGTATATCACGAAATATTCGTTCCATGATATTTATTCATAATAAGCCACACCCACCATGCAGATCAATACACATAAATCCAACCAGTCGTTCTGGAGATTTTGTGTTTACAAACTTTATTTGGCAAAACCACTTTAAGCCCCGCTTTTTGAGATATCGTTTCTACAAGCTTGGCATCACACACATACACACACACGCACGCCTTCATGACTGCATAGGTTCCTGATGCTATCGCATCGGAACCAATAAAATGGATTTTATAAATCTGCACAACTGTAAATAATGACCGAAAAAGAAATTAATTAAGCTGTGCAGAACATGCAGGCAATGTACTACACAGTATTACATTTTGATTGGTAATACTATTGTAATTCCACAAATAGCATGAACTTCAGGAGTTTTAAGTATTCGTTATTTCTGTATGGCGTGCCTCAGATAAGTACTATTAAACAATCATTAAAAGGAGAAAAACAAAGTAGGTACCGGGTCTGAATCCCGTCGTGGGCGCTGCATTGTGTCCTTAAGCGAGACACTTTACTGCACTTGCTTCGGTCCACTCAGCTGTAAAATGAGTATCAGCATTGCTGGGGAGTTAATCTGCAATGGATTGGCAGGGGGAGTCATGTGTTCTTATCAGCGTTCACACTAGGATTTCAAATTTGGGGTAAAAATTACACAAATCCCACCCTTGTCTTTTTTTCTTTATTTTGAGGGGGAGTGGGGGATTTTGAAGAAGAAAAAAAGGAAGGTTACTCTAAATGTTAAAATCTTCTAACATACAAAGATTTCTTTGATGTCATTACTTATTTATTGCTAAGCAATTCCTTCACTCTAATGCTTTTTGCTGAAATCTGAAAAGTAACCATCAGGGGTAAAAACAGGTTCATAGTTAATACATGTATCTTGCAAAGAAAAGTTAAATAAATATGTAAACTAAAGGTAAGTACTGTTTTGTGTGTCTTTCTATTGTAAATCGATAAGAATAAATTTACATTTAAAAAAAACACCAATCTGGAAAGAAAAACCCCAATAACAAGGCATTCTTCCCTCATTGCCTTCTCTTTGTTGTGTCCTTTTATTGTTCATCAGTTTAACAGAAGCTTGAATCTGATAGAGTCGTTATTTAGTAAAGTTTAACTTTGCTGCACTACATTGTGTTATAAGTCACATGATCCAATCATCACATGCACTACACACTATACCATCTAGATCTGGTAAAAGACATGATCGCGTTACTATTATGTGTTGTATTTCATCGCGTTCATCGCATATTTCTTAACACCAATGACAGCATAATCTTTGGACAATCGGAGTGTGAGGCCTGTACTGGGCCTGTTTTTTCGTTCTCTTTGTCCACTGACATCAATTTTTCCAGTGTAGGCTGGGTGTAGAGACACGTTTTTAATTTCTTTTTTTTACAACATTTTAGCACGTTTTTTAATAAATTTATGCCTCAACGGTCATGGCCTAAGTGGTAGCATTACAACTGTAATGTAGTTGCAAGAAAAATATTGTAGTGTATTTTAGTTTTTGGTCATTCAGTCTTCTTTGCGGGAATTTCCCCTCTTACAATTCTTTTGAGAGGGATTTAATCATTTTTTGCGAGAATCCCGCAATAGCACATCTTAATGTGAACGCTGGCTCCCATCCGCTTACGCCATAGAAACCGGGGAGAAGCACCAGCCTTTATAAGTTTTATAACTCAGATGGATTTAGCGAAAAAAGAGTTAAAATAGTGGTGGGCAGTAAATGTTGTCTTTTCTCATTACAATGACATTTTCTGATTTGATAGGTTGTCAATAATTTTGCATATATATTTGCCTTTTTGTTTTGTGTTCTGTTTTGGATATGTGTATCAACAGCAACAATTCTTTATGCTTTGTCGTCTGTGATGATTTCAATTATCAAATGAGAAATAATTTATCTTTGAAGAATGTAAAGTGCATGGCAAATTCCTGTCCTACAATTCAGTCACTGAAAATGGACAGGCTGTTTTTCTCCTGTTTTGTTGAGTGTTATTCATATTCAACTACTTCATCATTCAATACCCAATCAACCAGTATCTTAAAGGATTAGTTCAGTAGTCAAGTAATATATACAATAATAAATATATATATATATATATATATATATATATATATATATATATATATATATATATATATATATATATATATATATATATATATATATATATATATATATATATATATATATATATATATATATATACATATATATATATTTATATATATACAAATATATATATTTTCTTCACATATAAGAGCTTTAGACTTAAATATCTCCTTCAAACTTGAATCCTTTAAAGTACTCTTTTATATAAGATGGACATGCTTAACCTCTAAACTAATCCTTTAGTCCTCTCTTATACAAGATGGACATGCTTGACCCCTAAACTAATCCTTTAAAGTCCCCTTTCATACACGATGGACATGCTTGACCCCTGAACTAATCTATAAAGGAGCACTCTGCTGAAATGTGACGGTGTAATATTCTAGGGTCTCACACTATTGCAAAGTGTTGGTGCTCAGTTGATATGAATATTCAAATAAATCATTATTATTTCTTTTGAATATTCAATTCTTTTTTCAACGACACCTGTTCTAAAATTGCTCTGTTATTTCCAAATTCCCATGAATTAAACAACCAGAAAGAACATCACTGATGCTAACACTCAACCCTCTTTTGAGTAAAGTTTTTGAGTGTAGCAGTAGTGATTTGTTGTCAATAAAAGAGAAAGATGGCATGATGAAGGTTACTTGTCTACCAACTGTTGTGTAGCGGTTATCATACATGTCCACAGACCATGAGGCCCTGGCTTTAAGCCTGGGTTGGGTAGACACGCCAGTGCACCACAACTGGGTTATCAAAGGCCGTGGCCATTGACTTGGTTGTCGATGTTATGTCTGTCCGTACGTCGTACCTGTGTTCCCGTCCGGGTCGAATTAAGCGTTTCGTGATAGCATTGTTACTATCATAACTGAATACCCAGGCCGCAACCCCGTCATTGTGATTCTGTGTTCACTCGTCGTCGTCGATGAAGGTTACATTGATGTCACATCGCAGTCCTTTGAAATAATGTGCCGTGTTTTTTTATGGAGCAGATATTGATTGTTTGTAGTTGAGAGCATTTTTATTGTAATTTCTGTCCTAAATTTCAGTCACTGAAAATCATCAAACTGACCAGTTTCTCCTGCTATACTTCTATTCAGCTGGGATATCTGATGGAGATCAAGTTCAAAACTTCTTTGCCATATTCAACTGCTCTCATTCAAATAACGTTGGAGATTTGAAAAACCATAAGTTAACAACTTAACATAAGAAGATTGATATGTTTTATGGTTGCTGTCACAAAAGTTATGTAAAATTCCTATTGGTTATTACAGCAAGGCCTCAAAATGATGAAAATTGGTCACTTTTTTACCGATTTTGATGAGATATTGACTATTTTCATGTTTTGTAGCATATTTTTTTCCAGTAAAGCTCAAGTCAAATTAAGCTCAAGCTAACCGTCCATACAGATATTTAATTTTCCCCAAAGTTGCACTTGCAATTGGAACAATAATAAGTATCATTACTGGAAACAATATTGAGATAAGGAATTCAAGAAATTCCCAAATAGTATCTTTCTGTTTCAAATAAACAATGGATCATATATCATGTAGTGGTCTGCTGGTCTATTCATACAAGCAGAGCTGTCTTAAGAATATTTGAGGCCCATGGGCAAACCAATGTACCGAACCCTTAACAACACCCTCCCACCGCATATTCAGCTTTTGGAGCCAGAGGGGGGGGGGGACAACATAAAATTGTTTAGTTAGAGTCTTACTTAAACATGATAATAGTAACCCAAAATAAAGCTATCAAAAATGGGTCACCTAGAGAGGAGGTGTGTGTGTGTATGGAAGGGGGACAATTTCCCGGTGACAAATGGACAAATTGCCTTGGTTCTATCGAAATTTGTTGATATATAGTAGGGAAATCCCCTTCATTTTATTGAACTTTTTTCTTTAATTTCCAGAAGAAATTTCTTCAATTTTTACGACTTTTTGACAAAACATTTAATGGCTTTTTTTTTTTTTTTTTTTTTTTTTTTTTTTTAAGGAGAAAGGGAGAGGGGGAAGGGGGCAGGTACTTTGGTCTTTTCTGGAAATCTGATTACGTTTTTGATCAGCCTGCCATGGGAAATTTTGGTTATTTTTTTTGAAAGTTTTGCCCAATTTTGGGGGAATTATTTTGCCAGTCTTCAGAAAATGTTGTCTTTTCATAGAAATGTTAGTCAGCTTTTGGTTAGTTTGCAGGGAATTTTGGTCCATTCCTTGGACGTTTTGACCACTTTTCTGGAAATTTTACCACAATATTCAATAATGTTACAATACTTTTCAATTTTATGTTGTAACTTTTAAAGCTTGAGCACCGCTGTGCTGGGTCACAAACAACAAGGGCTCCCAATAGGGCCTTGGTCCAAAGATTTTTTTTTTATGCCATTGCTTCTTTTATGCCATTGCTTCTTTTATGCCATTGCTTCTTATATGAACATTTATTTTCATATTAATTAAATATTTACGGGGCCGCTAAAGTCGCGGGGCCCCTGAGCAACGTGCCCATGCAGTAAAACGACGGCCCTGCATGCAAGATGAATACAGTTGATCAAAAAATCTGGTTAATAACCTGATGCCTATTCATGCAAGGTGGGCAGTTGATAATGAGAAGAAGATGCCTGAGGAGAGCTTGTGCTTTCTAAGGGTGTAACATGACACCATGGAGTAGCTCCAAAAATGTCTAAAAACATGAAAAAATTGCATCTTTTATTAGCCATAACTACAAAATTACAATGTTTTACACTTAACAAAATACAAGGATTTTAGAATTGAAGAAAAAAATCTTCTATGAGACAAAATTTCAGGACCAGAGGTACCAAAATAAAAAAGTTCAAACATTTTAAAGACCAAGGCCAAAAAGCGAAATTCTTGTTCAATTTTATAACCTATAAAAAAAGAGCTAAAAAGACACCATCACTTTTTGACAGAGAGCTCCTTTATCCCTTGGAAAGACTGTAACCTATTTATCATCACTCCGCATAGCATTGAATAACAAAACAACAGTAATATATATAGTTCTCAGTTGATCTTCACAATTCGCTTCAAAGCATCCACATAAATAATAAACAGCAATGTTATTGACCTGCGTGAAAATGATGTCCATTAAATTGACTTCAATTATTGTTTACAAAGTAAATGACGTAACAGCAATTAAATTCTGATGAAAAAAACCTGAAGCGTGCCAAGATGGAGACTTTTCGGTGACTTCATTCACACCGAGGCTGAGAGTCAACTACAATTGGAAAAGACAATCTGCATTCCTAAAGGGTTGGTATTTGTGTCAAGGTAATTGATTCTAAAAGGTGGAGGCAAATATTAGGCATCAAGTCTTTCATTTTCAAACAAATTAATGTGCAAGTGTGTGGGAGGGTAACGTAAACATCAGATACAACAAATTGTAAACCCTGCTGTTAGAAACCTGGTGTGTTATAAACAGTATGCAATTTTTGAAGCAGAAAATAAACTTTTTAAAGTCAAAACATTGAATTTTGTTTTATACCGGCTCTTACACTGTATATTATAATACACTATTATGAAGTCAACCATGTTTATACATGCGGGTAAATACAAAATACACTTTTTGAAGTTAACACCTTGGCTTTTCGGAGTACTTTTCTAAAGAAGATATTTTCCAGGTTCATCTTAATACAATGTGCTATGTGATTTAAAGGTTTAATTGTTACAAAAAATACTTTACATACAAACTTAAGGAGTTTGAAGAAATGGAAGAAATGGAGAACTTTTGTACTGAAGTACATTGAAGGTTGCCATGGACACTAACAAAAGCATCAAAAATAGCTTTAATTCTGAAAAACATCTTTTAGTCTTAGAAAATTGCAAAATAATTTCTGAGTTGTCTGATAAACTTTGAAGGGTTTCTATAATGTCAGCAAAATTTGTAACAAGGAAGATGGCTCAAGGTTTGTAACAAGGAAGATGGCTCAAGGTTTATAACAAGGAAGATAGCTCAAGGTTTGTAACAAGGAAGATGGCTCAAGGTTTGTAACAAGGAAGATGGCTCAAGGTTTGTAACAAGAAAGATAGCTCAAGGTTTGTAACAAGGAAGATGGCTCAAGATTTGTAACAAGGAAGATGGCTCAAGGTTTGTAACAAATAAGATGGCCCAAGGTTTGTAACAAGAAAGATGGCTTAAGGTTTGTAACAAGGAAGATAGCTCAAGGTTTGTAACAAGGAAGATGGCTCAAGGTTTGTAACAAGGAAGATGGCTCAAGGTTTGTAACAAGGAAGAGATAGCTCAAGGTTTGTAACAAGGAAGATGGCTCAAGGTTTGTAACAAGAAAGATGGCTCAAGGTTTGTAACAAGAAAGATGGCTCAAGGTTTGTAACAAGGAAGATGGCTCAAAGTAGTTTGTAACAAGGAAGATGGCTCAAGGTTTGCAACAAGGAAGATGGCTCAAGGTTTGTAACAAAGAAGATAGCTCAAGGTTTGTAACAAGGAATATGGTTTAAGGTTTGTAACAAGGAAGATGGCTCAAGGTTTGTAACAAGGAAGATGGCTCAAGGTTTGTAACAAGGAAGATGGATCAAGGTTTGTAACAAGAAAGATAGCTCAAGGTTTGTAACAAGGAAGATGGCTCAAGGTTTGTAACAAGGAAGATGGCTCAAGGTTTGTAACAAATAAGATGGCTCAAGGTTTGTAACAAGAAAGATGGCTTAAGGTTTGTAACAAGGAAGATAGCTCAAGGTTTGTAACAAGGAAGATGGCTCAAGGTTTGTAACAAGGAA
Organism: Chiridota heheva; assembly: GCA_020152595.1. Classification (NCBI taxonomy): domain Eukaryota; kingdom Metazoa; phylum Echinodermata; class Holothuroidea; order Apodida; family Chiridotidae; genus Chiridota; species Chiridota heheva. The sequence continues at coordinate 1,743,212 of JAIGNY010003664.1, forward strand.
GATGGCTCAAGGTTTGTAACAAGGAAGAGATAGCTCAAGGTTTGTAACAAGGAAGATGGCTCAAGGTTTGTAACAAGAAAGATGGCTCAAGGTTTGTAACAAGGAAGATGGCTCAAAGTTTGTAACAAGGAAGATGGCTCAAGGTTTGCAACAAGGAAGATGGCTCAAGGTTTGTAACAAAGAAGATGGCTCAAGGTTTGTAAGAAGAAAGATGGCTCAAGGTTTGTAAGAAGAAAGATGGCTCAAGGTTTGTAACAAGGAAGATGGCTCAAGGTTTGTAACAAGGAAGATATAGCTCAAGGTTTGTAACAAATAAGATGGCTCAAGGTTTGTAAGAAGAAAGATGGCTCAAGGTTTGTAACAAGGAATATGGCTCAAGGTTTGTAACAAGGAAGATGGCTCAAGGTTTGTAACAAGGAAGATGGCTCAAGGTTTGTAACAAGGAAGATGGCTCAAGGTTTGTAACAAGGAAGATGGCTCAAGATTTGTAACAAGGAATATGGCTCAAGGTTTGTAACAAGGAATATGGCTCAAGGTTTGTAACAAGGAAGATGGCTCAAGGTTTGTAACAAGGAGTATGGCTCAAGGTTTGTAACAAGGAAGATGGCTCAAGGTTTGTAACAAGGAAGATGGCTCAAGGCTTGTAACAAGGAAAATGGCTTAAGGTTTGTAAGAAAGAAGATGGCTCAAGGTTTGTAACAAGGAAAATGGCTCAAGGTTTGTAACAAGGAATATGGCTCAAGGTTTGTAACAAGAAAGATAGCTCAAGGTTTGTAACAAGGAAGATGGCTCAAGATTTGTAACAAGGAAGATGGCTCAAGGTTTGTAACAAATTAGATGGCTCAAGGTTTGTAACAAGAAAGATGGCTTAAGGTTTGTAACAAGGAAGATGGCTGGAGGTTTGTAACAAGGAAGATGGCTCAAGGTTTGTAACAAGGAAGATGGCTCAAGCTTTGCAACAAGGAAAATGGCTCAAGGTTTGCAACAAGGAAGATGGCTGGAGTTTTGTAACAAAAAAGATGGCTCAAGGTTTGTAACTAGGAAGATGGCTCAAGGTTTGTAACAAGAAAGATGGCTCAAGGTTTGCATATACTTCTTGAGATGTTTCTTTTTTTTAATCATTGAAGACTTAGGCAACAGACCAATAATAGAAAAAAACAGAAGAATGCCAATCAAGATCAGTGGCTTTTAACTTTAAATAGAATGTATCTAAAATTTGAATTTTCTTCTTTAAAAATGACTGATTGTTAATATAATGAAACCTAACTATATATCCTAACCTGATATTGTGACAGTAAAGATAATGCGCTATCTGTCTGGTCTCCCTGTGGGCGACGGTTCGCTAGTATTCCAATATATATAACCCAGTATCCAGTTCCGCGAAGAATCCTGTACCAATCTTGATGTGATGATTTCTCTCAAAGTTTTAAGTCCATTGATGAGCTCATTGAAATAATTTATAACAGCTGTAAGATCCACTTTCTATGATACTTACAGTATAAGGCAAAGATTTTCTCTGATAATTTATTTCTCAAGCAGAAGTCAACAAAAATACAAGTTGAATTTAATCAATATCCACACATTGAATGAATGAAGGCAGGCAATTCTCGATGTACAACAATAAGAAACAGTTAATTGTAAATTAATAAAACCTCAAAAATATTCTTGAAAACAGCTGCTTATATAGATAATTTGCTAATTCTATTTTAAGAAATAGGGGTAGCAGGGTGTAGCCGCCCTCTGATGAATGTTTTAATTTTAGAAATATTGTCAATGTTCCAAATTGAGAAGATTGTCAGCAGGCAGTATGAGTCATATGAGATCATCGTGAAATTTCCTGAAACTGCGCCTCCCAGTTATTAAATCATAGTTTTATTGCACAATTTGTATCACCCTCTGGAATGTCGTTGATATCGCATGTAACACTTAGCAAGGATTTTTTTTGTCATTAGCAATTGAGGGAAATGTTAATAGGATCCCAAATTAATCTCCAGTGAATAATTTGCTAGTATTTGACATCCCTAAATAAACAGCTAAGCTTTATACAGAGATGTCTACTGCCGTTTGATAAACCAGTTGTGATGCACTGGTAAATAATGACCCACCAGGGATTGCACCCAGGCAGTGGTGTAAAAGCTAGAGGGTTAGGGGGCAGGGGAATGAGCCCTCAACTATTTTTGAGGGGGGCTCAGCCCCCTAGCTATATTTTTGGTGGTGGTAGGGGTTAAACATAGAAAGCATTGGTGCATGTCCAGTGAAGCTTAATGTGCAGCTCAAAATGTATCTCTACACCACTGAACCCAGCACCTCTAGCATGCCACGTAGATGCTACATGACAGCTAGACCAACATAATCTGTATAAATCATAATAAAAGGAGCATATTATTCTGAGAAGGAAATATCTTTATACTTTACAATCTTAATGTAATTTCTTATATTTACTTTCCTTTATCAAATTTTTGAAAATAAAAGCTATCCTCTTCTCTTGTCTGGCTTTTGGTCAAAATCAGCTGTGCTTTGAAAGATGATGGCAGGTAGATAAAAAGCAATGGGCTAAAGTTTTCAGTTGAAAAGTGAAGTCTAATTTTTGCCAAAGTAAGGACATTTTGAGATAACAAAGATCTAATTATTGATATTCGTGTCATTGTCCCAAGTAAATAAATGATTAATTTGAACATTCATATCAAAGGCTTTCAGTACATTCAAATTCACAAAAAGTGTGTTTGAATTTCCTTGAGACTCAAAAAAAATACACTCTCAGTAGTAAGTGGCATTTTTTAGTGGTACATTGTGAGATACTGAGAGACATTTATAGGTGCTGTTCATATGATGACAATGTCATTGTTCTAAAATAACACCAGTCTAATTTTTAATACCCGTGTCATTGAAAACTAACCTACGCATTCCATAAGATATAAATATGATTTATTTGAACATTCTTATTAAAGGTTTTTCATGTCATCACGTGCACAAAAAGTGTTTAAATATTCTTGAGACTCAAGAAAATATGCCCTCACTTTTCGGCCGCCAACTACTTTCATATACTAGAGCAGCTACTTTCATATACTAGAGCAGCTACATTAATACACTAGAGCAGCTACTTTCATACACTAGAGCAGCTACATTCATATACTAGAGCAGCGACTTTCATACACTAGAGCAGCTACTTTCATATACTAGAGCAGCTACTTTCATACACTAGAGCAGCTACATTCATACACTAGAGCAGCTACTTTCATACACTAGAGCAGCTACTTTCATACACTAGAGCAGCTACATTCATATACCAGAGCAGCGACTTTCATATACTAGAGCAGCTACTTTCATATACTAGAGCAGCTACTTTCATATACTAGAGCAGCTACATTCATATACTAGAGCAGCTACTTTCATACACTAGAGCAGCAACTTTCATATACTAGAGCAGCTACTTTCATATACTAGAGCAGCTACTTTCATACACTAGAGCAGCTACTTTCATACACTAGAGCAGCTACTTTCATATACTAGAGCAGCTACTTTCATACACTAGAGCAGCTACTTTCAATACTAGAGCAGCTACATTCATACACTAGAGCAGCTACTTTCATACACTAGAGCAGCTACTTTCATATACTAGAGCAGCTACTTTCATACACTAGAGCAGCTACTTTCATATACTAGAGCAGCTACTTTCATATACTAGAGCAGCTACTTTCATACACTAGAGCAGCTACTTTCATACACTAGAGCAGCTACTTTCATATACTAGAGCAGCTACATTCATATACTAGAGCAGCTACTTTCATATACTAGAGCAGCTACTTTCATACACTAGAGCAGCTACTTTCATACACTAGAGCAGCTACTTTCATACACTAGAGCAGCTACTTTCACACACTAGAGCAGCTACTTTCATACACTAGAGCAGCTACTTTCATATACTAGAGCAGCTACTTTCATATACTAGAGCAGCTACTTTCATATACTAGAGCAGCTACTTTCATACACTAGAGCAGCTACTTTCATACACTAGAGCAGCTACTTTCATACACTAGAGCAGCTACTTTCATACACTAGAGCAGCTACTTTCATATACTAGAGCAGCTACTTTCATACACTAGAGCAGCTACTTTCATATACTAGAGCAGCTACTTTCATATAATAGAGCAGCTATATTCATATACTAGAGCAGCTACTTTCATACACTAGAGCAGCTACTTTCATATACTAGAGCAGCTACTCTCATACACTAGAGCAGCTACTTTCATACACTAGAGCAGCTACTTTCATATACTAGAGCAGCTACATTCATATACTAGAGCAGCTACTTTCATATACTAGAGCAGCTACTTTCATATACTAGACCAGCTACTTTCATATAGTAGAGCAGCTACTTTCATATACTAGAGCAGCTACTTTTATAAACTAGAGCAGCTACTTTCATATACTAGAGCAGCTACTTACATATACTAGAGCAGCTACTTTCATATACTAGAGCAGCTACTTATGATTTTTGATTTAACTTTTAATACCCACCTGTACAAAAGTTATTCCCTGCCCCCCTTCAAATTATCCAATTCCTATAAGGATTCTTATACTACATTAAATCATACAATTAATACACACATGTGATTACAATGCATCAGAATCCTTTCCTGAAAACTGTTTCCATATACCAAAATCCCATCCTTCATACCTTTTATAAGTCAAATTATTTGATCGGCAAAACACACATGCTATATTTTAATAACTTTTCACATAGACTTAATTCTTGGAGCAATTCCAGGATACAAATTATATGGTAATACTGTATGTGATACAGTGAAATTATTAATGACCTGCTCAAGGCTAATGAGAAAGTAATCATTGAACCCGGGGAAATTAATCAATGTAATTTACACTTGTGTGAACATTAAAGCAATATTCCTTGATAAGAGTTTACATTGGCTGTATGCATGCATCCTTGGTTAGAGTGCTTTGAACCATATTAAGTTTTTGAATGCACATGCAAGCATACTGTAAATAAAGCCTTCCATCTCATAAATATATTGTTGTGATATACAAGTGGTATTGACAGGTACAGTATATATGGACAACATGTACAGGTATATATGGACAACATGTACAGGCTTATTTAAAGTCTATCAATGTTTGTTTGTTTGTTTGACGAGGTCTTAACGGCACCACGACAACGAAGGTCAAATTGTGCCTGAGAGGTCAGATCATTTTAGAGGTAGTAAGGAAAGAGACCAGGGGGAGAATGAGAGAAATTTAAGAACAAAAGCCAGAAAGCTGTGATCGAGAGAGGAGGTGCATGGGTAAAACAAAAACAAAGTAGAGAGGGGGTGGAAGAGGAGAATTAAATATGGTTGTAGAGGGATGCATGCTGAAGGAAGGAGACTATTTTATCTGGAGGATTTTTTTGGAAGAACTCAGCAATTGAGTTGTGGGAAGCGAGGGAATCTCTGGGAAGGTTGTAACAGGGGGCAAGCAAGGAGAACGTGTTGGATTGTGAGGATGCAGTGGCAATTGTTACAGAGGGATTGGGGGGAACCAATAAGGAGGTGGGAGTGAGTGAGGTGGGTGTGACCAATTCTTAGACGGGTAATATGAACGTTGTCGATACGAGAAAGGTTGTTGATGGTGGATTTGATCGGGATTGTGGGCTGGATAACATGGAGTTTGTTATCAATTTGAAAGTTCCATAAGGTTTGCCAGAGGTCACGAACAAGAGAAGCGATAAGCGGTTTGATGTCAGAGAGGGTTTTGGGAAAAGGGGAAGGGAGGAGGTTAAGGGCAAGCTTAGCGGCTGTATCAGCCCTGTCATTGCCAGGGATGCCAACATGGCTGGGTATCCAGAAGAAAAGAACACTTTTCCTGCAGAGGGTGGGAGAAAAGAGTTTCCGGAGGAGGAGGTGGCAGGTGAGGTTATCCCATTTAAGATTGAGTAATGAAGTAAGAACAGCCTTTGAGTCAGAGAAAATGGCAAAGTGACTAAGAGGAGAGTACTCAATAAAGTTGAGGGTGAGGAGAATGGCCTTAGCCTCGGCTGAAAAGATGGATGAGTGGTCAGGAAGTCTGCTACTGAGGGTGATGTCTTGGATGATGGCAGCAGCAGCTGTCTTGTTGCCTTCCTTGGAGCCATCAGTATAGATGGAGGTGTAATTTGAGAGTTGGTATCAAAGGCATGCAAATGCGAAGGTTTGGTAACAACCAAGTACTGTAGAAAAACATTTCATCGAATCAGTTAAAAATTATTATCTTTACAGTACTGCAAAATCTCAGGCTTTAAAATGCAAATTTGTATGTATTTCTAAGTGACCTTGATACGTTCTTTTGTAAATCATTTTCATTTCAAATGTTTATCAAAATTCTTTGAAGAGTTGCCACAACATGTGACCAAAAGTCTTTCTTTACCATACCTAATCAAACCCCTAAAAGGAACAACCTTTCCCATCGTTTTCAGTGACTGAGATTTAGCACAAAATATAACGAATTTCATCAATATTTTCAGCTGTCTGCCAGTCCAGTCATACATCATAAATTTAGCATAAATTCGTCAAACTTTGATCAACCATAACTCAATAATTAAAACAATATCAATAAACTAGAATTGTTGGAAGAACAGTATGCTCGACTATTCAAAGCTAGAGAATGGGCTTATAGATGGAAGTATATACAGAAATGTGGTAGCAGGGGCAGATAATTTTAAATTACTTGAGCTTTAAAAGATGCACTTACATCTTCATTTGCACTACAAGCTTCAAAATATCTTTTGAGTTTTCTCAGATATTTTAAGACAAAAAAAGCTCATGGTTACCTCACCTAGTAACTCAGAAAACATTCAAAACCTAGCAGTCTTTATAAGTACACCTCTTTGAGAGAAAGGAGAGGCCCTGACTTGCCAATGTCAATAAAAGAATGCCATTCAACTCCATTTCCAACCTGTACCTCCCCCAGCCCCTACACATTCCCAGAACTACATCCTGGATTGCAATACAACTTCCAATTTAAAAAAATATGTGTGTCAAGCAAAGTCAAGCAACATGAAAAATGTATAATAATGTTATAAGCAAAATTATGCAAAACAATATTGCTTAACGTATTACAAACTAGACATTGGAAATGATACAAATCCCCTCACCGCTAATAATGCATATTCCAGACTATCACAAATTCCATCCCAACCTGTCCCATATGTCATCCCACACCAATATTCCATGCAATCACACCTGCAAACCAGATACTGTATGTCATTCCACCACTTGGATGACCCACATGCCATCACAACTGAAATCCAGATGACATCCCACCACATGCCATTCCCCCTTGCCCCACATGTCAACCCACCCTGTTCCACATGCCAGCCCACTCTGTTCCACATGCCAACCCATCCTGTTCCACATGCCAACCCACCCTATTATACATGCCAAAAAACCCTGTCTAGCATGCCAATACATCCTGACCAATATCCCACCGCACCCTGCCCTACATACAAGTCCACCCTGTCCATTTTACCCCACATTCTGCTTATTGTTTTTATTTCCCAAACCCCTAATTTAACATTCTTTAGAAACAGGGATACTTTTATTTGCTTCTTTATTCATGGCAAAACAAACAATGTTTATTTCTATTCATGTCAGGAATGTCAATATCATAACAAAACTAGAAATGTGAAGTTAGTAAATTATAAGCCATATACTTTTAAACTCAGGTCAAACATATTGCAGCAAATGCACACTATATACCTCACCATTAAGTGTGAACAATGCTCTTCACATATACTGTATGATCATTTGTTTAAGCAAAATCATCATACCCACTTTAATTCAAGAGATACCACATATACAAATAGTTTCATTGCTAAGCAAATAAGCTAATTATTATGCACACACAATCTCCCAACCACGCTCAACTGAACAGTACCAATGTTGTTATCTCAGGTTAAATATTTTGTATGCAAGTCTATTGTTATGCAAATAACCTAATAAATAATACACACTACACCTCACCATTAAGAATAGACAATGGTCCTTACATATGATAATTTGTGTAAAACAAAATCCCCACTCCCACTTTAATTTAAGAGATATCATAGATACAAATATTTTCATTGTTATGCAAATAAGCTAATGCGTATACACACACAACCCCAAATCATGCTCATTTGAACAGAACCCATTTCCTCTACTCCTGTAACAAGTACCAAGTTATTATCTAAGGTTAAATATTTTATGCAAAAGTATATTGTTATGCAAATAACCTAATTAATATGCAGATTATACCTCACCATTAAGTATAGACAATGGTCTACATATATATGATCATTTGTGTAAAACAAAATCCCACTCCCACTTTAATATTATAGATACAAATATTTTCATTGTTATGCAAATAGGAAAATTAGTATGTACACACAACCCTTAATCATGCTTATTGGAACAGAACCCATGTCCTCTACCCTTGTGCCAAGTTACATGAATGTGAATGTAAATGATTCATAACTTAAGTTATGCGCTCATAAAGTCTATTGCTTTGCAATTAACATAATTAATATGCACACTTCACCTCAACATTAAGTGTAGACAATGCTCTTCACACGATCAATTGTGCAAAGAAAATCCCCACATCCACATTGATTTAAGAGATATCATAGACAAACATATTGTCATTGTTATGCAAACTAGCATGCACACACAACCCCTAATCATGCTCACTTGAGTAGTACCCCTATGCCAAGCCACATGAATGTACACCATTCATAACTTAAGTTATAAAAACTTTAACCAAAACTTTACTGGACGCCGACACCGACGACGGGGGTAGTAGAATAGCTCTACTATTCTTCGAATAGACGAGCTAAAAATTAAATATACTAATATTCTCAAAATACAAAGACTGCATCTGTACAAATTTGAATACTAGCTCTTGGCAATCAATATAGAAATGTTTGCATGCCATAGATCTTGAAGTGACAACATGATACACATAAATCCACTTACTCTTCATGGTACAGTCAAGTTCATGTTCCCTGACTGGTGGGCAGCTGGTGAACTTGACTCGGGTGGCGATGTGGTCTATATGGAATGGTGCAGTATAAAAGTGTCTTGTATGTACTCGCTAGTAATGTTAGTGCTGGGCAAATTGAATCCCCCCCCCCAACCCAGTGGCATGGTCAGGAAGAAATAACGTGGGGGTAAGCAGTGGAGGGTAAAAAGCATTGGGGTAAACAGTGGAGGGGGTAACAATTAAGGGGTTAAAATTTGCATACTTGACAATTATCCTGACAAGTATCCTGACAAGTATCCTGACAATTACGGCAGATGCATTAATCAGAAGAATTGACTTCATCATGTACTGTTCAAATGGCATTACTTAAGCAAACTTTAAGTAATAATACCAAGGAGCTTCTACACAAGGAGATCTGACGGTCGTAAAACGTAGCCTCCGGCAAAGAAAAACTGACAAAACCCCCCGCCACGACTCTAACTTAATCCTCTGCAAATTCACTCAACAACCACATCCCATGGGCCCTATAAAAGTCCCTTTGAAGCAATGTGTGTAGCCGCTGAGAGCGCTAGAGCAAGCGAGCAAATGACGTCATTACTATACTCTGGTAATTTTGCAAGTGACCTGGCCATAGGTTATACAGCTGCGCAGTGTGTCATTTGCCGTAGTTTCTCAATGAAAGTCATGTGCAGTTGTAGAGCAAGTCGTTACAAAAGTACTGAAAAAACCGAAATCGATCGGATTTTTAACGGTAAGTTATCTTGATATTATTGGTGACATTTATGGTTACTAATTTAAGCAAATTTGGGAAAATAGCTTGCCTAAATTGTGTTTTTGGGTTATTTCCTGCAGGTTCCTGCGAATGACGCTGGGTCAAGTTGGCTTGTTTACCTTTCTTTATGCACTTCTGACAGCGCTAGTATGTGTGCAATGTTCTCCAAACGAGAAAATCGCACTTTTTGAGGCACTTTTGGTCAGATTTTCAGGTTGTTTCCATGGCAACTACTTTTTATCCAGGGTTATATTGAAAACGTTTAGAAATTGTTCAATAATTGGGTTTTAAAATAGTAGGAATCAGATTAAAAATCGAAGGTCAAGAAAGTGGTACTGATGCTAGGCCCCACTGGTGTTAATACTGCAGTGCTTACTTCAAGATAGTGTGCCAAAATAGGCCTTAGGCCTAACTAAGAAAATGGACCCATTCTAGGCCTAGGCCCCTAGGTCTAAAATAATTGAAGCTGCATTTAGCGATCGAATGCTAGATTCTTTCAAAAATTACTACACTTGTGATGCACTGTAGTAATGTGGCTCAGAAGTTTGTGCAGGCTAAGGCAAAACAAAATTCCCTTGATTTATTTTCATTTAGCCTACAAAACAATGATTCAATACACAATGGGTAATAGGTGTAGGACTCGGCCTACCTTTTTTCCTCTTCTTTTTGCGTGCAATATTTTGGTTCTCATTTTTAAATTGTTAAAAGAATTTTTATATCATTTTTCCATGATGTGTTACTGCACTTCATGGCATTAAAATAATAACTGTAGGTTTAAAATGATTGAAAGGCATAGTTAGATAGTTTCAGGCTGTAATTTTTGTGTCATACTCAATTTGCTTTATTATGATTGATACAGCTTAGTACAGCTGGCGGTCTTGCAACTTTGCTGCCCAGCCGGCAGGATTATGCCATAGTTTGAACATACATAATAAGTTTTTCTTCATGAATATGCATCGTTCTTTTATTAGGATTAGTACGATGCTGGACCATGCGACTTAAATGCTACTGTAGCGGGGATACTGCATGGGAGCCATAAGATTACACAAACTATTCTTTAACAATTGATAAGATTACATCATTCACCTCTGAAGTTCATGAGTCTGATAATTTTTTGAGAATTTGCTTCTGAAGTTCCTCCCAAATTTTCCCACCAGGATGATTTGTTTTGATTTGATCAAGTGGGTCTTAATCATTATACAAAAAGTGGAAAAATAGTGGTAAATTGGAAAAAAGTTGAATGAACAAAAGCACTTTATGAAAATGCTGTCGCATTTCAGATTCATCATTCAAAGGAGACTCTCTTGTGTGAACTTGTGGATTTGAATCCCTGGCCATCTTATTGTGTTTAAATTGTCAATATCAACTGTTATTACTGTAAGTTAGGAATGCATTTTAACTGCAGAAGTTATTAACAAGTTATCAATTTTCATGTACATGTATGTACAGCATTTGCTTAGAGATACTCTATAATAGTTTGTGATCATTTGATCTGTGTAATCATTTGTACAAAAGATATTGCAGTAGTTATTATGTTAGTAAATCATATAATAAATAGGCTAAGTTTCTGGCCATTACTAATTACTCATACCACTCTGTGCGCACAGAATTTGTACATACTGTAAAGATGATGATTTATTTAGTATTTTGTCTCATTATTTTTTTATTTTAGATGGAAATGTATCATCTCATTTTAAGGTCTCTTCGTCATCTCTGTGGAACGAAATTTAAAAAGCAAAACCTGGAAGGCTTGAGGTAAGCATTTTTATGTGTTTTTTGTAGCTTTATATTCACTTTTATGTGTATGTTTACTAAAATGATGTCCAATCATCAGCTTTTAGGACATTTGTTGGTTGCAGCATGGGCAGGGGATTTAAAGATCACTCCTTGAGTGTATGAACACTTTTGTAGGATTGATGGCATATCATTATTTGGACAAATGATATTTTCCTTAAAAAGGGATTTTCAATTCCTGGAAGTGTTTAATTTAAATGCATTTTCTTAAAACTAACAAGGTGCTGTGTCTCAGAAGGGATGCAGGTGAAAAATTTAGTGCTAGAAAGCATTTTTTGTGCTATGCTTATATGCTTACAGGGTTTGCTTTAGACTGATAATGGATTTGAATATGTGTAGCCAATACTTACTTCTACTGGTACTTGTAATAAACACTTTCTGTAACATTTAGAATGACATATTTTGATAAATGACTCCCTTTTGTTTTAATTTCAGTGGTTGGTAAAGGACTTCCTTAGGTATTTTGTCAGAATGGCAAGCAGAGATCAGGAGCAGTTGGTATCAGTAAGAGGGAGAATCAGAAGTACATAAGCCGTGTCACCTCAAGGATTTCACGTAACAGGTGTGTTAAATATTATTTTGTTTAAAAATAAATGCCTAAGGATGCCTTCTGCTGTTTGGATGCCTTCTGTTGTTTGGATGCCTTCTGCTGTTTGGATGCCTTCTGCTGTTTGGATGCCTTCTGCTGGTTGGGTGCCTTCTGCTGTTTGGATGCCTTCTGCTGTTTGGATGCCTTCTGCTGTTTGGATGCCTTTTGCTGTTTGGATGCCTTCTGCTGTTTGGATGCCTTCTGCTGTTTGGACACCTTTGATAAGCATAATACCTCAGTTTTAGAGTGTGCCATAGAAAAGGCTCTGTGTGTGATATAGACTGAACCACACACTCTACCATGTTGTGTTCTATTCAACATCTATTGCTCCTTCGACCTTCTTTGGATCACAAGTAATTTACTAACTTGGACCTTTTCCATCATTAATAATGTAGAGTTGTATAAAAATTAAGAAAATTCAAAAATCATTTAAATTTGAGAAAATGCAATTCTTCCTTCCTCCTCCCCTCCCCTTCCTCCTCCCCTCCTCCCCCTTCCTCCTCCCCTCCCTCTTCCTCCTCCCCCTCCCCTTCCTCCTCACCTCCCCTTCCTCCTCCCCCCTCCCCCTCCCCTTCCTCCCCTCCCCTTCCCCACAAAATAAATAATAATAATATGTAAAATAGATAAAAGAAAAAACTCATGGTTTTTTTCACATCAATGTCACAGGTTTCATATACTGTGTTTTTTTAAAAAGAAATCAGCATTAAAAAATTCAAGTTACAACAGTTGTTGTTCTCTTTTTCTTTCATAGTGAATTCATTTGTTGAAATTAGAAAGGAATTGCTGCAAGTAGAAGATAAGACATTTGTACTAAGCGACAAGTTCAACCAGGAACCCATTGAGGAGTTTTTTGTTGAACAGCTTGGAGCCAGAGGTTCCCATGACAACCCAACAATGGAGCAGTTTGGACATCACATGCTAAACCAATGTTGTTGCAGGTAGAAATTGGAGCATTAAAAAGCAATGTAACTGCCTGTCAACCAAGTGAAGCAGAAATAAGTGACGAGCCTCTGCCAAACAGGAAAAGGTGGTCAAATATCAGATAGGCCTAATATCAGATGAACTGCATTAGCCCTTCTGTAAATTATTTTTCTAATATCATTATAGATCTGATGTTTATACAAATCTGACTGATTTTGTTATCATACTAGTAGGCTATCTACAGTTACAGAGGGAATCTGGTTTTGAGAAAGTTGCTTGACATCCTGACGCGATGACGACGAGTGAACACACAATTACAATGACGGGTCGTCGCCTGCGATTCGGTTATGATAGTAACAATGCCATCACCAAACGCTTATACGACCGGGACAAGAACATAGGTAGGACGTGACGGACAGACATAACATCGACAACCAAGTCAATGTCCACGGCCTTTGATAGAGAACCAGTTGTGGTACACTGGCGTGTCTACCCAACCCAGGCTTGAACCCACGGCCTCGTGGTCTGTAGACAAGTATGATAACCGCTACACCACAGTTAGTAGACGATCCTGATGTTTATTGTGCTTCATACTTATAACACTACTTCCTCAGCCACTATTGATTGGATTAGTAGTCTATGCGCAAATATCTTGGGGTTGGCAAAATAAGACAACATCAACCCCGTTATGTATGTAAATCACCACTGAAAGTGTTGAATTATTGCATTCACAAAACCTTGACTATGGGCGACCAACAACAACAAAAAATTACATATTGATGGTATGGCTTTTGCTTATGCTTTTCTTGCTTTTGGTTATGTTTTTACAATTGTAAGGCAGTTTTATTCAGTATTATGCAGTGTCTTGTGCTAAATGTTTACTGCACATTAATAGTTAACTTATGTGTGTCTTGTTGATTCTTATATTAAAAAAAAAAAAAGTTAAATGATAAATGCAAGAGTGTAATATAAGGTTTATTTATAAGTTTATTGGCTTTCACCATTTTAGAAAGGTAAATTGTGTCTCGAATCTTTATACTTGTTCGTTCTTAATTTGATAGGGAAGTTTTATAGAAACTTACTTCAACCGATTTCACTTAAAATGTTTAATGTGACTATTAATTAGTCTTAAGCTGTTCAGATTTTACAGCAAATGTTATCTGTATGGTACTGTAGAAAAAGATGAATATTTACAGATAAACTTAAAGCAAATCAAAAGGGAAATCCGATTACACACAACAAAGGCACACAACGGACTTGATTTAATTTGGTTGGTGATGCTAGTAGGTGCCTTTGGAAATGTAAACACTAAAGGTTTCATTAACATTTGCAGAGCAACTAGTACTGTATAAATGCTATATGCTATAAATAAATTTGTCCACATTTTCATTGTTTCAAGTATGATATTATGAAGCTGAGGTTGAGAAGCTTCAAAGAGAGACAGAAAGAGTTTTATTATACGTGGGCATCAACTTACTGTATGAATTATTTGTCAGGTAAAATACAAGTTGCATGCACTATATCCCAGGAAAGAAGTAGGTATTTAAGGTCTTCAACAACTTAGAATTCAGCTACAGGCTCAACGGTAATTTTTCTTTAATCTATTTTCTTCTGTAACTGTACAGAATTGGAAAGATATTAATTATGAGAATACGTCAGTTTCATTTATAAGAGACTCGTTGTGTGTCAATTGTATGATGTATTTGAAAATGTTTTTGAAAATGTATTAACACATTTTACTTTGCTTATCTTTAGTCTTTCTTTGTAACACTTAACATGATTGGTTTGTGGGTGAAATGCATATCATAATTGGATAACTTTGGAATATTTAGTTACTATTTTTCCAGGTAAGAAGTGCTGCAAAATTCATAATCGTTTATTTTGCATTTATGGAGATCAATCTTGATAGTTGAGTATTCTTCATATTTTTTGCAGAAGTTGATCTATTTCAATAAATCTTGTTTTGACTACTGGATTTGCTTTCTATTGTCCTTTTGGTGTTGGTAGGGGGTGGGGATTAATGATGACTTGTAAATTTATACCTAGCTGGTATATACTGTTGTCCTTAAGGGCTATAAGGTAAGGCCTTTAAGGCATAATTTCACAAAATCCTGAATTCCATACAGTCACTTTCCCAAGACCGCCAAACAAATAGAGCTTTCAGGGGCCTGGGGCCCCTATAGATTGAATTTGAGGGGGACAAAAGGAAAGGTATTCCGCCTATTGGCCTGGTCCTCTCTAGAGTTCATCAAATGCTTCATTCCTCACCTCGATGAACAAGTCGGAATTGGTCAATGTCAGAGTTGGTACTCGTCGCAGTGGGTAAATATTACATACAGTATGTAGTGGGTAAATGTCACACAGAGTGGGTACCTGGCCTCTTGTGTTTGATTAAAGCCCATTGCACTTCATTCCCCACCCCGTAAACTAGTCTGATTCGGATTTGATATATATCAAGAGTGGGTACTCCTCGTAGTGGATAAATGTCACATAGGGTGACTCATTGTAGTAGGTAAATGTCACAGGGTGAGTACCAGGTCCTTACTTGTGTTTGACAAAATCCCTTTTCACTTGCTTCATTCCCCACAACCCCCGTAAACAAATCTGGCTCAAAATTTGTCAATGTCAGAGTGAGTACCCACAGCGAGTAATGTTAGTCCTACATACTGTTTGGCAAGTACCCAGCTAGAGACGTAATTCTCATTTGGAAAGTGTGTGTAAAAGAAAGGGAGGGGGTGGGGGTTAGGCCTCTCATCAAAAAAGTGTGGCGACAGGAGGCAAATTTTCCCCAAAATGCACTGATTTTTTTATATCTTGTTAAAAAGTGGTAAAAGACATTTGCCTGGGTACATGTGATATGGTAAGTCAGAAGACAAAAAGCTTCTTTTCTTTTCCGTAAGCCTGAATATTGTTCACTTAAGCACCCCAAACTACCAAGAAATGTAGTATATATAATTGTGTATATACGATGCGTTACACACAAGTTGGTACACCTATTACGTAATCGGGCCAGCTCCACGAGAGCGGTGTCAAAGCGCATAGTGTGAAGTGATTTATTGGAGTTTTTTTACGACCTTCGATGAGTGATTTAGGGAGTTTTACGACGGCGGCTACACACATTGCTTCAAAGGTTTTACGACCGTCAGATCTCCATGTGTAGAAGCTCCTTGATAATACAAACTAAATCATAAAATAGGAATCTGAAGGACATTTTTTAGAAAAGAGTGGGGGTAACTACCCCTTCCCCTGCCCCCAACAAATTTGGGCTCCTACAACAATGGGTGACAGTAAGGTCTGCACTTGCACTCCTACTCACAATCACCCCCTCCCACACACACACCAAATACCCTCTTCTTCCATTTACCCACATGTCAGATGTGTACCACAAAATTTAAATAACTGCAACTAAATAAAGCTTCTTAATTTCATCAAATGCGCTGAGAAATAACATGACAAGAAAACATTACTGTATTGCTCTGGCTGCAGATGTTTTTCAGAAGTTGATCAAACATTTTAGTATCAGACTTGGGACATTTTGTGCAAATTGTTCATCAAACTCTCCATCCATCAATTTTTTATGATCCAATTGCTTTTTCACACTGAAGATAATAACTTGTCTATCTGCATGCATCAAACAGTTTAGAGTGTTTCTGGCTGATGTCATTGCTCTGCTTGGAATAATTTTGAGATTAACAAAAAAAAAAAGACTCTTTGTTTTCCATGTGTTGAAAGGTTTTATATACAGTATGTTGGAAGGTAAACCAAAATGTACATTATTGCCAAATACTCTGTATGGGTATAAGGATGAAAATCAAAATAGTAAAAGAAGCATCCTAAAAATTCAGAAATTGAAAAACATTTCCACATAAAAATTTGGAAAATCAAAGTGGTAAAAGATCTATTCAAAATCTGCATTCTTTTTAAAGAAATGTACTAGCTGGAAAATGTGGAAATCAAGATGGTATAGGATGTATTGTGAAATGTACTGTAAAATCATTCCAGCCTATGAACATTCTTTGATATATTTGTAAATATTATTTTTCCTTTAGATGATATTAGCTATTTCATGTAATTTAATACAAAATTCATAAAGGAGCCCTACTCATAAGCAGCATCATGGCATTGTGGACGAGGGGAGGAAGGGTTAGAAATGTCCCCTCTGTACTAAAAAAAGAGAGGAAATTCTAGCCCCCTAATTGTTGCTCCTAATAGTTTCTTCCAATGATATCTCCATCAATTCAAATATTTTACAGAGGTGCATTTAAACGAGCATGCAACCTGCATCAAATTGCTATGAAACAAATTGACATTGGTTCTGACATGCGGCATTCAAAACTATCAAGTACTTTGCACATTACCCATATACCTTTAACTTTGTTTATTCACTTGGTCGGTGCCACGTCACATCCGGTAGATGACGTCATTTGCTGAAGTGAAAACGAAGCTATGCGCGATACACGTGGGCAAGTCCATATGCGTTTACTGTGAGCGGTACGTATGGCATGTAAACATGCGCAGCTGACTGCTTTGTTTTCACTACAGCAGCGTCCGATTACTATGCGATTTCAAGACCTCAGGTCACAAAGTTCCCAGATATCCAACCATGTAAATCCTTTAAACTCTAAAAGCATTTTCTTCCACGCACCACCATGTTGTTGTCTGCCACTCTTAATGCTACATAAATGCTTTTAACTTACTTACATGAATGGATTAAAAGGAAATGGACCGTACCGATACTACTTATAAAATAGATTAAAAGGAATTGGACCGTAAAGCATTATGGCATAAATAAATGACCGTACAGCTATATAAAAATGAAAATACAAATTTGCCTAAACATAATTTTTTACAGGAAATGAAAGCTCTCACTTAATATCACCACATCACTTCACCAAGACACAGTTCTCCCTCAGGAAACTATATACACAGCTCAGCCACACTATAAGTTTGCATATATATAAATCACATGAGTGCTAAAACCTTACAGGAATGTGAAAGATATATGAGTCAGTTTTTCAAGATAAAATCAATTTTGACATATGAAGGAAGGTTCCATTTAATCCACTCCTGTGATTTCAAACTAGAAGTAAACCAAAATAGCTGGATAAAAAAAAGCATATCTGAAGTGCCGGCCCAGTTTTTAAAAATTAGAGGAAGAAAATAAGAAGCACATCATCCACGAGAACTTTGAAGAAGATGTTTTCATCAGTCATGGCAATGATGAATCCAAAGATGGCTCTGAAAAGGGGTGAGGTAGATTAATTAGCATGGGGTGTTTGATTAATTGGGACAGGGGGTGGATTAATTGGGACAAGGGGTGGAATAATTGGGACAAGGGGTAGAATAAATGGGACAGGGGTTGGATTAATTAGAAGAGGGGTCTTAAGGAAAGGAGTGGATTACTTAGAGCAGGGATGAATTAATAAGGACAGAGGTTTGATTAATTCGGACAGGGTTACGTGCATGTTGGATAATTGGGACATGAGATTGAATTAAATAGGATAGGGGTTGATTAATCAGGATAGGGGGTCGGATTAATTAGAAGAGGGAGCTGATAAATAAAAAAAGGAGTAGATCAATTTGAACAGGGGTGAGATAATTCAGAGGTTTAATTATTTCCGACGGGTGTTATTAAGATAAGGTGTTGGGGTAAATGGGACAGGGGATTGGATTAAATGGGATAGGATGTTGGATGAATTGGGACAGGGGGTTGGATTAATTAGGACAGGGGGTTGGATTAATTGGATTGCTCTATGAAAACACTCAATGCTGCAATAAAAATACAAATTTAATGCAAAACTAGAATGTATCTCTTCAGGCAAAAAAAAAGGAAATTCTTTATCAGTGTTTGTCGCTCTACTGGGTTGCCGCACCGCAAAATTTGTCTGAAAATTTGGCCAAAATATATTCTTTGAGCAAAATTATCTGTCCCTATCTCCCACCTCCCCCACCCTGCATAACATTTTGTGTCTGAATGCCTATAGAAATCATAATCACAACCTTCTTTTTTAATTAAAGTTTCACATCTAAAACATATTACATCAATACGTTTTCTTCTCCACACCTCCAATCATTCTAAAAACTAAGTACACCTGTTAATTATTCAAAAAAAATCATTGTGCTTGCAATGGCAATAAATTATACTCCAAATGTAGTGCAATTATATGGAAATCCGGTGGACAAAATGCACCGCAATCTGCCTGGGGCAGAATCTGCAATGATGTACAGGTGATGATATGTTGCGATCAATATTTCACTTAATTGCAGCTTTCCTCAACTTTTTAGCGGAACCGAAATAAATATTTACAGTGTTCGGTAATGATAGATGAAAACACAGCTGCCCTAGCTGTGCCACATGTGTTATCAACAGTTTGGGAGACATATAATTTCTTGTGTATTTTGAAATTTTCAACTTTTGGGGATTATTTGCATTACACATATATGTACACACTGCATGAGGCATGCACGTAGCAGCTACGTAGCTTAATAGGGAGGCTGGTAGCTGAGCATATGAATGAGATGCTGGAGGGTGATAAGCTTACATCACGCACAGAGGTTTGTCTTCTGCATCACACCTAGACTTCTCCCACACCCGACCTTTGGAAAAATTGGCCAATGGTTAAGTGGGGCTCACAGTCTTTCCGCGGTAACATAAAGACGACAGTCCCGATGGTAGGAGACAGTGCCGCCAAGAGCCAAGGCGGGCTCCGGGGTATTTTGGACACATGGGCCCCTATGATAAGTCAAAGTTCTCCTTCAAGTTTTTACACATCTTGAGGTAGTACAACCAGGCGCATTTATTAGACCATTTTGACTGCGGGGCTGTAAAATACAAGATTTACAGACGATAAAAAAAATAACCCTCTCTGAAGAATTGATCAAACTGTAGAAAAAACAGTGTAAAAAAGTTTGAAGAATTTGGTAAGATTTCCTTCCTGAAAACTGAAGGAAAATTTCCAAAAAGAAGAAAACTTTCTGAAAATTGACTGGAAATTACAGAAAATGAAGAAAATTTTATGAAAATTTTGCAAAAATCAAGGAAAATTGCCCAAAAGGAAGACAATTTCTGGAAAATGAAGGAAATTTCTTAGGAGAAACTGATACCAGAAAGAATTTCACCTCGGTTGTATCCCTTCTTCTCGGTAATGGGAGGTCAAACTGGGAAATTTTTAACATAGAATTGGTAAAACTGAAGAAAAAACTATTAAAATTATTGGAATTGGTATTTGGCAAGATTTCCAGAAAATTGAAGACAAATTGAAATTTTTTTTTGCAAAGCTAAAGAAATTTCCCGAAAGTTTTCGAAAATGCTTATCAAAGAAAATTATACCTGAGAAAATTTCTCCTCAATTGTTTGTTTTCTTCCCAGCTGGAAAGTCAAATTGGGAAGTTTTTTCACTAAAGTTGGTAAATTGAAGGGAAATTTGATAAAGCCTGTAAATATTTTGGTAAAATTTGGCATGCATTTCCCAGATATTGCGGGAAATTTTTCAATTAGCAGCAACAGTTAATGGAAAATAAGCAATTTGCGCTCTTTTTAGCCTTGTGACTGTAATGGTACTATTTCGGTTTTTAAGAACACCAGCACATACGTTACTCTAAGTGCGCGTAACTTGGGCAGATACTGTACTTTAACATATGAATACATTATACACAGAGAATTCTGCTTCGGTCTTTTGTTGAAAACAAAGTTATTGTGATATTCATTCATTCCATGTTTACTCTCAGTCCTATACGGACACACTATTTAATAGGGAATTTTACGAAACATAACCATTAACTCGCAGTATTCATATACAGTATCAATGATGAGTATAGGCTTAAACTCATAGGAATAGAATTTAAGATACATATATAAGGTTGATGCATGGTAAAAGGCTATCTTAAATTTTACAGGCCTCCTACAACCCGGGCTCTCTATGACCCTGGGCCCCCTATGGCCCCAGGCCCGGGGGGAAATGTCCTCCCCTTATCCCCCCTTGTCAGCAGCCCTGGTAGGAGATTCACCCCTACCTGGTTTTCTGAACACTTCTCGAAAAGAGCAGGGTGCTGTTAAACCGGTGTTCATCCACTTCCCGTTCCAGCCAATTTCTTAGGTCCACACTAAAAATAAGTCGATGGTGACTTACATGTGCTTTCCCTGGCATGTGCTTATAAGTGGAAACATCAACATGTGTATAATGACATCATCTTTTTTCAAAGGAGTTGCTATGACAGTGCAACTTAGTCTCCTAAATGCCAATTTCTTTGTCTTAGGTCCAAGTCTGAAGAACACATGTAAGGTCTATAATACAAAATCATTTAACCCAATTGTTAGACTCAAATAAATGAAGCGCTTAGACTCTCTTTCCAGTCATGGTCCAACAAGGGTTTCTATTAACCCTTGTACGACTCAAATTAAGTGAGTCCTGTGAGTTCTTGTCAGACCAGTCTAGTGAGTCCTTGTCAGACCAGTCCAGTAAGTCCTTCTATTAACCCTTGTACGACTCAAATTAATTGAGTCCAGTGAGTCCTCGTCAGACCAGTCCAGTAAGTCCTTGTCAGACCAGTCGTGGTCCGACAATGGTTTCTATTAACCATTGTACAACTCAAATTAAGCGAGTCCAGTAAGCCCTTGTCTGACCAGTCCAGTGAGCTCTTGTCAGACCAGTCGTGCTCCGACAATGGTTTCTATTAACCCTTGTACACTCAAATTAAGCGAGTCTAGTGAGTCCTTGTCTGACCAGTCCAGTGAGTTCTTGTCAGACCAGTCGTGGTCTGACAAGGGTTTCCAATGACCCTTGTCCAACTGAAATTGAGCGAAGCACAGGCCCCCTTTCCGGTCGCGGCACGACAAGGGTTACTCTTAATCCGACATGGGGTACTGCACTCGTAATGACAATAAATAAATTCTTTACAACAAGAAATAAAGTACATAATAACTCTAAAAGTGCATCATGAATATCAGTCAAAGGCCAGGATGAATTTCAAATGTCTGTGATCTTAAATGTTCATTCGCTTTCCTTCGTCGCTATTTAGGGATTGGCCTGTTGTCTCGGGTGCAATCTCACTAGCTCAATGTTACAGGAAATGATATCAGACAGCTTTTATGATAAAATGTATAGCCCAAGCTTTAGGGGAAAATGAGATCTCCTTAAAGTGCTGCTTTTTCCGGAATGCTAAATAAACCTCAAAGACCCATATGTATGCGTAAAACAATCCCTAGACATGCTTTCAACAGAGATGAAAGACATAAAAATTACAACAATTTTTGATACTTTTTAAATTTTTAATGAAGAAGTTTACCATTTCATAAAAAAACACCATCCATTGGATCAAGACATCTCCATCCAAGCTTCTCCCAATCTGGAGTAAGAACCAGATAATTAAGTGATCATTGGTGCCGGGAGAGGGGGACTATTGGTCCAGGGAGAGGGGGACCATTCGTCCTGAGAAAGGGGGACCATTGGTCCCGAGAGAGGGGGACCATTGGTCCCGAGAGAGGGGGACTATTGGTCCCGAGAGAGGGGGACCATTGGTCCCGAGAGAGGGGGACCAAGGCCCCACCAACTTTGCAATCATCCGGCACCCCTGTAGGTGGCTAACTTTAGAGAGTAATATTTACAAAATTACATGAATTTCACCTGCCAAAAAAGTTTACATGTATACAATGTTTGAATGTGAACAAATTTGGTACAATGATTGATTTTCATCGTCCATTTCTTGAAACTAATGGACTGTGGTATGGGCTTCTAACAAAGTTTCAACGGTGTTTTTTCAAATTGAATGTCTTAATTTAAATACAATACTATAAACCTCCACAAAATTCTACATGTCAATAGATCCCCTTATTGAAATGACTTGAGACACAGAGTAAAGAAATATTTGCTGATAAAACCAAAGAACTTGACAGAACAATGTGACTCATAAACATAAAGTAAAAGCATCAAAACTAATTGCATCTTCAGGCTTTATTTTTGCAAGAATTTTGATATTTACAGTTGGAATACTTTGAATGATAATATCCTGTTTTCCAGTTCAAAATACGGGTGTGCCGCTAACAATCGTTTTGAGATGAGAATATTTTAGCAATATTTCGCTTTTGATGTACCCTCAATTATTGTTTTATACTCAAAATTGCAGGCATCAACGTACTTCTTTCATGCTTTAGGGCAATTGATCCTTATTTCACCGTACTTTTCTGTGAGTGTAAACAATTTGTTTTCGTGTGAGTACATGTGAATTGCACTGTGTGCACTTATGCTGGTTATTTACAAAATCTTTTGACTCAAGACAATTAACAGCAGCATTTGGCAGCACTCTGGGTGAACAAGCCAGCCTTTTTAGGGACAGCATGCAGCTAGTACTCCACACGGAGACGGAGATGGGTCTAGAAAAGGCGCCCAAACAAAGCTTGTCTCCCATCTCCTGGTTGGTTCACCATGGCCAACGAGCAGCTCATCTAAGCAGTAGAAACAAGGAAGTAACTCCCTACCGGAATATCAATACATATCCATGGCCTTTCTCTAACCACTTTATGTCTATGTGCCCCTTTAACCAGTTGTGGAATGCTGGTTGGGGAGCCACAAGGGATGCAGCCCTGGATGTGTAGGTTGATAATTTGAAGCTTTGAGCATTAGGCCACAAAGGTTTCTATCTGCATGTTTAACTCATTGATCAAAATCACACAAAATGTCAAGAAGGCCTAAAACATTGTTTGTTTTGCCCTCTTCCGCTGCCCTAACTTGCCAAAAAATAGGGGCTGCGTTAATTTTAAAAATCCCTACGCTTCGTAAAAAATCGCTACAAATCCCCTACAAATTGGCGACAACCACTTTTGCATTGTCATATTTCTCTGATGTAGGGAGATATTGTAGGTAGCACAAAACTAATTAGGTGTTATTCCGCCAGTCCAAATAAGAACCCTCAAGAGATTTTCGAGAAATCCCATTTAATGGGACAAGAAGCTGAAAAGTCAAAAATTTCAGGGAATGGTAGAAAAGGGATAGGTCTTGACAATGCATATCCAAACTTGATGAGATTTGTTTCAGGAAAAAGTTTCATCAGGAAATATTTTACCATAGACCCATACCAAAATTTGAGTTGTTTGAGGGGTTTCAACACCTCTTCACTTCAGTCACCTCTGGTGACCCCATATTGAAATTACCCTCATCCGAAAGATATAAGATTTTTTAGAAAACATCATGAAATTACCTATATCTATAACATTCAGGTACAAAAAGGCCCCCGAACTTGACTCTTTCATAATAGGTTTCAATGGAGCAAATAATTAGTTCAGTGCTACCTGTAGGGAGAAATAATTTTGGCAAACATGAGCCACATGATACAATTTGCTCAATCACATTAGTGCTCTGTCTCCCCTTGCCCTCTGCTCCAAGTGCTTCAAACTTTGCAACACCTGGCCAAGTTAATGGGATTTTAATCAAAGAGAAAAGATGTCAGTCGTCAGGGTGTTAATGTTCTTTAAAACCAGAAAATGGCGTTTTTGTGTCGAGCGATCGCTATTAACTAATTCATTTGCAGATGTATACCATCAAATGAAACTTGATCAAGACACTATTCTCACAAAGGTCCAAACTAAAAACAAAAAAAACAATTTACCACCCGTCCTGATCCACCCCTCCCTTACAATTTTCCACCCCTCCCTTACAATTTTCCACCCTGCCTAGAAACAAACAAAAACCACTCCCATTAAAATGGTAAAATTTATAATTAAAATCCACCCCACCACAGGCAGATTATTTTCTTATGTTAATCCACTGTTAATTTTTAATCCTCTTGTCGTACAGTATAATAGCAAATTTGGCTTAGAAAAATCCAAGTCTGTAGATATCGAGTGTCATCATGTCTAGTTCTAAGTTGCCCAGAAATTGAGTTCTCACAGTAATTATTTAGCTTATATTTTCTTTCAAATGAAGTTATTTGGTTAACGTTTATTTTTACCTAATTCCCAGAAACATAGGACACCTAATTTATCTCATTTAAATCAAATCTCTGATTGACTTAAAGAATCTTCCAATGACTTAGTGATTAAGATCAAGATGTTAGATTTGCATTGGTCATCAGTTTGCGCATATTCATTGTGCTCTGTACTGATTGGTTAATCATCGAGTAGGCGTATCTTTAACTAGTTTCAGTCCGAAATTCAGCGTTCACGCTGATAGGATCTCAGATAGGAAAGTCTGCTTTGGGTCAAAAGGCACGGAAGCAAAATGGTATACTTAGAGGACTTCACGCTTTTCTAGACTTAGTCTATTTTTATCGATTTGATTATGTACAATGGATTGTATGTTTTATATTGTAACTGTTATACTGTCAATAATCAGAGGGATAACCAGGATATCACATACACAACATGTTTAACAAATCTATGATGAGTTGTGCATCAACTTTACTGTTGACTTTCTTGATATACCATTTTACACTAAACTTATGCCCATGGAGTGACTTATATTCTTTAATATTTAGCCAGTGAATTATATACATAGGATTTTGTCATTTTAATCAAAGAAAATATTGTCAAGTTAATTATACAGGTATGTGTTATAAAAGAAGGAGACATTTTGGACTAAAGAAATCATGGAATTCTAATGAATTACTCATAAGTGGATACATTTTTTCTTGGTTTATGGATATTTAGTTATAGAGGACAGAACCACAATCTGACACTCTGCATCCTTGTTTTATTTTTTGTGAAGGATATTGGCTAATTCTGGGAAAATATTCAGAATTCCCCCCCCCCCCCTCCCCTTCCAACTCCCAATCAAAATCTAACAGTAACAGACAATTCCTTCATTTTAAAATTCCTGATTAAAGGATAAAGGAAATAAAGAAGGAAATAAACAATTTTATGATGATTTTTTACATTTTGTTATAATTTCATATATCACAATTTTGTGTGATGTCATAATCAAGGAAATGTAAGGAAAGAAACCATCCGGGGAACATGGAGATATGGCAGCGTGTAAAATACCTCTACCACGTGTTCTGCTCCTCTTCTACATACACAATTACAATTTGAATAGACATCATTTCCAAAGCCTCATTTGCATTATACATTCTTTAAACAGGTGCTATGCAATTGAATTCCTTAAACAGGTGTTATACACATGATACAACATGCATACAGCACAGTACATAAAAAGACTCATCAAGCTTTGATAAGCTGAACTCAAAAACTAAATATGCATTTGTCATAATTTTAGTATTTAATGCTCTTTTCAATGGGAAATGAATCCATTTTTGTGGTGGTCCATTAAGATCTTTAAAAGTTCAATCTTTTATATTAAAGCTGATTGTAAAGAAATAAATGAGGTGAGACAACAACAATAAGTATGATGATAATCTACAGCAAAATGCCAATTTGTCAAAATTAAAAAATCAACCAGTCTTGTGCCCTTACAGGAAAAGTAGGTTGCTGCAAGCTTGCAATAAGCTAACAATTTTTAGCTTTTAGCGCAAACTTGCTGCAACCTTGTGGCAAGCTTGCAGCAAGCTAGTATTTGGGACAAATGCAAACTTGTTAGCTTGCGCAAGCTAGCAAAAACCTTTCTGCAAGCTTGCAAAAACTTTCTGCAAGCTAGCAAGCTTGCATTTGTCCCAAATACTAGCTTGCCGCAAGCTTGTGCATGGTTGCAGCAAGTTTTGGAAGCTAAAAATTGTTAGCTTCCTGCAAGCTTACTGAAAGCTACTTTTTTCTGTAAGGGTATAAAAAAGCATTAAAAAGTGAGAGAGTCTGAGAAGGTCCTAGCTCCCCTCTCCCATTTAGACGAAGTGTTCAAATTCAGCCCACTTCTGAGGACATATTAGGTTCTTTTTCAAGTAAAATAGATATAAAAAACTTGAGAATATCTCAATTTTGGAACATTTCCTAGAATTTTATCTCCTCATATAGTAACTTGAAAAGTTTTGCATATATTGTACTTTGTAAAGAGCAAGAAATTTGTGTATATTTTTTGTACTAAGGGCCAGAGGCCTGAAGCTTTTTTGAATGAATAAATGAAATATACTCCAAAACCCTATAGGAAAGGAGTTATATGTCATGCTTGTGAGATTTTGATGATGTATAGATACAAAATGCTGATTTCAAATGAATTAATAAGACAAGGGCTCTCTTTATCTTAGATCTGCATTAAAATTTTACTATTCTGACCATCACCAGCAACTGCAGAGACTTTTACAACATCTATTTAGTAGCAACAAGATTGATATCAATAATAAGGATTCCAGTTTCCTGGAAGGTTTCTTCCTTTTGGCCTTGACAATGATAGATACTGCACTAGCATATACTGTACTCTAACTGCCCCCAACCCCACCAGTAATCAGTTTCAGTTAGAGCAGTATGTGTTGCAGATAAAAATTGGCACATTTACGTAACCACCAGGGCCGTAATTATCATCCCGAAAGTGGAGGGGGCATGGCCTCTTGTACAAAAAGTGTGAGTGTGGGGAGGGGGAGGAGGGCCAAGAGGCAAAATTTCCCCAAAATGTACTGAATTAAAAAATTATACGAAAAAGTGGGGGACATGTCCTAATTGTCCCCCTCCCATCTCCCCCATCTCTCTCCCCCCCATCCCCCCAGAATTACAAACCTAATAACTACTGGTGTCAAACCAGCCTTTTGGATTGCATAAAAAGGTTTTTCCAGAAATGTTTCAAAATTCTGTTATCTTTTGGGGAGCAGTTGGGGGGTGGAACACTCCGGTCAACCCCCCTCCCCCAAACACACACACACATCCCTGGCTACACCCATGCACCATGATTCATCTTTATGCACCTCAAACCACTGGGGAGAAAATAAGTCACTCAGAGTCCCATTTGTAATCGAGGGGGTATTGATGACGTAGATACAAAATGGCGATTTCAATGTCAACTAGATTTTGCTCTTAATCATGAGAAGTTATATCATATAACTATAATATGAGCAAAAGTAAAGTTTAATCATCTTCATTGACACACTAAGACAATATGAGGTTGCTGGATTGAAATCATCAACCTGTGAGAAGATATTTCATAGCATGAGCTTATTCACTGAAGGGAATGCGTTAATATATATGGTCATCGGTAAATGTTTCCATTAACACCCCATCCCCCACCCTATCACCACCACAATCAAAATAGACTATTAACCCTTACTCTACCACGCGGCGATATTAACGCTGTTTTGGGTGCCCCATCTTTGAATCCGCCTCCCAAGCATGTTTTCAAGAAAGTGCTAGTAGAGTAAGGGTTAATCAACCTGACAATTGTCCCAACTCTTTCTTTTAATGTGCGTTACCTGATCAATTGCATAACATACTTACTTGATTAAACTATAAATGAAAACTTTAGCATGTACAGTAATATACCAAAACAACCAAAATAAACTTAAAGCCCTATGGACACCTAAAAAACTTTCTTGTATAAATGCTTCTCTAACAGACTAAACTGAAAAATTGAAAATCAGACATTTATGTGCTTTAACTGTTAGTGTACAAAACACATCCTTAAAGAACTATGGATAGGTACAAACATTTCCTCTATGGCAGTGCAGTAAAGCTTCAGCTTTCCAACCTAGCATCGCGGGTTCAATTCCCGGTGAGTCTCTAATCAGTGCACCATGACTGGTTGAATAAAACGGCTGTGGGCGTCTTGACGTATTTATTCTAATGGAGGTCTGTTGGGACGTTGTAAACCTTGGTAAATCAATTTACAGTTAACCAAAAGTTTCAACCACATATGGAAAACATTATTAAATTTTAGTCTATGAATTTAAAAATAGCATGTGTAGTTTTCAATTGAGTAATCAGAGTGTGTTAAAATGTGATTTATGAACAGGAAAACACCTCAAAAGTGCTTTTGTTTTTTTTTTATAATTCTCCCCTTAATTTAAGACCTTGAAAATGTTCAAAATACCTGATTCTCCAGCTTGACTTCGGTTGGAGGTGATAATGATAAAAATCAAATCATCTTCATTAGAATTATCTTTTCTTTTTTAAAGAGAAATGGCAGACGGTATAAAAACAATGGATTTACTTAATAAAATGGAGACTACTGTACTACTGTACATGAATCACAAGAGTCACACAAAAATTTGCATATTTTAACAAAAGTCTTCAAAGCACAGTGAAATGGCCAATTCTTAACTGATTTTGATGGAATTTGTTGCTCATGTTTTTTAGTGAACTTTAAATCAATTTAGCCAAAGTTGCCTTTACCTGTCCAAAGCCCTACGGACACCTAGAAAGGTTTCTTGTCTAAATATCTACTGTACTAGAATGAACTTAAAACAAAATTTAAGACATTTATAGAGCTTTAATTTGTTAGTTTACAAAACACAATAAGATGTCATTTTGCTTGCATTCTATTGTTATGTTTTTTTAAAAGAAATCAGTGAATAAATTAGGCAGATTGAATCATGACCATCAAAAAGTAACTTGTATTTCTTTTTAATACACCTCATTTAAGCAACATCTTTACCTTACTATAGCCCCGCCAATATCAGACAGAATAATGTATCACTTGATAGAAAAAGCTTTAAAATAATGAAAACAAACTCCCCGGATGATCAAAAAAGAGTGAGTGCTCCACTCGTTACGCCATTAAGATTTTTTAGAACTTTTCCTTTCACAACTCTTAATATTTTAATTATATGTATGTGCTTATTATTATTATCATTTGAATGATGTGATGAAACAAATAAATGAATGAAATGAAAATAAAAGCACAATATTCTTCACAATCCACAAGCAGAGGGAGATATCTCAGGTGATTCCGATGCTAACTTTGGATTAGAAGCAATTTTTTTTTCAATTGTACATTTTTGAATGTTGTGTTCTTACACGTTTAGTTTATTCATCATACAGGAACATGTAATTTGTGTATATTTTGTTTCTTGTTTAAGTGTTAAGGTTTTTACCTGAAGCTATCAGCCACAATCACAACAACCAATGAAAAATTGTATTTGGCTCTGCCTGACATGGAATTTACAATGAAGATGATCTCAACAACTCAACATTCTATGAGATCCTGTATCATCCTTGCTTTAATCAACAGCATCATATCAAGTTTGATTTACATCTGACATGGGTTTGTGGAAGTATGAGGATAAACAGAATTTCACAGTTAGTCCCGCCTTCTCATTAATATTCATGACATAAGCCTGAAAACAATATGGATCATCAGCAGACCACAAAACAGCAATATAGGCCAACCAAGTTTGGCATAAATCCACAAAATTGATCTTGAGATATCATGTTTACAAGCTTGTTAAGAGAATTGTACATTTAGCTGCCTACTAATTAATATTCAGCCCACCTACTAATTAATATTCATAACATCAGCAATAAAATCAATAGGGATCATCTACAGACCACAACACATAAATCTACCAAGTGTAACATAAATCCACTACATGATACTTGAGATATCGTGTTTACAAGCTTGTTAACATAATTTTACATTTAGCCCTGCCTACTAATTAATATTCATATCAACACCAAAACCTATAGGGATCATTTACACACTACAACACATCCATATACCAAGTATGACATAAATCCACCAACGGGTTTTGAGATATCGTATTTACAAGTTTCTGTCACATACATACATACATACACACATACATACATACATACATTGATACACACACACACATTAATACACCCATACGTACATACATACATACATACACCCATACATACATGCATACGTACATACATACATACGTGCGTATAAATACACCCATATACATACATACATACATACATACATACATACATATATACATACACCCATACATACATGCATATACATACATACATATACGACATTTACGTATATACATACATACACACATACATACACACATACATACATACATACACACATACATACATACATACATACATACATACATACATACATACATACATACATACATACATACATACATACATACATACATAAACCAGTATGACAGCATAGGTTCCTTATGCATATGTAACTTGGTTTCTGCCAAAGCAGGGAGTTGTTAACAACTCCCTGGCCAAAGCAAGGACCTTTATGTACATGTATACCTTTATGTACATGTATACCTTTATGTACATGTATATCTTCAAGTACATGTATACCTTTATGTACATGTATACCTTTATGTACATGTATATCTTTATGTACATGTATACCTTTATGTACATGTATACCTTTATGTACATGTATACCTTTATGTACATGTATACCTTTATGTACATGTATATCTTCAAGTACATGTATACCTTTATGTACATGTATACCTTTATGTACATGTATATCTTTATGTACATGTATA
This sequence comes from Chiridota heheva, assembly GCA_020152595.1. Classification (NCBI taxonomy): domain Eukaryota; kingdom Metazoa; phylum Echinodermata; class Holothuroidea; order Apodida; family Chiridotidae; genus Chiridota; species Chiridota heheva. The sequence continues at coordinate 1,774,588 of JAIGNY010003664.1, forward strand.
CCTTTATGTACATGTATACCTTTATGTACATGTATACCTTTATGTACATGTATATCTTCATGTACATGTATATCCTTTACTCCAGATGAATTTACCTCTTACATTTGATCAATTGTTACATCCTCCAAGACACTGGAAATAGAATTGACCACATCTTTTGATACAGATGCAAATTACTAGGATTGTTTACCACTTTTAGAGTGTCCAACACTTCAAAAAGAATGCAAGAGACGTACCACCTACCTCATGGTTTAAAAGTACCGTGTAAAACAAATGTTACATATGCTATTTTTGTGAGGAAGAGCTTGTTGGGAGAAGTGGAAATGCAGTATGAAATGTGAAATGTTTTCTTCTGACACAGTTTTGTAAAATGGGTCATCAATTTCACTGGTGGACTTTTGACAACTTAACTTTTGTGTCTAATTATAACAATGCATCAACATCAATTTTCTTTTTATTTGAGATGTGATCAAACATCACATCCTAAATTCAAGTCAGGTATTCATGGTTGTAGGTGATACCTGTAACCATTCATATATGATCTTTTCCAGAGTGAAAACATTACAGGTAATTTTAGCCGAGGAGAGTCAGCCACCCCAACAAAACAAATCAAATCAAAACCAAATACGCATCCTGTAGTACAGACCTAAATAATGCTCACCATGAAACTCAGACCAGAGCTGGAACTAAGGCAAGGAGCTATGTATCACAAATAAGTAAAAAGATGAATGAGGGTAACTGATCCCCCCACCTCCCCACACACAAAATATCACTATTAGGATCTCCTCCCTACTAGCTCCCTGATAAGGAAGGGTCACCTCTCAGAAGGCAAGAACCTAACATATTTCCCAGTGATGACAAAAGGAACCAAAACATCAGTGATGTTGAAGCTCAACTTTATCACAAAAATGTTCAAAAGTAATAAAGATGATAAAGGAAGATGAAATGGGGAGTTGCTATTTTCAAGCAAAGTTTTGCATAAATATATATATATATATATATATATATATATATATATATATATATATATATATATATATATATATATATATATATATATATATATATATATATATATAGATATATATAGATATATATATATAGATAGATATAGATATATATAGATATATAGATATATATATATATAGATATATATATATATATATATATATATATATATATATATATATATATATATATATATATATATATATATATATATATATAGATATATATACATATATATATATATATATATATATATATATATATACATACATATACATATGGTCTACTGTTGTTTAATGATATTTATAAGCAATTTATTTTTGCAATATTCCTATTGATAATACTCTAACATTGTACAACCTTTCTTTCAATTAGTTTGTCTGAAAATGCGCCAATCATATGATGTGAAACTAAGGATGTACAAACACATCCTTGGTGAAACTAAACAATAATTAAGGCTTTTACACATGTGTGTTTTTTGAGGAAAATATGCCCCCAATCCAAAAAAATAAAGATATTTTCCATTAAAATGTGTATGCTGAAGGCATCTGATATCAAAACTAAAGCTGTTTGGAGATTCAAATGACTCTGCCTAAAGCATGTGTTAGCTAAAAAAAATGAATTCTCTCCAGAAAAGGAGAAACCTGTGGAAGTGAGAGATTTTTTTGTTTATTGTTTTGCAGAGGGAGGGGGAAGGGGGGAAAGGGGGGGGGGGGAAGGGGGGGTCCTTCCTCCAAATTACCAGAACAAAGAAACTTCCTTCAGTCCTCCACTTCTTTAGATACTTAATTTGAAATTTCAACTTAAAAGTAAAAAAGTTTCATAAATCGATGTTTTTTGTCATTTGCTATACCTTGAATTGAAGAAACTCCAGAGCTGCAAAAGAGTTTGCAAATTTACTTTACATTGCAACAACAATGGCAAGTCACTCAGGCAAAGATAATGAGCGACTGATTAAAGGGTTGTATTCCATGCTGTCCATGCAACATAGGATATTGTGCACTGCAGTGTGAACAAAGTGGTATCCCTAGGTGTCTTATCATTTCTCAAAAGTAAGTAGGCAATTATTTACTCATCAGTACATATTTTTCAGATTTGACTGCAGATTTTCATAAAAATGATGAAAATGAAAAATTGCTTTATTTCAGGTATGCAAACCTTAAATGAATCAAAGTGCAGTGAAAGCACTGGTGATGGACTCGTTTCATACTTGTCATTTGTGTAGTTGGTAGTAAGGAAGGAATTCCCCATTTCGCAAATATAATCAAGTAAACATGTCAAAGGGGAAGGGGTATGGTTGAGGGGTTTTCAGTTTGGGCTTCCAGTTCAATATTTGTTGCCCGTCCAACGTTTTAGAAAAGCCCTGAAAATACATATACTGTACTGCCACACCCACACACATAAATTCCAAGTCATTCATATAATGCTGACTCACTTGAGTTAGTCACCCAATTGTGAAATGAGAGAAATCATGAAAGAGAAATATATTAGTTGAACAAACCATATTCACTCTAAAATCATTCAATTTGCAAAAAAAAAAAAAATAACCTGATTCACAAAACCAGTAACACAACAGAGCTACTGTAGGTCAATAAGCAACAAGTAGGCCCTAAGTTGAGTTGGATTAAACTTGTCCTTGGCTCAATAAGGATGATGTCTTTTATAATGCCCAAATTTAACGTGAGTGTCAATCTGTAAATTATATGAGCATTAAGCACTGTCACTGTCAGTAGGCTAAATAGTGTAGAGTACCGTTAATGTTAGGCGAGTATAGGCCTAAGCTACACACTTTCACAGTGATACTAAAAATAATAAGTTTTGACTATTTGAATTTAAATTGCTGTGACATTCTGTTAGAGATTTACACAATCAGAACAAGCGTTATTTCTTACAATTATCTAAATCAAAAAGAAAGGTTAGAACAAAACTCTAAGTTTAGTTTTCTTCTTTGAAATGTTGAAAAGTCACATACATGCGAGCATCATACAGTAATCTATATCAACAGTCTAGTCTATGCATCGCATCATGTCACAGCAATTTTCATATCCTTCTGCCTTCCTAGAGGTTTAGCATTAATTGTTATCCCCAAAAAAATCTTCTTCACAACTTCCTCAAAAAATTTCCTTTATCTCACACTTTATATGAGTTTCTTCTTTTTAATAAAACGAAAAAAAGGAAATACATCAAGAATTGTAGAAAACTATTCAAAAGATAAAAACTGAAAGAAGGTACTTTGTAGACTACTTTGTTATTGCGAACACGATAAAAGAAAGGAGTTAAAAGTTTTGAAAAAGTTTTACAACTTTAGGTTGGTTCTGACAACTAAGAATAAGTTCAAACCCATCAACGAACCCATCAAAAACATAATACACTCCGTGTGGATATTTCATGCTCTTCCAGACTGCCAAATATCAGAAGACTTTGGTCAAAAACCTCTGCCTAGATATATTACAAAAATGGGAGAAGAACATCAACAGAAAATTCCTATTTTATAACCTTAACTTCGCTGAGCTAAAAATTGCACTGATAATCAAAGTTGCTTATAATCAGGAATTTACAATTTTCAGGAAATCTCCCTCAATTCTCAGGAAATCTCCCTAAATTATTCTAGGAAAATCTCCCTCAATTCTCAGGAAATCTCCCTCAATTCTCGGGAAATCTCCCTCAATTCTTGAGAAATCTCCCTCAATTCTCGGGAAATCTCCCTCAATTCTCGGGCAAGCTCCCTCAATTCCTGGAAAACTTTGAATTTTAGAGAACTTGTTTTCCTTTTCTTGGAAATTTCCTTTATTTTGGGGAAATGTTCTGCAAATAATTCTTTAATTTTCCAAAAATTGACAAATTTTCACTAAATTTTACCCAATTTTGCCTCGATTTTATCTGATAATAATTTCGCAGTTTCACCTCCCAACTGGGAAGAAAGCATGTAATCACACACACTTCCTTCACCTAGTTCTGCCCCTGAAGGGATTAGAAGTTTTACGTCCATCCTCCCCTGCTAAAACTTACAAGGCTAACATTTCTCCTGGACTAATTAAACTGAGCAAGATTACACCCCAAACACTTAAATTATACAGCACCACTGTTACCTGCTAATCTAAATGAAATTCTTTAGTGATTTTCAATCCCTGTGATTACTGAACAAGGAAACGAAGAATAGTTTTCCTTTCCAGTACAAAGGAAAAGGCTCAAGATCTTAATGTAATGTGAACTTAAACCACATACCTGAAAGCAGGAAGTAGAACATCGGAAATGCAGCACATGTAAAAAAGTAAAGAGAACAGAAAGTATGTCACACTCAAAAAACAAGCATTTCATAGTCATGGAATGCAGATGTATCAAATTGTTCCTTCATTTCTGTCATGGACCATGTTTTAAATTTACAAAATAGATTTAAGGATTTTATTTCAGATATATAGTATGCGGTAAGTACTGTACACAAATTCCATGAGATTCAAATTGTGGTAAAAATTAAGCAAATAACATTTAATTTGTAATTAGAAGGTATGATCAGAAGGTATGGTATATACAGAAGGATGTGTCCCTCTCTGTCCCCTGGTTCCAGCATCCCTTGTCCTTTGGATTCAGCATCCCCTTTGTCCCCTGGTTCCAACAATCTCCTCTGTCCCTAGTTCCATCATCCCCTTCTGTCCCCTGGTTCCAGTATCCCTCTCAGATATGTCCCTGGTTGAAACTGGTTCCAGCATCCCCTCTTGTCTCTGGTTCCAGCATCCCCATCTGTCCCCTGGTTCTAGCACCCCCTCTGTCCCCTTAATCCAGCATCCCCTTCAGATCTGTCCCCTAGTTCCAGCATCCCCCTCTGTCCAATAGATCCAGCATCCCCCTGTCCCTGGTTCTAGCATCCACCTTCTGTCCCATTGTTCCAGCATCCCATTTATGTCCCTTGGTTCCAGCATCACCCTCTGTCCCTGGTTTCAGCATCCCCATCTGTCCCTTGGTTCTAGCACCTCCTCTGTCACCTAAATCCAGCATCCCCCTCAGACCTGTCCCCTGGTTCCAGCATCCCCCTCTGTCCAATGGATCCACCAGCATCCGCCTGTCCCTGGTTCTAGCATCCCCCTTCTGTCCCCTTGTTCCAGCATCCCAATTATGTCCCTTGGTTCCAGCATCACCCTCTGTCCCTGGTTTCAGCATCCCCATCTGTCCCATGGTTCTAGCACCCCCTCTGTCACCTAAATCCAGCATCCCCTGAGACCTGTCCCCTGGTTCCAGCATCCCCCTCTGTCCAATGGATCCACCAGCATCCCCCTGTCCCTGGTTCCAGCATCCCCCTTCTGTCCCCTTGTTCCAGCATCCCATTTCTGTATCTTGGTTCCAGCATCACCCTCTGTCCCTAGTTCCAGCATCCCCCTCTGTCCATGGTTCCAGCATCCACTCTGTCCCCTGGTTCCAGCATCCCTCTCTGTCCCCAAAATACAGCATTCCCCTCTGTCTCCTGGTTCCAACATCCCTCTCTGTTGCCAAAATCCAGCATCCCCTCAGATCTGTCCCCTGGTTCTGACATCCCCTCTGTCCCATGAATCCAGCATCCCCCTCTGTCCATGGTTCCAGCCTCCCCTCTGTACCCTGATTTCAGCACCCCTCTGTCCACCTTTTCCAACATTCCACATCTGTCCCCTGGTTCGAGGACTCCCAGTCTGCCCCCTGGTTTCAGCATCCTCTCTTCCCCTGATTTCAGCACCTCTCCAGCTTCTTATATTTTTCTTGGAAAACACAAAGATATTGTCACTACTGAAAACTGAAGTTTCAGCTAGACTTGTGGAATCAATGGCTATTCTTCATCTCTAGATTACATGTCATTACTAACGTTTCAAAATTACAGATAATCTTTGAGCTGTTACATCTAGCATGTGACCGATGTGCATGACAACTGGTAAACACAATCCCTGTCAACCAATTATTAATCGACCAACCCAGATGCTTCCACGATCTGATAGTAACAATCCCCTCAAAAAGGTCATCATTAACGAGTAAGCAAAACATGCTATTTCAATTTTTTCCTGAGAATAATTTGACGCTTGCTGGTATCGCATCGGGTCACACTTCATAAAGTGCCTGTCATTCAATCCCCATAAATTTCACATGGTTTTACAAACACAGATCCAAGAGACCACCCCTAGAAATGTCTTATCACTGCTATATTTCATTCTGATATGAACTTGGACTGTCATCAACTGAAACCCTTAATTATGACATCTTATTATATAACTTGTTATAAATAGAAACCTCACTGTTGAGACACAGAGACCATGAGGAGAGAGCTGTAAGTATAAACAGGGATATGATGGCATATTCCTTGTTAAGTGACAGACTTATCTCTCATCATAGAGCTAATTGGGTTTGATTTTGCATCTGTGTCAAAACTGGTGGATAAAGTTTAATGAGGAAACTGGTTCAACTTGCTGGGTCATATTCCTAAAGGAAAGCGGACACCTTTATCAATATGATGTATATATTTTTACTCTAGTACGTACAAGATCTTAATATTGACGGCATGACATAATATCTTTATTGGAGCTGATGAGGAATGCCATCAAGAAATATCTGGAGGGGGGCGGTGGGGATGATAGGTCTAATAATCACGAAGGTTGTTCAACTTTTTGATGCAAGAATACTTAGCAGCGGCAGCATAAGAACAACAGGGGCCGAATTTTCAGGGATGTACAATATGTGTATATTGTATTTATTTCATCAATTGGTATGCATTACATCACTTATACTTGATTCATATGGCCCAGCTTGTTTTACACGATGAAGTGGAGGGGGGTCCATGGGTACAGGGAGCTGTCTCCCTGTCTACAATATAGCAGGGCTATAGGAGCCACGGGTCATGGCACCCCAATAATTTGCAAAACGCTATGATGAAAAGGTGTCTCTTTATGTTATTTATACATTTCCAGATCCAGGAAGGGGTGGCTGGTGCCAAAGTGTGGGGAGGGGATGGGGAAGGAGGACCAATCTACTGATGGTGTGATTTCATGATTCCTTAGCATGTATGTATCGATGTCATCTTGGCCCCAACAAGGTGAGATCTCCTATGGCCCTGATATAGTCACCATCAAAATTGAATATAAGAGGGATGGTGAAGCATACAGATAGGATAAACATTCACATCAGAATCTACATGTATAACTTTACCTGTTTTATACAAAAAATTAAATGGAATAGCACAAGTAACAAGAATTCTACTCCTGGGTTGCAAGAGAAGATGCGTGGCACTCAGCAATTAACAACGATTAATTGCTTAATCCATGAATGAATTACATGCACCTTTTTAGAACATTAAAATATAAAAATTTGATAACGTTGTGATGTATAAATACTACTTAAATCCTGTATCCATCAATATGAGGTCTCCAATTTATCTCCACCTAACAAATAATGGTATCAACATCCCTTGCACCCCCTCCCTTTCACACACACATACACACACTTTTTGGACAAAGGCCACACCACTGCAGATCAACATCTAACTAGATATTTTCATATTTTATAGAGAAGATTTAGGAAAGAAAAGTATAGAGCTACACTAATATTTTCACCTACAATGTCTTCCCAATGATACATAACAATATTGTACTACAGGATCCTCAAATTTTGATCAGCCATAACTTAAAAAAAGTTTTTTTAAAGGATTAGTTCAGTGGTCAAGCAAGTTTATATCATATGAAAGAGGACTTTAAAAGAAACAAAATGGTGAAGAAAGCATTCAAAAATCTTATTCCATTATTCAAGTTTATAGTTACTGCCTTATCTATGTTAAAATGACTGGTGTACCAAGTCTGCTATGGAAGGTTGGCACCCTAATCCTGACATTCTTAACAAATTTTACTGTATTTTTTTTTACTATTTGAATTATATTTTCTCTAACTTTCTTCAGCAGGTATATTATAATTACCCTCACTAGATTATGTTTTAATACTTTCTATATCCAATATTTTTTAAGCCAAAAAATTGCAGGACAAATTATGATAGAATACATCAAGACTATGGGGAATCTGAGGCTGTGACATCACAACTAGTCTGATTTCAGCCATTTCTACACAAATGATACCAAACTTAAAACTTACATAACTCTTTAACGGAAATAAGATTTTTGAGTGAAGCTTTTTGTTTCTTTTGAGTTCCTCTTTCATATTAGATTAAATTGCTTGACCACTTAACTAATCCTTTAAACTTAATATTTTCTTTTAAACTTAAAAGACTGTTCTACTTCAGATATAATGTTCTTTTAAATAGGTAATAAACAGTTGACATTCATATATAGACCAATTCATGCACATCCTATTAGAATTAACAGCCTTCCAGAATCTATCTACTCGGCAAGTGCCTCAGTCACGATATTCTCTTCCTTCCACAAACTAAAAAATAAAAACTTGACGCTAGGAAAGTCGTTTGGGGGTTTTGACTTTTGAAAACCATCCCGATATATCAACCAAATGATATTCTTGAAAGAGATATGAGAGTTGGGCTGGCAATTATTCAGATTGTAGCTTGCATGTCCTTAAGTTCAAGAGCTCTCCTGAAGGGTCTCTCAGCTTGTTCGAGACAACCAGCAAATGCAAACATAATATGTCTACTTCAAGAAAGCGACAGAGAGGACAGACTTTAGATTCATCGTCTTTTTGTGAATAAGGAGCAGTTTTTGCAAATAAAGGGAGATTTGATCATTTGAAGAAGAAAAAACTCTTCAGTAATTTCATCTCTCTTCAAATTCAATGGTAATTCTTTCATTAGATTACATAATAGTGTTTTTTTTTTTTTAAATGGTTAAATACCTCTGCCAATGACCTCTGCCAACAAAGGTGGACGGAAGTTATATTTTTACCTCTGTTTGTTTGTCTGTTTGTCATCAGTATATCTCAAGACCGAATGATTGGATTTTGATTAAAAAGTGATAACATTTTGGGACATATGGAGAGGTAGGGCAGAAATGAAGCGGTAGGGATATTTTAGGATAAGATCTGTCTAGACTTAGCTGAAACTTTTCAATAGTGGTGTGCTGAACAAAGAATTCATGGCATGAATGGAAATCCAAACAATCAATTTTCTGGGCTTAAAGAAAATCAAATCAGGTGGCTTCTGGTATCAAAGAAAATCAAAACAATGTGTTTCTTGCATGAAAAGAAAATGTTGAAATGTGAATCTTACCTGAAAGGAATGCAAAGTCTCAAACAATGGACACTTAGCATGAATAGAACTGAAAACAATGATACAACCTTAAAAGAAATCAATCAGAAGGTATATAATCCTGAAGTGTTTAGATTGCAAATAGGCAATATAGAACAAAAGTTAAAGAAACATTCATTCGGGATAAATCTGCGGTTCAAGGATTTCTGAAGTAGAGTATACTGGGGATGGGAATGAATTGGGAGAAGTGTGGGAGATGTATGCACTGTAAAGAGTACTGTAATTCTAGTTATGACAATGTAATAATGGCAATTATGAAGACAGCTTTAGTGGCAATACTGCATGATTTTGCTTGGTATCAGTGCCAGGAAAGGTGGGGGTCTTCTTCAGTTACTTCACAGTTCTGTTTATTATACAAATACTCACCATGCTCACAGGGGATCCAGAAAAAAGCTATATGGGTGGGGGAGGGGGGGTGTGGAAGAGTTTTGTCATCTTGGGATGGCTGAAATTAGGACAATCATCGAGGTACCAGATGGGTGTTGCGTGGTGGGCTGAAAAGGTTGGGTGTAATCTATGATAAGGTACTGTAAGCTCAAGTAACCTTCTCCTGGTATAGCTGCACACCACAAATTCTTTTAAAGATAAACAGCTTTTGTTTAAAAGAGTTTACTGTCTATAATCACATGCATCCTTATTTCAAAAAACTTTTTTGTAAATTTTTAGTTTTCATTTCTTCATAACTTATGCTTACTGTAAGCTTTGCAAAATGCTTTTGAATATGATAAACAAAATTAGCACCACATAAAATAATGTTACTATTATCATTTATTATTGAATTATTACATTTTAATGAAAATTTTAAGCAGCGAGTTTGTGACATAGACAACTGGTCAAATGATATCAATTCTAGAAGTTCTTTGCGTTGTTATGTATAATTTAAAACAGAAAGCTATGCAGAGCCATACAGTACCTATTATTTATTAATGTTTTTAAACTTAAAAAGTTTGTCTCCAAAATCAGATGTGCTTACCTTGAAATTGAAGCCAATGAAGGCAGCTAACACAGTATAACATATGAACAGAGGTTTTGTCAGGTTTGCAATTTAAAAGAAGCTAAAGATGAATATCATTTCCTCTTACTTTGTCCATTCCTTTCTGGAATCTGTCGTAAATTTATTCCTTATTATTTCTTTCAGCCCCCCACTTGATCAAAATGCAATATTTTATTATCAGCTACTTATTTTTGCAGTTATCACACTTTGTCTTACATGCAATGAAATTAGCAAGGCACTTGTTTCTTTCTCTTTGATTATAGTTTGTTGTAAGAACCTCAATCATGTACCATTTAATCAATTGTTTATGTTTGTGACAAAGGCCAGATGGCTTAGAGCACTGTAATAAATTGCATTGTTTTATTATTGTACTGTATTATTATAAGGCACTAAAATATCAATAAAACATATTTAATTTTCAAGTAAAAATAAAACAAAATCCACTATATGAAGAAATAACTATAAATTCTCCACAGATTTATCTCAATTTTGCTTAAGGTGCTCATGAGCATGACTACTAGTTAAAGTGCTTGTTAAGGAGTCTCTCAGCAGCTATGAGAGCATGAGCCTAAGCAAACATGATACAGTACGTCTATTTCAGAAAAACTCATCCAAGGGCAGATTTTTTCATCAGGCAATTTGTTTATTACTTTTTATAGATGAAAAGTTGTTTTAAATAATGAAAAACACAAAAGTTCAATGACGCTTACTTTTAGAAATTACATTTACGTTTCAGAGCAGGAGTAATGACTTGATAAATCTACAACTTTAGTCACAGCTAGTGAATGAATTGTTACAAATTGATGAAATGACAACTACAGAAAACATAGATCTACTAAGGCCCTCGCAGAGCATGCACCCATGTAAGGTGCTGAAGGGAATGGTGCTAGCAGGCCCCTGAGGTCTTTTAGGGATCTGCTTGTGCTAGGGCCATGTTGCATAATGGCACACATGTACCAGGCTGGGAGATTCCCAATAGAGGTTACCATATAAAATCATAATTTTAATAGAAAGAGCCAACTTCTTCAAAATGTAATTTCAATAACCTTACAGTATATATCAGTTACAATTGATTATTACTGAATTAATTACCATACATATCGGTAAATACTTATAATATGAGCACTGCACTGAACAGTGAGGGCAAATATGAGCACTGCACTAAACAGTGAGGGCAAATATGAGCACTGCACTGAACAGTGAGGGCAAATATGAGCACTGTACTGAACAGTGAGGGCAAATATGAGCACTGCACTGAACAGTTAAGGGCAAATATGAGCACTGCACTGAACAGTGAGGGCAAATATGAGCACTGTACTGAACAGTGAGGGCAAATATGAGCACTGCACTGAACTGAGGACAAATATGAGCACTGCACTGAACAGTGAGGACAAATATGAGCACTGTACTGAACAGTGAGGACAAATATGAGCACTGCACTGAACAGTGAGGGCAAATATGAGCACTGTACTGAACAGTGAGGGCAAATATGAGCACTGCACTGAACAGTGAGGACAAATATGAGCACTGCACTGAACAGTGAGGGCAACTGTGAGCACTGTACTGAACAGTGAGGGCAAATATGAGCACTGCACTAAACAGTGAGGGCAAATATGAGCACTGTACTGAACAGTGAGGGCAAATATGAGCACTGTACTGAACAGTGAGGGCAAATATGAGCACTGCACTGAACAGTGAGGGCAAATATGAGCACTGCACTGAACAGTGAGGGCAAATATGAGCACTGCACTGAACAGTGAGGGCAAATATGAGCACTGTACTGAACAGTGAGGGCAAATATGAGCACTGCACTGAACAGTGAGGGCAAATATGAGCACTGCACTGAACAGTGAGGACAAATATGAGCACTGCACTGAACAGTGAGGGCAACTGTGAGCACTGTACTGAACAGTGAGGGCAAATATGAGCACTGCACTATACAGTGAGGACAAATATGAGCACTGCACTGAACAGTGAGGACAAATATGAGCACTGCACTGAACAGTGAGGGAAAATATGAGCACTGCACTGAACAGTGAGGACAAATATGAGCACTGTACTGAACAGTGAGGACAAATATGAGCACTGCACTGAACAGTTAAGGGCAAATATGAGCACTGTACTGAACAGTGAGGGCAAATATGAGCACTGCACTGAACAGTTAAGGGCAAATATGAGCACTGTACTGAACAGTGAGGGCAAATATGAGCACTGCACTAAACAGTGAGGACAAATATAAGCATTGCACTAACATTGAGGGCAAATATGAGTACTGCACTGAACAGTGAAGGAAAATATGAGCACTGCACTAAAGAGGGCAAATATGAGCACTGCACTGAACAGTGAGGGCAAATACATGCACTGCACTAAACGGTGAGGGCAAATATGAGCACTGTACTGAACAGTGAGGGCAAATATGAGCACTGCACTGAACAGTGAGGGAAAATATGAGTACTGCACTAAACAATAAGGGCATATTATTGATGCTTAGAATAAATGAATAGTTTCCCTTGTGTGGTCCAGGGGCAAAGTCCTAGTGAAGGTCCAGGGGAAAATCCCCAGAAGCTCTGTGATTTAAGGCATTCCTAAGTTTAAAATCATGCCTAAAATGTAGTCAACTTGCTTCAACCAGATTGTAATACTGTTTTGATGTGGTGATACCCAAAAAGATTAAATGTGGTTTTGGGGGGCTATGATTTCAGTAGTACTTTTCCCCATAAGTTGCCACTATCATGTGGAATGCCTACATTTGATCACAGAAATATCACATTGTAACCAATACTTTTCATAGTTAACCTTGTCGCAGTAAAATTTCAGAATACTAATTCATCACAATAATCTAAACACTTTCAATAAACATATTGAAATGGATAAAAAACAAACACTTCTTATTTTAATTTGATTTCCAAAAATTCCCCAAACATGATTTGAGTGAGTAAATAATTTCTTCAGAAAATAATCACTTCAGGCTTGGCTTGCAATCATTCCTAGTCAATCCCAGATGCCTAAAGAAAAGTTCAAGTACTAGTAAAGAGTCTCTCACCTCCTCTGACAAAACTTAAAAGCATCTGCTTCAGCACGAAAAAATTTTTTATTAGAGTTTATTTTGGAGAGAAATAAAAAAAGTTGATAAGAATTCAAAGTACTTTCCTAGTTTGATGTTCCACTCAGTATGAAAACAATTTTCCATTAACAGTATGCTATAAATATTTATACAATTCTAAATTTCGACCCCTTCCTCCCCACTTTTCAGTAAAATGAAAAATTCAGTACATTTTGGGGAAAATATTTCTCTTGCACCCCCCCCCCATCCCTCCTCCCATCGCCTCCCAAATTGGATAAGAGGCCAAATTGTACCGGGCCCCACTTTCCAGATGAGAATTTTTGCCCTGCTTATAAAACTATGTAAAGGATTGACCAGTGTTGCAACAATAGGTGGGAAGGATGAGTAAACTCCATGGGGTCTGAATACAAATTTGGACAAGCAATGACACTATGATATGTTTGTAATGGGGATCCGAGTACGTAATTCCCCAGAGCTGCAATTGTGCCACTGGGATTGACCTTACACTTAAAAAATCACTAAGTCCTCACAGAAAACTAGAAAATTGCTAAACAAGACATCAAAAAGCTGTAAAATGGCAAGTTTTGAAGTTATTTCTTGACTATTCTCATACTATTCTCATATTTAGCTGTTGCCTCTATGCATCCACATACCTTTTGGATAACTCTCTTGAGACTTAGGATACATAAATGCTCCAAGAACAATTTCCATTGCCAATTTAAATCTCTGGAACTGCCTCCTCTTTAACATGACAGTCTTGTGTGACTTGTCCTTTCTAAATTTACTGAACAAATTAATTAATGAAAGTTACCTTATTTAATCTACAAATTATACGATTCCACCTGTAAAATATCATTTACAAAATGTTCACATGATAAAAAATGTTCAGATCAAAGCCTCATTCCTTAAAACACACTTTCGGGCAATCTCTAAATTCATGAAAAGTGATTTTTAAAATATCATATTGGCCCTCATTTTTCTGTGGATGTATTGTTTTACAGAATATTGTGCAAAAATATTCATATAGACTTTAAAAAGCTGTAAAATAGCTCCTTTTCACCAATTTTGCTGTAATGTTTTGCTATTCTTATGCTTTCATTATGTTTCAAAACCATTTAGCTTGTTGCCTCTACACATCCATAAGCCTTTTAAAGAAACCTCTTGAGACTTAGGGTAAATAAATGCCCCCAGAACAATTTCCAGCATCAATCTAGTTATCTGAAACTCCCTCCTCTGTTACATCACAGCCTAATTGACCTTTCCATGATATTTGCAGAACAAATTAATAAACATTACATATTTTATCCACAAATTGTAGTATTCCTCTTGTCAAATGCTCTTTATTTTCATCATGTTTAAATAATGAAAAAAGTCCAGAACAAATCAAACCTTATTACTCAAACACACTTTCGGGCATTCTCCAATTTCATGGAAAGGGATTTGTAAATATCGGCAAAACGTTCTTCAAACAAATTACATATTGATTCTTTATTCTGCTTGTGAACCCTTTCCTAAAACTGTTTGTTTGATTGCTTCTAAGAAGATTATATCCCAAGAAGCCAAGTCTTACATCATGCATAATACCCATTTACAAAACAAGTCATAACTTGAAGAATTAAGTAAAAGTGTGTAACATGTCATTCATGGCAAAGGGATTTGTGAATTGATTGGGCATTATAACAACCATAAGTGCAAAAAAGTTTCCAGGCTCTCTGTGGTAATGATATACCTGCTTGGCTCAACAAGAAACAAATGAGCTTGTTTTTTTCTCTGAATTGTCCAAATAAGAATTCACCTAAAAATTACATTTTTAATAAGGTTCCAACTGGATCTTGAAAGTGCATATTGGCTTTGTGGTAATTATTTAAACTTGTATTCAAATGCTGGGTTAGTTGTACGTCTCAAGTCCAATGTTTTATCCTGGCAGCCTGGAGGAAGACACTTTATTCCACTTACTTCATACTCACCTGTAAAAACATAGTGTCACTAGGGATTTTTCTGGGAAGGACTGCTGTCATAGGCTCTCATCTACTTGCTTGTACACATAACCAAGTGGGACAAGCACCAGCCTTATGAGCTTTGTACAGTAGGGCAGAAGAATGTTCATTTTTGTGGGGAGGGGGGGGGAGGGGGTTAGGGGAGGGGTAAAAGAGGTTGCATAGTATGTGAAGATACTAAAGAAAAGAAAAAGAATTCATTTTACATTTTTGACACATTTTCACTTAAAATTATTGGGGGCTGAAGCTCCTCCAGCTCTGATGCAATGAATAGGTTTTACCTTTTCACAAGTTAATTCTCACTATAACTTCTCTGATAGCTTCAACCCGCTACTGTCTACACGTAACATGTGACTGATCATGAAGATCTAGCAAGATAAACAATGGCACATGACGTGTATAATTCCAACTGGCAACATCCTGTGGGTGTGTAAGATGTGCAGGTAGGAGACAACCCACAGTATATGTGAATATCAGCTAGTCCTCTTGCACAACACTCAGACCACTTGTTAAGAGATTCCTTTGGGAGACATAATTTTGATGTAATTAAGAAAAGAAACAACTGCTAGTATATTTTGTATGTTATGGAACACTGGGTAGCAGTATATCAATGTAAGGTTGTAGAGTGCTTACATGATTCTGAATAATCCACATATAGGCCCTGCATGCTTGCCCAACAATTTATAAGGGATATAGTGTTTTGTCTACTTAACATTATCTTTTCTAACAAAACTTCAATCATCAATTTTGAATTTTTCATATTTTCAAAACTGTTACGTGGTTATACAATTTTTCCAGTCTCCTCCCTTGTCTTCTAAATAGACTCAGGCTCACCCTCACTTTCCTGTCCCCCATGTGCCATCCTTCTTTCTGCCCCCTCATCTCCATCACACTTTTGACTCTGCACCAATTACAAAAAGTGTACATGAAATATTTTGTTCTCCTTCATCAAAAGGGAGCTTTTGGTAAATTTAACAAAATCTTCAAACTAATAATACCAACCAAAGACAAATTCTAATAGCAACCAAAATTATTCATGTATCCTATCTCTGTTTTTGCAAATGTAATCCTTTTCCACATGACAGAGTAGAGGTGAATCTTCCTGTCAGAAACTTTAATTAGGACCTATTTTTACATGGTAATAATTGCGGCATTGATGTACTGTATATACATTGTCTGGCCCTGATTGACATGAAGCACACTGGGACATCGAATATGAGTATATTGCTCAACAGAACTATAATGTAAGTGCAAACCACAATACTTCTATGATAATCTTGTTGTATCATGTATTATCTTCCTTTTTAATTATTTTCAGGGTTGTTATGTGAAAACAGTAGCTAGGATAGGTTTAAAGTATTGATTCACTTAAAGGATTAGTTTAGTGGTCATGCAAGTTTATCTTATATGAAAGAGAACGTCAAAAGAAACAAAATGGTGAAGAAAGCTTTCAAAAATCTTTTTCTGTTAAGGAGATATTCAAGTTTAAAATTTGGTGTCATTTCTGTAGAAATGACTGAAATTAAACTAGTTGTGATGTCACAACCTCTGATTCCTCAAAGTCTTTATGTATTTTAAACAAAGTTTACTGTTTGTTTGTTTCTGTGTTTGATGAGGACATAACGGCACTACGACAATGAGGGTCAAAATGTGCCTGAGAGGTCAGATCATTCTAGAGGTAGAAAGGAAAGGAAACAGGGGGAGAATGAGAGAAATACAAGAACAAAAATTCAGAAAGCTGGGATCAAGAGAGGAGGTGCATGGGTGAAGAAAAAAAACTAGAAAGAGGGGGTGGAAGAAGAGAACTAAATATGGTTGTAGAGGGAAGCATGATGAAGGAAGGAGATAATTTTATCTGGTGGGTTTTTCTGAAAGAACTCAGCAATTGAGTTGTGGGGAGCGAGGGAAGCTCTGGGAAGGTTGTACAGGGGGCAAGCAAGGAGAACGTGATGGACTGTTAGGGTGCAATGGCAATTGTTGCAGAGGGGTTGGGGGAGCCAATAAGGAGGTGGGAGTGAGTGAGGTGGGTGTGACCAATTCTAAGACAGTTAATATGAACGTTGTCGATACGAGAAAGGTTGTTGATGGTGGGTTTGACCGAAATGGTGGGCTGGATGACGTGGAATTTGTTATCAATTTGGGAGTCCCATGAGGTTTGCCAGCTCTCACGAACAACGAAAGCGATAAGCGGTTTGATGTCAGACAGGGTTTGGGAAAAGGGGTAGGGGGGAGGTTGAGGGCAAGCTTAGCGGCTGTATCAGCCCTGTCATTGCCAGGGATGAAAACATGGCTGGGTATCCAGAAGAAAAGAATACTTTTCATGCAGAGGGTGGGTGAAAGGAGTTTCCGGAGGAGGAGGTGGGATGTGAAGTTATTCCATTTAAGACTGAGTAAATAAAGCAGTAAGAACAGCCTTGAAGTCAGAGAAAATGGCAAAGTGGCTGAGCGGAGAGTACTCAATAAAGTTGAGGGCGAGGAGAATGGCCTTTGCATTGGCTAAAAAGATGGACAAGTAGTCGGAAAGTTTGCTACTGAGGGTGATGTCTTGGATGACAGCAGCAGCAGCTGTCTTGTTGCCTTCCTTGGAGCCATCAGTATAGATGGAGGTGTAGTTTGAGAGTTTGTCTTTGATTTGGTTGTGGAGATTGATGAAGACATGTTGGTTAGGGTGGGTTTGGCCATTTTTTGTGATGAGTGGACAAGGCCCAGGTGAATAGTAGGAGGGGGTGGCCAAATAATCTGTGAACCATAAGTGCAGCTAGTATATTAAAGGAGGCATATCTGCATGAAAGCAGTGGGCCAGAAGGTGGGTTTTGTGTGGCGGGGTTAAGGGAGGGGGTGGCCCAAGGAGGAAAATGGAAGAGGTCTGATATAATTAAAGCTAAAGGGAGGGGATAGGGTTTTAGTCCTATCAAAGAGGGTGGAGAAATTGGGTTACCTAATGAGGTTGTAAATAGGGTTCTGGGTGTTGGTGAGGACTCTAAAAGCATAAAAGAGGCTAAGCTTTCTAAATCTAAGTAGAAAGGGGGGTTCGGTGGCTTCAACATGAAGGCTTGTGATTGGGGAGGTCCTGTAGGCACCTAGACAAAGCCTGAGGGCTTTATTTTGGATGGTGTTGATGTGGTTGAGGAATGAGTTGTGAGTGGCACAGTAGACAATATTGCCATAGTCAAAAAAGAAGAATTCAGTATAAAGTTTTGACACAATTTCACCTAAAATTATAGGGGCTGAAGCTCCTCCAGCTCTTAACGCAA
The DNA here is from genome assembly GCA_020152595.1 of Chiridota heheva. Taxonomy (NCBI): domain Eukaryota; kingdom Metazoa; phylum Echinodermata; class Holothuroidea; order Apodida; family Chiridotidae; genus Chiridota; species Chiridota heheva. The sequence continues at coordinate 1,793,116 of JAIGNY010003664.1, forward strand.
TAAATAGGATTTACCTTTTCACAAGTTAATTCTCACTAAAACTTCTCTGATAGCTTCAACCCGCTACTGTCTACACGTAACATGTGACTGATCATGAAGATCGAGCAAGATAAACAATGACACATGACGTGTATAATTCCAACTGGCAACATCCTGTGGGTGTGTAAGATGTGCAGGTAGGAGACAACCCACAGTATATGTGAATATCAGCTAGTTCTCTTGCACAACACTCAGACCACTTGTTAAGAGATTCCTTTGGGAGACATAATAATTTTGATGTAATTAAGAAAAGAAACAACTGCTAGTACATTTTGTATGTTATGGAACACTGGGTAGCAGTATATTAATGTAAGATTGTAGAGTGCTTACATGATTCTGAATAATCCACATATAGGCCCTGCATGCTTGCCCAACAATTTATAGGGATATAGTGTTTTGTCTACTTAACACTATCTTTTCCAACAAAATTTCCATCATCAATTTTGAATTTTTATATTTACAAATCTGTTCTGTGATTATACAATTTTTCCAGTCTCCTCCCTTGTCTTCTAAATAGACCCAGGCTCACCCTCACTTTGCTGTCCCCCATGTGCCATCTCTCTTTCTGCCCCTCCTCTCCATCACTCTTTTGACTCTGCACCATTTACAAAAAGTGTACATATAAAATTTTGTTCTCCTTTATCAAAAGGGAGCTTTTGGTAAATTTAACAAAATCTTCAAACTAATAATACCAACCAAAGACAAATTCTAATAGCAACCAAAATTATTCATGTTACCCTATCTCTATTTTTGCAAATGTAATCTTTTCCACATGACAGAGTAGAGGTGAATCTTCCTGTCAGAAACTTTAATTAGGACCTATTTTTACGATGGTAATAATTGCGGCATAGATTTACTGTATATACATTGTCACCTGGCCATGATTGACAGGAAGCACACTGGGACATCAAATATAAGTATATTGCTCAACAGAACTATTATGTAAGTGCAAACCACAATACTTCTATGATAATCTTGTTGTATCATGTATTATCTCCTTTTTTAATTATTTCCAGGGTTGTTATGTGAAAACAGTAGCTAGGATAGGTTTAAAGGTTTGATTCACTTAAAGGATTAGTTTAGTGGTCATGTAAGTTTATCTTATATGAAAGAGAACGTCAAAAGAAACAAAATGGTGAAGAAAGCTTTTAAAAATCTTATTCTGTTAAGGAGATATTCAAGTTTAAAGTTTGGTGTCATTTCTGTCAAAACGACTGAAATCAGACAAGTTGTGATGTCGCAATCTTAGATTCCTCAAATTCTTTATGTATTTCAAAGAGAGTTTATTGAATTTTTTTACTATGTACATTATTTCTCCTCAAACTTTCTTAAGGTGGGATATTATAAATACCCTTCCTAGATTCAGTTTTACTACTTTTTTGACATATCCCATGGTTTTTAGGCCACAAAATAGCAGGACAAAATATGATAGAATACATCAAGACTTTGAGGAATCTGAGGCTATGACATTACAATTAGTCTGATTTCAGTCATTTCTACACAAATGATACCAAACTTTAAACTTAAATATCTCTGTAATGGAATAAAATGTTTGAATGCTTTCTTCACCATTTTGTTTATTGTGAAGTCCTCTTTCATATAAGATAAACATGCTTGACCACTAAACTAAACCTTTAACCTGAAAATGAAAGGTTTCATAAGATGATTAATCAGCAGGAAGAAACATCACAGTTAGAAGGAGTACATAAGGCAGCAGTCACCTGCTTTTATTAAAATCATAATAAGTTTCCAAGTTTGACCTGTGACTTTTGATGTCATTGCATGACCAAAAAAGAGTGGGATTAAAGATGACATATGACATGGGTGAAGATGGATATATAAGCAATTTCTTCTGTTGCCAAGATTGCTTGAATTAAGACCATCCCTCCTAGACCAGAAATTATGCCTGGATTCAATAAACATTTTTTAAATACTTTTGAATACAATTGCCTTCTAGCAGTGTTCATGTTAGTGAGGGGTAACAGAATTCATCATGTTAGTGAGGGGTAACAGAATTCATCCTCTTTTATCAGAATTCCCCCTTTAAATAAATTACAAACAGGAGGGGGATTTGCTATTGTTTTAGCACATGACATGTAAACTCCAGCTTGAGTAGTTGATCAAAGCAAAAATTCCTCCTCAATTTCTGTTAGTGTTAGGGCCGTAATTCTCATTTTGAAAGTGGGGGGACATGGCTTTTTATCCGAAAAGTGGAGGGGGGGAGGGGGGACAAGAGACAGATTTTTTTTCAAAATGTACTGAAGTTGTGAAACTCTGCTGAAAAGGACATGTCCCCCTTCCACCCCACCCCCTCCCCCCTTCCCTTCTCCTGCCTTATGGGGAATTAGGGCCCTGGTTAGTGGGAACAGTGCCTTCCAGCTGAGCAAATTCAACAATGACAGAATACATTTGTGGTGTACATGTGAATTCAAACATAATACTGTACTTGATTTCTTCTTCTGTATAAGTTACAGGTACCAAAACCATTCTTTGAAGTAGTTAAGACATGGTTCAACAAATATGAAAATAAGAAAACATTTCATCCAAATTGATAAAAATTGACCTCTTTAAAACAGCATTGGAATTTTAATCAAGAAAATAAGAAAACATTTCATCATTTCATGAATGATGTAAATTTGATTGAAATGTTACTACGGTATTTGTTTGTTTTTTGAGGTTTAACGGCACTGTGAGTCAAATGTGCCAATGTTTGAAATATTACAATACAAAAATACCCTGTAAATGTTGACTCATTGGGTTTTTCAATCATTCATCAATGTTACTTGAATGGGAGCAGTTGAATGTTATTTGGAATCTGCATCATATCCTCAAAATTTAGCAGGTGAACAGTCTACGGATTTTCAATGACTGATAATAAGGACAGAAATTTAAATAATTACATTTAAGATTTGAGCCACAGTACGTTCAAAATACTTCACACTTTACTTAGCCAAAATTCAGAAACTATACGCAGGTGATTTTGACATAATTAAAAGAGTATTCTGTTGAGTAATAGACGTTCTGGTGAATATAAAATCTCTACCTGGTCATAATGTTAAGCTTCATACACAATGCAAATATTATGATAGGAATAGGAATATAATAATAGTTGTTATGAATAGTTGTGCATACAAAACATTTATTCAATTCATAAATCTATATACAAAGTGTAAAGATTTGATGCATCCTACAGGGAAGCTAAACAATTACAAAATATCTATGGATCTAAGGTATAAACCATTCAAGCAAATTAAAATATTGACAAAGCGATAATTTAGCCCCCAGATGAGGTGAAGCATGGTGATGCTAGGCAGGTCTTTTTGACAAATCTGGTAAGCTTCAAGACTTCTCACACGGTGCTGTGTTATAAACAGCAGATAAGAATCTACTGTATACTGTACATGTACTGTATCTCCACATTTACAATCGATAAAGGCTGCATGAATAAACTTGAACTACGATTAGTGTATTTATAGGTAAAGTAGGTTTACACAGTTAAATTCTCACATTCACAACGCAACTAAACTATAAAAGAATTATAAAAATTATGTAATTAGACAACAAAATCATTCAAATTGGACAATACTGACCATATTGGTAAATCAAATTTGAACCCCAGCCCAAAGTTTGTTGACCTTTTAATGTTTCTGTCCATAGAGCAGTAAGTAAAGTTCGAAAAAAAGAACAAACTATAAATTCTTGGATTCCTATGACTAGACAAGTAATTTGGTATACATTTCGAAAGATTGGGTTATTTCTTTTAATTTGGCCACTGTATGACCTTAATTGACCCCTACCAAAAATGCCTAGAACTTTGAGGAGGCTAGCCCAAGCCAAATTTGTTCAGTATATTTCAGTCAGGTCAAAAACACTTTCAAACCATTGTCCATGATTAATTGGTCACGGAACATTAGCATTGGTCCTCTACTATTGTTCATGAACACTCCATATAAACCAACCCCTGTGACCCATCCTTGCCTTACTTCGGATATATTGAATCACTTTATCCCTAACCATGGATATTGATTCTCTGAATTCTCATTTAAGCTCTTCTGAACCTGAGATAGATTACTAAATTAACAAATCCACTTCAAACCAGCCACTCTCATTACAATGTATGGGATGGGAGTTATATTTAAGAAGATTTAAATGGTGCTTGATTAGGGGTAAGGCGTGTACTTCAAGGAAAAGACATTTCTGACCATAAGAGTAAATTTAAATTTAAATAGAAGGGTTGCAAATTATCCTTAAGCAGATGGATCTGAATTTTGTAATATTCCTCACATATATGTCTTTGAAGGCTGAGGTTCAAACCTGTACCAGACAAGACTTAAGCAGCTCATGGCTTCTTCTTTGCTCTGTCTGACAGGGGTTACCTCATGACCCTCCCCCTTCCCCCTCCAACAGGGGTAATTACTATTAACCCCTTTAGATTGGATTTAAGAGAAAAATATGGCTCACTTTGTCTCAGTTCAACAGGGAGGAATTACCATTAGGCCCTGCTAGACTGGCTGTGGTGCTAGAAGTAGGGTGCCAATAAACCATAGCCTCCCCCCCCCCCTCCCCTACAAACTTTTCAGGAAATCCAGTTTTTGTCCCCAATTTTTCGGGCAAACCCAATTTACATTCCAGCAAAATGACAACAAAATGACAACGTTTCATTTCATTTTATCAACTTTTTATTTCATTTTATCAACTTTTTATTTCCTTTTATAAGGAATTTTTAAATCTTTATTGACTTGAACTTCAAGTACAAAGCAACCATGGGAAAATCTCTAGGATAAATGCACTCTTACGAGAAGAAAAAATTAAGCATATGAACATAAAAAAGCAATCAATGAGGCGAAATCGCCATATGTGCACAATATTTAGAATTCCGCTCAAATTTTTTGATTGGTTGAAATTTTGTAGTGCGATTCGTTGTCTCGTATTGCAAGGTTTATAGTTATTTGAAACGCCTTGAAGGTCACTACACTAGTCAGCCCAGCACGTTACGGCAACCAAAAGCAATTTTTTTTGCTCTTATCAATAGTCGAGAGTTCAAGCCCCGGGAGAATCGTTTATTGTGACTTTTGCTTTTAATATTCTTCTTCTTTTTTTTTTCTCAGTAATTTTCATTTGGTGACTATTATTGTAGTATTATAATACTAATCTTTCGCTTTCTGATAAACGCATTGAAAAAAACAAACAAATTGGTCACAGTAACGTAATGCGCTGTGTATGTAACTCGGCACACACAACGTACATGCTAGTGTCTGGCTGTACAAACCATGGATTTCTCTTCTAACCCCATGTACAAACAGACAGTGGATCGGATCTTGCATTACAACCGGAAGTGACGTCAAAATATCGCATCCCCCAATTTTGACTTATTTTAATGAGACGAGCCTCCCTCTTTGATATCAGCAAAATGACTTCTAAAATCTACTAAATTCCATGAAAGTATAGCAAAAGATTTCATCGAAATCGGCTAAACATTGAATACTTATACAGCATTCAAAATCTTCTCATGTATTCCAGTCAAGTTCATGGCTGATCTCATGCTGCTGCCAGTGAATTTGACTGCAGGCCATTGTGAAGCACTTCATGCATAGAAACGACTATATTTAAGACCTCAATATCATTAAAACAATAATATCACCTTAATTCTTACTGCCTCATCATCTAAACAGCTACAGTATTTAAGCATCCCTAAGACCTTGTGCATTTTCATGTTCTAAAAATACAGCATTCTATTTCTGTTAATGTGAGTAATTACTCCTATTTAGCTGAAATCTCATAAACTTTTTATTACATCTATTGGCCTGCCTTGATGTTTACATATACAGAGTCAATATTTTCTATCTAGTTGAACACAACTTCGGATACAAAATAAAAAGCTACAGAAGTTCTAATGACCAACCTTTTGTCCCTCCAATCTTTTGCGTTAACATTCAGATTCCACTCACTAAACCTTGCCCTACAACCATCCCGAAGATGTTATTAGTACTTTAAATCATTTCAACACATCGTCATTCACACAAACACAATTTATTACGAATACGATAAACATTTTCGATCATGAACTCCACAAGATCTCGCAAAGCCCAAAACTCTGTAGCTTGATACCTCCTAATCTAATCTCATTAATGTCACCCCGGGGAACTATTAACGCTTGTGATGAGGATAGCCACAGATAACCATTAACCTATGTTTCTGCCAATCAATATCAGCTAATTTAATTAAGGTAGCATCGCAAGCTGATAACTGTAACGACATCACATATCTAAACACAGGGAGGTACTACTTGCACATACATGACTAAAATAGCTTTTAGTAACTTCTCAATGACTTTAACAAAAGTTTCCTGCATTTGATGAAAACATTATTTATTCACTCAACTAAGTGGTTCAGCAGGGTCTGTGATTTGTTGTTGCCATCTTGTATCCAAATGTAATATTTCTATTTTACTACCAGGAGGGCAGTAGCTCAATTAAGGAGCATCAAATGTAATATTTCTATTTTACTACGAGGAGGGTAGTAGCTCAATTGAGGATCATCAAACGTAATATTTTTATTTTACTATGGGGAGGGCAGTAACTCATTGAGGAGCATCAAATGTAATATTTTTATTTTACTATGGGGAGGCCAGTAGCTCAATTGAGGAGCATCAAATGTGATATTTCTATTTTAGTATGGGGAGGGCAGTAGCTCAATTGAGGAGCATCAAATGTAATATTTCTATTTTACTACGGGGAGGGCAGTAGCTCAATTGAGGAGCATCAAATGTAATATTTCTATTTTACTACAGGGAGGGCAGTAGCTCAGTTGAGGAGCATCATCCTCATACGCTAATGGTATTGGGTTTGATTTCCGCTCTGGATACCAAAGTCAAAATCTTTAGCAAGCCATTTCAATCTGTATCACAGCTGTGTACCAGCCATTTGCATGCTGGAAAGTTATCCTGCGATAAGGACTTATATCCGCCCAGGGGTGTCAAGATCACTCTTTTAGATATTTTGATATCATTTTGCCATCGTCAGTGCTAAAACTCAGAAATCAAGGGCGCCGTAATGATTTCAAAGTTGGGGGCCAATACATAACATACCATAATGCCCTGTGTACTGTAAATTTGGTTGAAAGTTGGTGGGGCCAAATCCAAAATTTTCTAAAATAGGTGGGGCCGTGTCCCCCTGGCCCCCAGCACCTGTCTGGATTGGAATTATCTATCTGCTCATTTTCTTTGACATACAATATATTGGATGCATTCAACAGATAATTAAAAGGTGCATCTTTCTATACTAATTAAATTTCAATTAATTTCTGTGATCTGACTTTATAAGTTTATATGTACAGTGTCTCGAAAAGTGATTATTTCTGGATGGCAGCGCTATATAATTTCAATTACTGTTATCGTCATTGTTGTCGCTGAATTTTTTAAGCGATATACAAATAAAGATTATCCTCATAGAAATTAATACCAAATTTCCCAAGCCAAGATTGTCTCCTTAAGATGTTTAACATCTTCTTAAGATGGTGCTAACCAACAGAGATGCATACATGTATATGATGAACACTGCTTTTCAGCGTTGGTTATGGAATCTATATACATCAATCTGGTATTAAGATAACTTACTTTAATATCAAGGAGAGATTAACCACTCCCTTTTTGATACCAAGTTGCCCCCATATATCAAACTTTCATTTTGACTCCAAGCACACTATAGTGAATCATTCTTTTCAACTCCACGGATGCAATTTGCTACTGGTTCAGGCAATTAAGTAAGAGTAAAATGGTTAATTATTAATACCACATTGACAGCTTCAGGTTTTACTCCCCTGGTTTTAATCACTTTAGTAATAAAAAGCCAATTAATCTGTTGACATGAGAACCGAGACACCAACACGGATGGACTTTGACTAAAAGCTAAGCAAGGAAACCGTTACTAACTGAATATCGGACATCTCCCGAAATAGACGTTAATAACCAGCCAAGGCTACTTGGGCTGTTTGCATTTCATTAACAAGAGTAAGGAAGCTAACTTGGGGAGGAGAAAACTTCCTTTTAAAATTGCTGTGGCCTGGCAACGGAAGAACTTAACTGAAAATATACAGACACTCTATGTCAAATAAATCTTAGACATAACCAATAACTTGACAACGATACTGACATTCATCTTTTTTTTTTGAAAACATTTTTGACAAATTAAGTAATGCAAATGATAGTTAAATTGGTTAACCCATGATATGCATGTACTGTATCTTAAATTTGAGTTGTAGGACTCCCCGCCCACAAAATCAGTATAGCGTAGTCGACATGGGCGCTTACAAGAATAAAATTGCACCCCTTTTTAGGCCCGACGTTTTTTCCCAATAAACGCCCATGCCAGGGGGCCACATACAGTGTGCTATTTGAACTGCACTGCACATTATGTGAACTGGTTATATACTAGTTCTACAATAACCAACATAAAAAATATCGTGAGCGTCACATGCAAAATAAGCAAAGAATGTAACCAAAGTTGAGTATTTTAAGTCTTCAAATTAATCAAATGAAGGCCTTATGTTATCAGTCAAACAATGTCGGATGGGAGCCTATTAGAGCAGGGGCACTTAATACATTGAATACGGTATATTTATCATGGGGTCTCCTGGACTCTCCAGAATGATTCTCTTTCACACATAACATCTCTATAATGAATATTCAAGATCAACTTTGACCTCCATCACCAGGGTTTGACAAATCACTTGTCGGGCTGCTTGGGACAACCAAAAATTTTGTTCAGGACAACAATAATTTGTAGAAGTTCTGTTCTGTGGACAATTTTTTTTTCTTTCAAGAAAATGTTTTAGGCATATACACAGGGCTTCCAGAACATGAATTCAGGATACTATGTGTGCATGGCAAGAAATTTAATCTCAGGTCAATTTGTCGATTCCTACCCATCACTGTAATGTTTCCTAGTACTTTTTGTTAATTCTGTGATAGCAGTTACTCATAAGTTTTTTTATATATATATATTTTTTTTCATTGTCGCCATTTCACAAACATAAAGTATTTTACAAAGCTCACTTTACAAAATGAGTAATCATGACATAAATTATAACAATGGAAAATATAGCTAGTATAAATATTCAATCAAAGGAACACCAACTGAAAAAATCATATATGAACAACAAATCTACCAGTCACCTCCCTCCCCTCTCCCCCCCCCCCCCCACCCCCTGCTACATCCTGTACCCTTCATGACTGTCTGACTATTAAGTATGAAACTACAACTAAACATCAGAAAAACAACTTAACCAAGGTTCCAACATTTCCCTATTTTCATGGCTCAAATTACAATGAAGATTACATTTTAGGAGAATATAATATTTTATAAACTGAACTCATAAGTTGAATACACTTATAATTTGATTCGGGCATGAAGGAGATCAAAAATCATGTTGGTCAAAAGCAGCAATAACTTCAAACTGTGGCAAATGAATGATTCAAACAGTAGATATGAGAAAGAGATTTCCCTATTCATACATCACAAATTCATATATGAAATTTTATAAAGCTGTAATATGGTTCATTTTTACCCGATTTTCAAGAAATATTTTGCTATTTAAATTATTCAATTGACGTGAAAATATATACAAATTTGCAAAAGAAAATGCCCTCAATTATGGGTCCAGTGCTCTTCAAGTCACAACAGCCAAAGAGACCCTCACATAAATTTTAGCTTGCAGCACGCTTGCGACAAGCAAACTATTTTAGCTTGCGCAAGCATGCTGCAAGCTTGCCAAAACTTGCTGTGCTCCGGACTGTTTAACATTTTTTGAGATTTTAGTTCAGTTTATTATACAAGTTTGTAAGATTCCCCACGTAGTGATACCAAATGCAGTTTGTATAAACAACGTTAAGAGGGGTTAAAACAGATCCAATGAGAGCACTCAGCCTCGTTTTTTTTTTTTTCTTTTCTGTTTTTCAGCATTTCCATAAAGTGTAGTGTGGGCCTAGTGTTGATTGACAAGATTGGACGGAACTCCAATTCAGCATGGTATTCAAAATGGTAAAATATTTATTTTTGGAAAAGTCTTACATGTTTACATTAACGTTACAAACAACTTTTAAGTACTTGGCAAGGCTAGGCTTCAAACTGACCGAGATGAAGTGGCTATTTTTCTTCATGTGCATCGGCTAGTACATTAACAAGAGTCTGGCACGTAATATGCTCAAACCTTTGCACTCAGAATGTATTAGAAATTGACACTTTGCAATGCACAAAGTAAACAGTGGCCTAATGTACATTCAGGGAAAAAAGGATAGGCCTAACGTTAGGGCTTGCTTATCCTTTTTTGAGCAACGAAACGGAGCACAGTTATAAGAATGTACGTAATACTACTACTTGTGGAGTGAAGCAATTGTGGGCATGGTAACTGTATAATTAACTTACAGTATAAACACAGCTCACCCACCATGCGGCACAGTCCACAATATGACCATTTGCTTATAACTTTTGCGGTGATGTTAATCAGGCGACATGTTTATAGTGTTTGCACATTTCCCGTGAGCTTGTGGGCCTCATTTTCCAATCAAAATAGCTCTGCATTTGCCATGCTCCCATAGTGAACGTTTTGCCAAATTATCTGTTCAAACTTCTTTTAAAAGACTTGGGGAAGGAAATTCTTCCTCACAATTAAAATCAGCTTGAATAAAGTGTTTCACGACATAATAAGGGAGAATTTTAAAAAGTAAATTTTTCCGTTTTGTAAAGTTCTTTTATTCAACCTTTAACTAAAAGTTACGTGAAAATGATGGGATTTTATGAAAGCTTTGACTATGATTTCATCGTCGGCAAATAGCATGATTTAACTAATTTCATATTCACAAATCCGAGTGGGCGGAATATACGGGACACTGTAGATAAGAAAAGAAAACAACTTTTCAGAGTTTGAGGATTGACTAATGTGGCCTGCTGCAAGCTTTGATCCATTTATGGCACTGCATCTCCTGATTTTTCAAGTTTTTAGCAAAAGAATTAAAAAAAAAATCTGTTTGCTAAACTTTCTGGGTAATGGAAAATGGATTTACAAAGCCTGTAATGGGGCCCATAGGTGGAATGTTTGTTCACCATTTTGTCATTACTCAGTCTGTGTGTGCAGAAATTTGTTTTGTGTAGTATATTGCATTGACTGCATGAGCATACGCCACTAGCAAGCTGTACTGTACCAGTGCTGCGTAGGATTTTTGCTCCACTTAGTTATGCAGATTTTGTTGCTAGGCAAATTGATGCGGTGATTGGTTGAAAAGCTGTTAATTATCTAACTCAGTGAGGTTAATTAAAGGACTATGAACATCTAGATGCAACATGGGTTTAATTTGTTTAAAACATGTTCTTAACCATTAAAATGCAAATCATTCCATCAAAATTGGATAAAAATTGACCAATTTACAGCATTTTTTATCTTTAGCTGTTATTGTGCAATAATCTGTGACATCAGTGGGGAAGGATCTTTTGTCACCTTTCATGCAACAATTGTTTTTATTCCTCTGTTAATTTTGTTTCATATATAAGCATTGGACTTGGGGCATTTTTTTTTTTGGGAAATACCATGAATCATCATGTATTTAGAATAGACATTTTAAAATTCACAAGTTGTACATTTAGGAACTAACACCGCCCTGTTATGTCTAAGCCTAAAATAGTAACTTTAGCTCAATGCAAGTATACCAACAATGTAATAATACAAGGAGGACTATTCTCAGATACACTTCAATTCTAAAACAACACCAATGTGTTAAAATGTCTAATGCGGTTTACTTTCTTTTGCATTTCCCTGAACATCAATTTGAAAACACCGCACTAATGTAACACTCTTGTTTTTAAACCCCTATCATTATTCTTTAAAGTTGTGCAGCAAATTCTGACCGAAAGCCTTTGAGCTTGCAAAATGACATTCTAGCAGGAACAGACTTTACATGTTCAGTAAATTAGATTAAGAAAAAATGACACTTCAATTCTAAAACAACACCTATGTGTTACAAATAATACATTCGGTTTCCTTTTGCACTTCATGAACATCGATTTGGAAAGAGCACACTTGTAACATGCTTGGATACACAGTCCTCATTTTACATGTAGGCATGGTATACTGTACTTAAAATAATCAAACACACTTTTCATGCACATGACGGTACTGAAAACCTTTTATACAAATCATCAAATAAATTACTGTAATTATTTCTAATGAATATGGAGCATATAGATAAACTTGCTGGACCACTGAAGAAACCTTATCAAAATCAGTTAAAATCCTTATAACATAATAAATTTTAGGGCTAATGTGCGCAATAATTTGTGACCCATCAATCAATGCGCAATAATTTGTGACCCATCAATCAATGTGCAATAATTTGTGACCCATAACTACAGGAAGATGAAGACATCTTCCTTACTTTTTTGATCCTCTCTAGAAAATATGTTCTGATTCCATTCAAGTATTTTGAAACTTTATCATACCTCTGTGGCAAGAAAATAATCAGTAATAGAGAAATGAAATTCATAACTGGCTTAAATTGAAGAACACATTTTAAAGATTTACTTGGAAAGATACTGAGTTGTGTTCATCTGATGACATCAAAGTTCACCTGAATTCTAAAATCTTGAAACCTTAATTGACCATAAGCTTTTTCAAAGATTTACAGGGTATTTTACTCATAATTCAATGTTCTTTCATCTTGTAAAAACTGCTACATGTCTGACACTTTAACCTTTAATATTACTTGCATTGTCATAACCTGTGCATTAAGCTCACTAAATGCCAACCTTCAGTATTTCGTTAAGTACATTTTTACAACAGGTAAATTTCTTGACAAAGCGAAAAAAATTGCATGTAAAACTTTTCTGTTTCCATTCTTTGTTGCTGTTTTTTACGCATTTTAAACAATCTAACACAGATATTTCATAAAAAGATTAATGTTTTGGCATCATGTTTATATATGAGTGTTTAATGCATGGTTCGTATGACTTTGCACTGCGAATGACTCTCCTAAAGTCGGGTCTTTGCCTCGTGCATTAAATATGCGTATAAACACCCCGCCTCAACATCAATCTTTAAATGCAGTTTCTCCCCTTGTTTAATTATCAGATTGTCAAATTCCTTTCAACACTTAATTTTTAATGATAACAGGTGCTCAAGTACACTTACTGTAATGTCATAGATGAGAGTATTAAGTTTTCAAGGTTCAAATAATTGTGAAAGTTGATTTTCTTTGCAAATACATTACAGTAGTTTGCTACAGCAGAAGAAATGGCATCTAGTGGGAATATATATATCAAAATATTTCATTTCTACTGGGACAGCTGTCTAGCATTTGTGCATAAAAATGAATTCTTTACATATATGTATCAAAGCAATATTCACATGGCTTACAATTGTGTACAAAAGTAATATGCATACAAGCATAATACAGTTATTTCAGACGCCAATGGTATGCAACTTTTGGAGTCTTCCCAACTCAATCATACTTTCACCAGGGATTTTGTATCCCTCTTGGCATGCTTAATGAGTAAACGCTCATCCAAGTCATTTGCTGCCAACATTCTCAACAAGGATATCATGTGATATAAAGTTCCCTCAGGGAGAAACAGTGCGAAGCTGAAACCAATTGCGGTGCTGAAACGGGTAGGAAGATTACCACCTTACGAACAGTCATTACGACTGAAAATATTTGCGTCAGCTGCATATTAGCTTGCAGCACTTGTATTTGGAACATTTGGAATAGTATTTGGAACAAATAAGCTTGCGCAAGCTAGCAAAAACTATCTGCAAGCTTGCACAAGCTAGCAAAAAGTTTGCAAGCTTGCGTAAGGTACAAATATTCCATGCTCTCTTGCGCAAGCTAATGTTAGCTTGCGCAAGCTAGCAAGCTAGTATTTGTTCCAAATACTAGCTTGCAGCAAGCTTGCAGCATGCTTGCACAAGCTTACAACACGCTTGCGCAAGCTAAAACTTAATAGCTTGTCGCAAACTTGCTGCAAGCTATAATGTCTGTAGGGGCAGACCTTTTCATCATTTACAGCAACTAAGATTTGGGAAAGAAATTTAAAGAATTACATAAAGAAATTTGAGCCATCTCCCTGGTCCCTGGTCTCCCCAATTCTCAACTCACTAAATTGCAATGCATACAGAGCTCTGCTGCAAGACTGGTCACATGTTGTAAACCATTCACTCATGCAACTCCAATCCTTCACAACTTACACTAGCTCCCTGTTAAATTGCGCATCAACTTCAAAGTACTTCTATTAACAGGTTGTGTCCACAACCTTGCTCCCACTTACAGGATCTCATCCACACGTACACTCCGACTCGCCGTCTATGCTCTGAGTTCTAAGTTATCGCTCGTACCTCCTTCTGTTTCTACAAAGTCATATGGTCATCATTCGTTTCAAGCTTCTGCTGCTTTTCTCTGAAACAATCTACCAACACATATCAAAGAGGCTCAACCTGTAACTAACCTTAAATCATTGTAAAAAACACATCTTTTCTCACTTCTATAAGTTGTTTCCATTTTCCCCCTCTTTCATTTTATTTGTTTTTTCAGCGCAATGAGACTTTAGTGTGTGTTGCGCTTTATAAGAATTGTATATTATCATTATTATTATTATTATTATTATTATTATTATTATTATTATTATTATTATGAATACCAAATTCAGCGCATAGATTGAAAATTCCTCAAACTTGAATTGATCAAAATGAAAGGACTACAGTATTTCCTAAAAGTTGAAAAACTAGCTGTCTCATCAAAATATGCTGAGACTCTTCTAAATATTATTCTATTTAGATCTGGCATTCGCAGACCTTTACAACTTAATTTTTTTACAAAACAACTTAGGTGTTTTATAAAGGTGGGTTAATCAATATCATTAAAATGCAGTTGAATTCTACACTTCTGAACCAGTGGCCACCACTAAACCCGGGTCAAAGGGTAAGAGTCCAAAACCAAGACTCTGGTAAGTGGTCCCCTGCCACAGTTGTGAATCAGTGCCTAGAGCCCAGGTCCTACCAAATAAGGACAGAAGGTGGCAGTATTATACTTCGAAACAGATGTTATCTTCGTGAAACCACGGAGAGAAGAGTAAGATCCAGGATGATAACAACACACACGAGGAACACACTAACACACAAGAAAATACATGACAAAGCAACACAGAGTCACAACACACTACACAAGATCTGTTAACAAACCAGATGACTTACCATGTAAATAGGAACCCATAGTAGAGATGATGTAGTACACATAGACTTACCATGTAAATAGAAACCCATAGTAGAGATGATGTAGTATAGATAGACTGACCATGTAAATAGAAACCCATAGTAGAGATGATGTAGTACAGATAAAACTGCCATGTAAATAGAAACCCATAGTAGAGATGATGTAGTACAGATAGACCTACAATGTAAATAGAAACCCATAGTAGAGATGATGTAGTACAGATAGACCTACAATGTAAATAGAAACCCATAGTAGAGTTGATGTAGTACAGATAGACCTACCAGGTAAATAGAAACCCATAGTAGAGATGATATAGTACAGATAGACCTACAATGTAAATAGAAACCCATAGTAGAGATGATGTAGTACAGATAGACCTACAATGTAAATAGAAACCCATAGTAGAGATGATGTAGTACAGATAGACCTACAATGTGAATAGAAACCCATAGTTGAGATGATGTAGTACAGATAGACCTACAATGTAAATAGAAACCCATAGTAGAGATGATGTAGTACAGATAGACCTACCATGTAAATAGAAACCATTAGTAGAGATGATGTAGTACAGATAGACCTACCATGTAAATAGAAACCATTAGTAGAGATGATGTAGTACAGATAGACCTACCATGTAAATAGAAACCCATAGTAGAGATGATGTAGTACAGATAGACCTACAATGTAAATAGAAACCTATAGTAGAGATGATGTAGTATAGTATGTTTACCTCTTGTATTTCAAATATAAATTTTCTGTCAATCCATCGTGTACAAATAAATGCTCAGTGTTCCGGAAAACAATCATTCACTCATATAAATGTTCAAATTTCTGAAGAAGAGGGATGTAATATGATATACTGCTATCACCATAAGTCACTAGAGCTCTTTAATATGTAGTACACCCATACATCACTCAATATGAATCACACACCTACTTGATGACTTATACTACCTTCTATTCTGTACTCACTTGTTTATGGACCACCGCTCAGTATGCATCGCTAAAATATATCTCTTCTTATTATCATTATCCTAAATCAGGCGTCTGTGTAATTATTTACCAACAGCCACACTGCCAACATAATTCTTCTTATTATCATTATCCTAAATCATGCGTCTGTGTAATTATTTACCAACAGCCACACTGCCAACATAATTCTTCTTATTATTATTATCCTAAATTATGCATCTGTGTAATTATTTACCAACAGCCACACTGCCAACATAATTCTTCTTATTATCATTATCCTAACTCATGCGTCTGTGTAATTATTTACCAACAGCCACACTGCCAACATAATTCTTCTTATTATCGTTATCCTAAATCATGTGTCTGTGTAATTATTTACCAACAGCCACACTGCCAACATAACTCTTCTTATTACCATTATCCTAAATCATGCGTCTGTGTAATTATTTACCAACAGCCACACTGCCAACATAATTCTTCTTATTACTATTATCAACAGCCACACTGCCAACATAATTCTTCGTATTACTATTATCCTAAATCATGCGTCTGTGTAAGTAACCAACAGCCACACGCCAACATAATCTTTCAATTGCCTTATCCATCCGGCCACAGCAATGCTGAATTGAAATGGTTGCTGTATTGTAAATATAGTGGTGTGACATATGATCGAAAGAGGCACGAAAAGCCATTAGTTGAAATTTCCACAATCAGAAATTTAGAACTGAATGTCCTTTATCCCATTATCGCACCTTTAAATGGTCACAATAGTGACAAATCTGTGTAGAGTTTCACAATACAGATGATGTATGAACAGGAATGAAGCTAAAATTCTTTAATTCAATCTTTATATTTCTTCCCCAAATTTCAAACATTGTGACATTGCTTTCAACTGCTTCATCTGAATCAAGCTTATATATAGTAATATCCAATATCCTGTTCACTATAGCCAACTTCTCTCATTTAAAATATTTGGGGGAAGGACCGAAAAACAGAAAGTTAACGTAAGAAATTTTCTAGTTGTCCTATTCTGATGTCACAGATCTATCGCACAATTTATGCTAAATACAGTAGGTATCTAAATTTTAAAATGGTCAATGTCTAACATTTGGATGTTTTTCATAGTATTTAGTACATTCCAAACCATTTAAGCTGATCATGATCTTGCTACCTGTCCATATATCTTGAAGAACTTAAATGCTGGCAATTTTAACTAAAACCATGTCACACTGAATTTGAGAAACACATGTTGTGTACATCTCCTTTATTCCCCAACCGCAGTTTTTAACCATTTTCGGCGGTTCAGTAAAAAAACAATTGACCACCATTGACCTTTGAAGTCACTCATGCACGGTAAATATAAATATTGCTTGGGTTAATTGTTTACAGAGCCAATTAATATCTGAACCATAAGTGTAGCTGGTATATAAAATATGTTTCATAGTTAGGAGGAAAGTGGGCATATCTGCATGATTTTTAAGCAGATGTACACGATATGAATTATAGAATTGTATCAAATAAAAAAGAAATTTTCACTTAAATAGCAAAATATACCAATGTGCATCTACATCATGTATGACAGACCTTGTTCCATTAACTTACTTCCTGCCATTCAATCATATGGGATCTCTCCAAAATATTTCTTCTTATTTCTGTAAAATACTGTCATACTCGTAACTTTGACCTACCCTTTATCTGAGAAATGTCACTCTTTATGTTTAACCTGATACCTTTTTAACTACATTTCATGAATCATTCTATACTCGTAACTTTGACCTACCCTTTATCTGAGAAACGTCACTCTTTATGTTTAACCTGATACCTTTTGAACCACATTTCATGAATCATTCCATACTCATAACTTTGACCTACCCTTTATCTGAGAAATGTCACTCTTTATGTTTAACCTGATACCTTTTTAACTACATTTCATGAATCATTCTATACTCGTAACTTTGACCTACCCTTTATCTGAGAAACGTCACTCTTTATGTTTAACCTGATACCTTTTGAACCACATTTCATGAATCATTCCATACTCATAACTTTGACCTACCCTTTATCTGAGAAATGTCACTCTTTATGTTTAACCTGATACCTTTTTAACTACATTTCATGAATCATTCTATACTCATAACTTTGACCTACCCTTTATCTGGGAAATGTCACTCTTTATGTTTAACCTGATACCTTTTTAACTACATTTCATGAATCATTCTATACTCATAACTTTGACCTACCCTTTATCTGGGAAATGTCACTCTTTATGTTTAACCAGATACCTTTCTAACTACATTTCATGAATCATCCTATACTCATGACTTTGACCTACCCTTTATCTGGGAAATGTCACTCTTTATGTTTAACCTGATACCTTTTTAACTACATTTCATGAATCATTCTATACTCATAACTTTGACCTACCCTTTTTCTGAGTAGTGTCACTCTTTATGTGTAACCTGATACCTTTTGAACCACATTTCATGAATCATTTTATACTCATAACTTTGACCTACCCTTTTTCTGAGTAGTGTCACTCTTTTTGTTTAACCTGAAACCTTTTTAACTACATTACATGAATCATTCAATCGGATTGTTCATCACAGGGAATTATATACATTCTTTACTTACTGTATGTGTGACTAGGTCTAAAGGCTTTTTCTAGTTAAATGTGTCCTTTTTACATTTTCACATTTAGTCATTTGATCACAGAAGTTATTTTTTGTTCTTTTGATCAACCTACTTTGTTCTTTATAGCCAAAATAAATATAGGCTACTTTCTGATTTTACTTTGTTTCTGATTATACCCCAAAACTTTCTCATTAATTTCAAAGACTGGTAATAAGGAGAGAAAGGTAAAAAGCCATTTTCTCTCTTCAAAATACATAATACATTTTGCAATGCATCAAATAATCCAGAAAAATCAATTATGCTGTTTTAAAAAAGACAATAAATAACTCTAAATTTTACACTTTTTAATATAATTTTTTTTTAAATGAACAATTTTTAAGTTGCCCATACACCGTTAACCAAAGCAACTAGTAACTGAAATTTATCAAAAATTTTGAACTACAAGAATCTGCAAAAGAATGTGAAAATACACTCAATGCATGCTGTGTCTTTAGGAAACTAATGGGTGGGACATACTGTATTTAGACAGCACTGTTTTCATCTAAAGGTATCATGATTCAAAACATTCCTGTTATTAATAATTTATCATCTTACACTCCTTTTTATATCTCTTTTGTATATTTTTAAATGCAACAATATTTACAGTCCATTTCCATGGTTACATGCAAAACGAGTTACAAAGAGTGTAAACTAATGAGACCAATAATTAACTAACAACCATGTACTGTATAATATTTTACTTTCAGTCAATACAAGAGAAAACACATTGTATAAAACTAGCTAATTGTAAAAGATAGGCTTTAAAAATAACCTACTGCATATGCATGAGCTGGCAGCTACTCAGTTTAAAGGAGTAATTCGAAAAAAGGACTAAATTGAACTTGAAGTATGCAATTAAATCAGGATAACCTAATATATTTTCCTTACCCTATCTTTAACTCGTGCTCATCTAATCTAATTTTCTATAATGTAATTAGATGAGAGGGCACATACCCCTAATTTGCATAATTTGTAGGTTACAACCAAGGGGTGTGGGTCTTTCAGATAAGGGGGATCGCCTCAAAAGTATAAATCTTTTAGCACATTTTCTGGACCTGCTTACCTTATTTTTTTTTTGCGGGGGTTGGTCAACGACCCTGACAACCTCCGCCCCTTCTCCCAGATGCACCCATATTACAACCGGTGGGTACAATTTGTCATATGGTAAGAGTCTAAGGTAGTTCCTTTCACCCCCTCATTTTTTTCTTCTCAAATTGTTATGTAGTTTATCTATGTAAAAGGTGAACTTATGTTTACAAGATTACCTAACTTTTTGCAATTTGGATAGCTTTCCTCTGTTTTGTAAATAAAAAGATGGTATTGAAAGTCAACAGTCTTTGACTTCCAATATTCCTTGAAAAAGCATCAAGCGCCAAAAGCAAAACAATTGCATTACCAGTAACTTCACAGTCCCCGTACACAAATAATTCATAGTGTGTTAATGACTCTCCTGAAGTTGCACAAACAAAAGGAAATTAAATTAAAACTTTGAACAAAAAAACAGAGAAAATACAAGTTTGACACTTCCCTCCTGCATGGATTCCACACCTTACATCTTGGTTACCATCGTTACCTACTGATGTAAATGCAGGGATGAATGAGCTAATCATTCATTTAAAAGACATGTAAATAATAAATATATCAAAAAAAAAGCCCCACACAGAAAATAATCAAGAAACTGTTATGAATTTTTTAATTATCCCTTTCAGAACAACAAGTCTTACACGTTCTATGGACATCAATAATCTAATGGCATATTGAAAACACTTTTTAATCTGTTTAATTGATTTTGTTAGAACTTTTGATTGTTTTTTAAGTTTAATGGTTTATACTGCCTTGCCTCTACATATCCACTGATCTCCATACTGCCTGCCTCTACATATCCACTGATCTCCATGGGACTGTGGACTCCTCCAGAATACTGCCCTACTAAAACAAAGATTTGTTATTGCTAGTAGAGTTCAATTAAAGGAGTACTAGACTTAAAAGTGAGGGCGTCTGATTTCCGCTAATTTGTGGACATTTTGTCAACAACCAATCCCATTCTCGCAGTCTACTTTATGGCTTTAATCTCCGTGAAAGTATGTTCACTCACTGGGTGCTCTCGAATATTTATTGTATGTAACTTCTGCACACGTACATTAGTACGTAGGGTGAGGACAGGGTTACTGTTACAGTATCCCTGGTATACAGCATATACATGCGTAAGTAGACCTTCGATGCATAAAATGATAACGGATATTTCACTTGGAGAATATTAAAACATTACCCAGTCTCGCTTACGAGCCAAATGTTTGCAATTGCAAATTGGCATGCCGACAAAAAAGAGGACGTGGTGCACGTCTGTGTAAGATGAATGACAGGTTTTGTTGGAGACGTTGCACTTGTGGGACAAAACGTTGCTGCTGTGCAAACATGCTTGTTTCGGTAAGAATATCCTAATAGTACAACAAGGGACGTTATCATTACAAGGCCTATGAACTTTTCAAGGAATTGATTGTAGGCCTTGCAATGGAACTTGCATTTGTCAGCTGTGAAAATAATTTCAATCACATTACCTCATCTAATTTATCGCTCCTAGAATTGCATTCAGTCTTGAGCTTGTAAAGTTTTGTCAGTGTTTCTTCTTCTTGTTGCATACTGCCAAGAAGGATACCACTTGGTACATGTAGCTCCATGGAAAAGCACTCAGTGTATTCTGAAAGGTGGGGTTCAAATCCCACTCAGGTGTAATACTTTTGGTAGTGTGCAGGGGTGTCGGAAGGAATTCGGGGCAAGAAAATCAAGTGAGGGCACTTTTTTGACAGTCATAGAGGGGCACTTTTCATTTTCAAAAGGGACACTTTTGTCAATTTTCGAAAACGTGGGGGGAAACTTCCCCAATGGCTGGTACCCCTGTCCCCCGGTTCATATGGTTTGAGCATAGGCAGCATTTGGGGTAGCTTGCACCACTCCCACTTTTTTCCAAATGTATAATTCCCAACGTGATTTTCCCCACCCCCACTTTTGACTTTTCCCCCACTTTGGGAGGCATATTCCACCTGTGGGTTGAGATTGGGGAGCCAGGAATAATGTTGGCAATTGTCCACCAGGTGAACAGGTACAAGTCCTATGACATACATGCAAAAGATGAGGTTAAAGGGATTTCTTTCAGTCTCCTGAAATAAAGCAGCCCTTCAGTGGTGGCTTAATACTTGCTACAAGGGGGAAGAAGGGGAACTTTCCAATGTTCACACGTTAGGGGAGGAATGGAGAGGATATACAAGAACATCTTCAAGAAATAATGAAATCCTTACTTTCCCTCCCTTGTTCTGCCTGATTTTATAATAATGGTTATATTTTATATCAAACAATGAGACACAGAAAACCAAAGTAACCATTTTGACTTTTATTGAGAAATAACATGCTTATCATACAAGAACACCATTCAAAATTCAAAGACATAAAATGGCTTTATTATAATTAAGTAACAAAAGAATGTTTTATGCATTACAACAAATAAATATTCATACATAAGCCTACATATTAATTTAGCTGATATATAAAACTGAAATTTCAACTACATATGTTTCTCATGTTTATGATGTATTAAACTCATTATAATCTGACATCAAACTTAGGCTTAATGCTTTTAAGGTATCAAATTGTTTCTTTTTCAAATCATTTTCTTACATAATGCAGAATAAAAGTGTTATTTTACAAACATAATGTCCAAACCACATTTATTTTAACCAGACCTTTTACTGCTATGAAAAATTATTTTAGAATTTTTTTCTTTCCAAGATGTACAAAAACAATGAATTTACTGTGATAGAAACATTGGGTTAATGAAGACTTGCAATTCTTTTAAGGGTCTATCGACGTGTGCATAGAGCTACATAGCTTATTAACGATAGCCTTAAATTCAAAATATTAATAGTCTTTGAATTTTGTTCATAGCATTTGTAGTTTTGACTGATTACAAAGTCTTAGGAATACACAATTTATGCTAAATGTATGCTAAATGTATGCTAATTTGTTATGTATGACCAAGCAAAAAGCTTAAAATCTTTATTTAAATCTTTAAAGTTTCTTCCTAAATTTCAGATATTGAAAATGATGACAAAGTCTACTCCTGCTAGATTTTCATTACAGTCTGGTCAACAATTAAAAACATTCAGTTAAAATTCCCTTAAATTCTTCAAAAATGACTAGCAATTAAAAAGCAAAGGTTTTACATAGAGAAAAGAAGTTATGCCCTGTCATACATTACATAAGGAACATACAAATTTGCATATAAGAGGCCTGAAAATGAAGAAGTTCTAAAATGGTCAAGTGGCCAATTTGGATACAATTGTTTGCTAGTTTTCATCATTTTGAACGGATTTTAAAGCAATTTAGGTAATGTTGCTGCTACCAGTCCTCTCAGTAGATTTTGTCTAATCATATTGTAAAAAATACCCATAAATCATTAGATATCAAACATTTATTTTCCATCTTGTCTTCACTATCAAATTATGCAAATGACCTTCAGCATGCAAGAACGCCTTGTTCTTTTTTAACTTAACCACATACTAAACTTGTATGATTCTAGGTTATTCATTTTAAACCAAGGCTAAAACCCAAACCCAGCCCATTATGAAGATCCACAGACCTAATCCATGTGATAAGTTTCAAGATCACACTGATCATGTAATCTCTTCCTGCTAAGCTAGAAAGTCAAAAAAGGCTTTATACTGTATACAATTTCTTTGCAGCTTTTTGTTCGGGATTTTTTTAAAGGAACTGGGGAAAGTGGCAATGTCCCTCATAAAAGGCATCCTGGTACTTACCAAGCTTTTGTTCTTCGAGAAAGAGAAGGGAATGTAGAAGCAGAACTGCCACAAAAGCTTCAGCAGCCCAACTGGTGTATTTGTAAAAAATGCAGGGAGCTTCAGCAGCCCAACTGGTGTATTTGTAAAAAATGCAGGGAGCTTCAGCAGCCCAACTGGTGTATTTGTAAACAATGCAGGGAGCTTCAGCAGCCCAACTGGTGTATTTGTAAACAATGCAGGGAGCTTCAGCAGCCCAACTGGTGCATATGTAAACAATGCAGGGAGCTTCAGCAGCCCAACTGGTGTATTTGTAAACAATGCAGGGAGCTTCAGCAGCCCAACTGGTGTATTTGTAAACAATGCAGGGAGCTTCAGCAGCCCAACTGGTGCATTTGTAAACAATGCAAGGAGCTTCAGCAGCCCAACTGGTGTATTTGTAAACAATGCAGGGAGCTGCAGCAGCCCAACTGGTGCATTTGTAAACAATGCAGGGAGCTTCAGCAGCCCAACTGGTGTATTTGTAAACAATGCAGGGAGCTTCAGCAGCCCAACTGCCTGGTGTATTTGTAAACAATGCAGGAAGCTTCAGCAGCCCAACTGGTGCATTTGTAAACAATGCAGGGAGCTTCATGCCGCTTTGAAGAGGAGGTAGAGCTACATTACTAGGAACTTCCTCCATAATGGAAAATGTTTCTCCACAATTAGTTCAATAATTGTTTTCAGAATTTCAGTATATTACTGAATGAGTTAGGCCCTAACATAAGTATAAGTTCTATCACAGTCTAACGCTGCGTTAGCCTATGTTGTCAGGGTAACGACCTTTCCTAATGTTAGTCCTACACTAATGTTAGGCCTACAATCAGACAGTGCTACCCACTAACGTTTATTTAACATTGCACTCGTAGAACACAGTATAAGTAATCTGTCGATACTTAATTTGAAACTCAATGAGGAAATTTTATCTCAAAATGTAACTCGGCAAACATCCAGCTTAACATCTAGAAGACGCCAAGATTTCTAGGAAAAGTGGATTAGGCCCTTTAAACATCGATACACAATGAAGTTTGCTTAACAGTTTTGCTCACGATTGATAAATTGTATGCACCCGAGCAACTACGGTCATAGGTCAACCTTGATATAAATATTGACTGCTGTATCATTTACGTGTCAGAGTAGCATTCAATTATTTAGGAGACTCGTACAAATTACGCCCTAACTTTTAAAGTTATATCCATACTAGAGCCACGAAGGCCCAACAGGCCGGTGCTTATTCCTGGTTTCCATGACACAAGCAGATGAGAGCATATGACTTCCCCTGGACAGGAAGCCCATCCATCAAAGGTTAACTACCCAACAGTGCTGGTACTCATTAATCAGCTAAATGGATTGGAGCAAGTAGACTTAAGTGTCTTGCTCAAGGACACAATGCCGGGCTCGCAACAGGAATTAAACCCAGTACCTTTCGCATACAAGCATGACTCATTAACCACTGAGCCACTGCACCTCATGATCGAGTACAACAGTCTATAAATAAAAACTAGAATATCAATGATGTAGTAGTTCAACATATATTTTAAGGTATTTACAAGCCTGTTTTGTTAGTGATCTCCCTCCCCCCTCCCCACACACACACTGTTGAATCCCCCCCCCCCTCCCCACACACACACTGTTGAATCCCCCCCCCCTCCCTATTTCGGTAGGCAAATACCACCTTTGGGTTTGAGATTAAGGAGCCTGGACCAATGTTGACAATTACCCATCGGGTGAATATGTAAAAGGCTTCTTTGGAAAATTGCTGCTAACAAAATATTTGGGGACATCCCACCTCCCACCCTCGGTGTAGGTGCCCCTGGTAACATGCTTTAATTGTGTTAAATGAATACTAAATGTATGTGAACAACCTCTATGTATCATGTGGTATTTGTTAGTGGGTGAATTACTATTTGTTTTGAAGCTTAAAAAATGACCGAGACTGAAAGGGCACCTCCTGACCTGTCCGCCCTCAAATTTCAAAAGGGCACTCCTACTCCCATCCACACATTCTCAAAGGGGCAGAAGGCCTTCTGCCCCTTTAGTCTGGAGCCAGGGCAAGTCCCCTTCCCCTATTTGCCGTTGTCACAGTAGTTCCCACATCGCTGCAAAAGTCAAAATCTCTACGGGCTGCAGGACTCTAGTTGTTCCACTGTGTATTGGAGCTTTACAGTGTAATATTGTTTGAATATCTGAAAACTGTTTTTCAAGTAAGCCTAATGCAATATAATGCAAATTTGATAAACAATGTTTGCTTTTAAGGGAATTGAAATCATACACAGACATACTGTACACTAACAGAAAAATAGTGTTGTATAAAATCGAGATAGATTTTACATCCTTGCAACGAAACATCATTTATCTACGACACAATGCCTGGGAGGAGGGGGCACTTCCATATGTAAAAAAACAAGTCTTTTTTCATCATTTCGTAGTGCAAGTCCCAAAAATTGAGGATTTACTGTGTTAATTTTGTACTGCTGGTCCATTTTTACAATATTTCTTTCATATTGCGGTTATCAAAATTGTATAATTTCATACTGCAGTTACCAAAAAATCTGTCATACTGCGGGTATGTTTTTCAGTTGGTAGGCTACCACTTTTAGTATGAAGTGCCCGCCACCCGGGGCAAATGTTCCTAATATTACTAATAAAATAGCCATTCTGAGCAAATAATTAATTATCGCAATTAATGAATCACAATGAATCAATAATAGCATCCAACAAGTTCCCTTCCAATTGGCAATCATTATAACAAAATATAACCATGGAGCTAGTCAGTTAACAGCTCCATGATCTGATGAGGCTATTAACTGAATAGCTCCATGACATCCATGATATAACTAAAAAGATTTTAAAAATTTCTTTGAAGTCCTCTTTCATATGATGGACTTACTCCACCCCTGAACTAATCATTCAAGACCACCCATCGTGACCTAGTGATTTTATGCATCAGTTATTACAGTCTTTCATTATCTCCACCTGAACAATGTACTTATTGTGATGAGTCATTACTTGTGCTAAGTCATGTGGAAGGACTCTGTGAATTTTGAAAGAATGCCTATATTCAGGATATTGAGGATAACCTATGCAGGAAATTTATGACAGCAGAGTTTTCTTTCCATTGCAGATATTTGATGTATTTTCCAAGTCAATGTTATTATAAACGCTAATTTCATTCGGATTGAATCAAGCAAATTCCCCGAGTATTTAAAACATTTTTAGCGAATTTTGGAATGCAAAATTTGTTAAAACTATGCAACAGAATGAACTGTTATTGCATCAACATATCAATCTATTTTAAGGCAAACATAGCAAGACAGCAAAATATCCCAAAAAACGCTTAGGATATGATAAACGCTTAGCATATGATAAACACTTAGGATATGATAAACGCTTAGGATATGATAAACGCTTAGCATATGATAAACGCTTAGCATATGATAAACACTTAGGATATGATAAACGCTTAGCATATGATAAACGCTTAGCATATGATAAACGCTTAGCATATGATAAACACTTAGGATATGATAAACGCTTAGGATATGATAAACGCTAGCATATGATAAACGCTTAGGATATGATAAACGCTAGGATATGATAAACGCTAGGATATGATAAACGCTTTAGGATATGATAAACGCTTAGGATATGATAAACGCTAGCATATGATAAACGCTTAGGATATGATAAACGCTTTAGCATATGATAAACGCTTAGGATATGATAAACGCTTAGGATATGATAAACGCTTAGGATATGATAAACGCTTAGGATATGATAAACGCTTAGGATATGATAAACGCTTAGGATATGATAAACGCTTAGCATATGATAAACGCTTAGGATATGATAAACGCTTAGGATATGATAAACGCTTAGGATATGACAAACGCTTAGGATATGACAAACGTTGCAAAAACCTGAACGCATCCGGGTTTAAATCTGGCTCTTTGAGTTAGTGATCGTTTATAAGCTCAAATCCCTTAAAGGGATGTTGAGCCAAAAAAGCATCTTAGTTTCCATACAAAGGCTGACTTTCATTTCATAGATTTTCAAACAGAAACTTTAATACCAGGTCAGCTGGGTATACTGGGGCTGGCTATTGAGCTGATCATGTCAATTTAATCTCTAAGAAGTTCTTGGGAAATGGAATATTGTCCATTTCATTCCAAATTACTGGTGAAATGGAATATCTATATGAGAATTATACTACTGTAGATCATATGAGTACAATGGGATAGCCTATCCCCGATCATCTTAGACTTACATTTGAAAAAATTCTTTGGGGAATATTGGTCAATCCATCACACACCACAAATTGCGAAGGAGACATACTGTAATCAGTTTATTGCATGTGACACTTTCACATCCAAATTAACAAATTTCAAACTACAAAATTTCATTCACGATCAAAGTAAATTCTTTTGATAGAATATTATACATTTTTTGCATAAATATGTTATCTCTAAAATCTCTCCGCTTGAACCAAGGTCTAAGCCAAGGTGAATATCATGACATTTTGACATCTATTTTTTTTTTATTACATCATCATCTCCTTCATTTCTGTACTTACTGTTTTTAACTACTGTACCTCCAACAACTTCATTGGTGGAGGTTATATTTTTGACTGTGTTTGTTTGTTTACAGGTTTGTTTGTTTACCATCAAGATATCTCAAGAACTGGTGGTTGGATTTGAATTAAATTTTGTGTGTGTTGTGTTTGCTGCTTAAGGAAGAGGTGATTAAAATTTGAGACAAACAGTATTGGGAGAGGGGAAGGGCACATAGGAGGGGTAAGATGTTTTCGGATGAGATCTGTCTAGACTTATGGAATGTGCTAAACAATCAATTGATGCCCTGAAAAATTCCAAACAATCTATTTTCTGGACTCTAAAGAAAAGAAAATCTAGTGGTTGGGTATCAAAAAAATCAAAACAATTGCTTTTAGAATGAATGGAAAAGAATGGAATGTGAATCTTGCCTGAAAAGAACTCAAAAGTGAATGTTTAGCCTGAATAATACTGAAAACATATGAAGGTAGATAACCCTGAAGTGTCTATAATGCAAATGGCAAATACTGATTAAATGTGGAGAAGAGATTTGGGGATAAAACTTAGTGGGTCTAGGATTTGTAAGATAAATTGTATTAAAGATGGGGGTAAACTTTAAACTTTACACAATTTTAGGCATGTTGGAATTATAAAATTCTAGTTTAAATTTATTGTTGTGTTTTTCCTCTTAAATTTTCATTGTAAAGTGCTTATGAGCAGACCTGGTTTGAATTGAGCACTTGAAATATGTGGTATAGTAATAATAATAACATTGCTATCAACGGTCATTCATTTCTTTATAGTTCCTTAAAGTGATCAAAATTCCTCAAGTAGGAAATGAAGGTACCCCCTCACCCCTCTCTCTCTCTCTCTCTCTCTCTGAAGTCACCTTTTGTTTGTTTGTTTTTGGGTTTTTTTATACGATATACTGGAACTGAAATTGAAGGAGGAGGGGGGTGGGGGGAGGCAAGATGAGTGTGTGCCATTATTTTTGAATAAAGGTTTTCTTGCCATATTGTAAATAAATAACAGCAACAAAATGGTGCAAGAAGTATTCAAAGCAGACCCCGGTTAGGGGGTACTCCATCCTGCCTCTAATTTCTTCAACTCTAGCTGCCCACATATTCCTCCACTGCTCTGCCCCTTTTTGTAGATACACTACTTTACTTGTTGTATTGATTCTTCTGTAATTTACATTCAAAGTGTACTAAAACGTCATGCACGGCCCATGCTTCCATGTGAAAGCCATCTTTTGGTCATTTGGGGTCATTAGGGGGTCACCCTGCCTGTCTCTAGCTAGGGGTAAAATTTGAGCAGTCCAGGATTTTAAACAAAGATGAAATAGGAAAAAAGAAACAGCCCTAGTAGTTAGGCTTTTTTTTTTTCAGAGGGGTGTTCCAACCTTCTCCTATTTTCAACTACCATATTTTCCACCACCGTGACATCTATTAAAAAGATTATCCACATTTTTCAAGAAAAGTTTACTTTGATAATTGCTTTAAATCCTTCTTTTGATGATGTTTACAGTTCCCCAATACAAAAAGATGCAGATTCACTACTAATTTTAATCTTAATTGTTTG
This sequence comes from Chiridota heheva, assembly GCA_020152595.1. Classification (NCBI taxonomy): domain Eukaryota; kingdom Metazoa; phylum Echinodermata; class Holothuroidea; order Apodida; family Chiridotidae; genus Chiridota; species Chiridota heheva. The sequence goes on from JAIGNY010003664.1 coordinate 1,823,007, forward strand.
AACCACCCAAAACATTCATGCTGCATGCATGGCCTGGCATGGCAGTACCTTGTAAATGGCCATTTTTGTCTTTGCCACCCTGCACCATTCTTGTTCAAGCTACAGTAGGAACTTCTCAAGATACTGTACATATCATTTTAAAGAGGGCTTGAGTTGAATATTCTATTATAAAATCATAGCAGTCTTTAAACTTCATGAATTTGTTTAGTTTCCAAGTTCTGGATAAAAGTTAAAGCAATTTTCAAAACATACTGTATGTTACAGTAAATGCAGTATTACTTTACTCAAATTAGGAGAAAATTTATTTCTGATAGAATTTGTTTAGAGTTATGGTAAAATTTTGGTCAGAATTAGAGCACCCTTCAAAAATGACAATTTCAAAAACCAAAGAAATTATATAGGAAAATTTCAAGGTCGCCAAAATTTGCATATTGTTGGCTTATTTAATAAGCTATAAAATGGTCAATTCAAACTGATTTTGATAAATTTTTCACTTTTACTATATCATGGTTTAGGATAAGGTTTCATTTCAAGTAATTTGACATTTTGTATAACTTTAATGTGGATTGCACTGTATTTAATTCAGTATCACTTGATATTTTATGACTTTTTGGATTACATTATATATAACTTGAATGTTTTTTGTGCTTTCTTGACTTACAACCATTGGATAGGCCAACACAAATCTTAGTTCAAATTTCAGTAGCCCCTAATAGCCAAAAAAAAAAAAAAACTGATCTGAAATTTCATTTTCAATTAGTGCAAAATTGAAATTATATTTTAATACCACACATTACATTGCAATTCTTAAACTTATATGGACAGGTAGAGGCAACATTAGCTACAATGATATAAAATCCACTAAATGAAGAATGTACAAATTTCATCAAAATCGGTTAAAAATTATTCAATTTATGTACATGTACAGCTTTTTGAAGATTTTTGTGCAAACATGGGCAACTATGCAAATTTTTGTGTTACTTTTGTGATATATGAACAGGACAGTCTCTATTTTGTGATGTAAATCCATTGTTTTTTAACCCTATGCCATTTCTCTTTGAAATGGTAAACACAATTTAAATGAAAAGGATTTGATCTTTACTATAGTCCCAACTAACCTCAAGCTGGAGAATTAGGCATTTTGAACATTTTCAAGGTCTGAAATTAAGGGAAGAAATATAAAGAAAAAGAAAAGCACTTTGAGGTGATTTCCTGTTCGTACAGTACATCACATTTTTTCAATATATTATAAAAAAAAATCAAACTTTGATTATACTAAACCTGAAAACTACACATGCTATTTTCAAAATCTAAAGACTATTAGAGTCAAAGATTAATGCTCTTTTTGGAATGTGGTTAAACAAAAACTTTTGTACCGGGCCATATGACATAACATAACAAGGTGATGGGCTAAGAATGATGTCACCCCATAAAAAGCCTAAACTAACACCACCACCACAAAAAATACAAAATAAAAGAAGCTCAAAGTTAGTAAAATCCTTATCAATGTTGACTTTGAAATTATGAACAGAATTAGAACTAACCATCCTCTCAGGCAAACCATTTCACTCATTAACAACTCTTTGCAAAAAGCTAAAATGCCAAATATCTATCCGTGAGAACTCTTTGGTCAACTTCAACTGTTACTGTACCACGTGAGTATTAGTTAAGAATATGCAAGAAATAACAGGAAGTCAAAGCATCACTACCAGACAGGAATTTAAAAACCTGAATCATATTGCCACGTATTCTTTTCAAGTCAAGAGTGGTCAAATCAAGAATTCGCAACCTAGATTCATTAGAGAGATTTCTTACTTTGGGAATAAGTCTAGTAGCTTTTCGCTAAACCTGCTCCAAAAATGAACTTATCCTTCTCATCAAAGGAATCCAAGCCTGAATAGCATACTCAAGGTGAGGCCTGACTAACTGCTTACACAAATTAAGAACAAACTCTCTACCAAGAAAACAAAAATTTATGCTAATCAATCAAAGCATCCTATTTGCCCTTGTACTGTAGCTGCTTAAGCACAGTTTAAAAGGCTTCAGATCGCTAGTAATGACAACACCAAGATCCCTTTCTTCATCAACACAAACAAGATTTGAACCGTTCATGCAGTAATCAAAACCCAAATTACTCTGACCAAAATGAATCAACACTGAATGACATTTGCAGTGCATGGGACCAAAAACTAACTTATCCAGAGTGTAGCATTACACCTCTTTGAAGTAGGCTTTCTTCACCCATCATTTTGATAGAAACTTGTGGCAGCTTTGAAACAAAATATCTCCTGATCAAAATAAGTAGTTTTTTCCTGGTATGAGTATGATTGTTTTGTTGCTTTAAGATTATCATGTCTCCATCATGTACTGTATGATGACCACTAATATCAAGTTTAAATTCTGGTACTGTAGGATTCTTTTGTGCAGATTGTGGAGCCGGATTTTTTGGGAATTATTGATTTCCTGACTGCTCAAATGTGAAATGCACATTTCATTTATCTTATTTGGTTTGGTTTGTTGATGTTTAACGGCACTGCGACAGTCAGAGTCAAATGTGCCAAGAGGGTGTTAAAAACTAAGGTGCTTGAGTTAGGACAGAGAGGAAAGAAAGGTGGGATAGAGGAAAGGAGGGGGAGAAGGCGAATAAGGGAAAGAAAGTTATTAACAATTGACAATTAATGGGTGTTGATCATTGACAGTGCATTAAGCCTAGGCCTACTTAAATTTTAAACTAAAATTCTTCTTTACAAAAATCTTCTGTAAATCTTCTATGACTTACAAACTTTAGCCTAAGCTTGCCCCCAAGTAATTGAAATGAGCTTGGTATACTGTACTTTACACTGGCACTTTGTTACATTATAAGTTACTGGCACTTTAATGTATTGCCAAGTTGATAATTTTTACAAGGCTTTTAGGCGCACATGAGGTAGGCCTAATGCGCGAAAGTAAAAAAAAGTTACTAGGGCCTAAGTAGTAAGCTATGAAAACTAACCTCTTCAACAGTTAGCGGCATACATATCCGATATTCCTTCAACAACATTTTGCCTTCTTGTATTCCTCAGTAAGTCCCGGTAATCAAAATTAGATATGTTACAGAAATCTTAAAAACGTATCAAATTTAAAGCAAAGTTAACTTTGTTACGACACCGTGTGACTGCAGTTTGTTTACTATCAAGTTTGCATTAATCGAGCTAGTGCGATGAATGGCGAAACTTGGCGGTAGTACGGCGCTATTGCTGATTGTAGTGTCCAAAATTAATTTATTGTAAATTTTGTCGAGGATATTATACATTTATTACGTACTGTAAAAGTTATCGCAACATTATAGTATCGCGATAAGGTATTGTAACTTTGTACTCACTTGTGTGTGTTTGTGCTTGTGTGTGGTGTGTTCAAACTTTTGTGTCGCGTGTACAGAAAACTGTCAAGCTATGATGTTGAAACTTGTAGAGTGATGTGAACTTTTGTCTAGCACAAGTTGGTCATGTCATGTACCTTACAGGTCAAAGGTCAGAGTTCAAATAAATGATTGAGAATCGTCAGTAATATTGGGTTGCTACTTGGTGGGTTGAAAGATCATGAAAGGTTCGAGAAAGGTTGTGTCTTGGGAAAGATGTAACCCGTCGCTTAAAGGTCAGAAGTCAAATCAATTTTACTTGCTGCGTTTGTGGAAGGAGATGTAGTGTTGTGTCTCGCATATAGTGTCATTTAAAAGTCAAACGTCAGAGGTCAAGTAATTGATATCAATTGGTCTATATTATGTCATGTCTGCTGTAAAAACATTTGATAATTTCAGAAATTCTATGTGGCAGAGGCGATAAGGTTAGTTACTCCGTGGATTGGCATCTTGTTTAAGATGTTGCTTATAAAGCACAAATAATATAAAAACATATTCAAATTCGCTGTAAGCCTGTACATAAAACAAAGAAATGTATGGGTGAATCCAGGAGTCACCCCAACCCCTATGAAGTAGGTAAAACGCCCAGAAAATATGCTAAAAGGTCAATATTTTCAGGTCAATGCCTGTGGGTAATTGTTATAGACTGCCATATTGACAACATTTTCGTTGAACCGCGTATTCCAGTTGCGTCTACAAAACAAATGGGTATGTGGACATTGAAAAGAGAATGATACGTTGAATATAACACTACATTCCGTGTAGGTATATTGAATTTTGTATTTCAATGGTTACGACACTACAATCAACTTCAGCAATGCTAATTCAACAAATTTTGGCGTTGTTTTTATTCGCAAAAATCATGATGCCAATGTTGAGGAATGCAGAAGAAAAGTTCCGGTGCAATCTGATAAGTTAATAGCTAGGTCCAAAACGTGATATAAAGAATGGTTTCGTTTAGATATTTTAACTGTTTCAGAAACATGATAGAAAATATTTTTACACCAAATATTTTTTGAAGAGTCACAAAAAGATAATAAAGGAGAATAATATTATTTGAAATTTGAAATAAACGAAGCTAGTCTAACCGGAAACTTCATTGTTAGCGTTGGTACGTACGCCACTTTCCATCTGCTGAAGTAATCTTGTAACCTGAATCTGAATCTGAACTGCTGGATAGGTTAAGCTTGAATAGGTTAAGGTGTAATGGCAACGTATAGTATAGCGCACATTATTGTATGAACATGGTGCTTTGCAAACTTACATGGTAAGTCGGCTAAAATCCTTCTGGACATGAACGACAACCGAACGTTACAAAGTATGAGGGGGGAAAACAGTTAACAAGTTTAGTAGGCTAAGTTTAGCTTTGAAACAGTTTAGACTTCGTGAATGTATATTAATGTCTGGTGGTCTGGCGGTAAAGCATTTCATTCTCTTAGTGTTTGAGCAGTTAGGGAAAGAAGGAGTATTTACATTCGTTTGAAGCATAGGGAACATGGAAATTCAGATATCATGATTATTCATTGTATTGATTATTACGTTTGGAATTAGGTTATCATTATCAATATGGCGATGATTGATGATATTGATTTTACATAGCTTATGGAAGCGGGTATTCTTTCTTCTTGTTTTTAGCAGGGGCCAATCTAATTTATGACGTCTTTATTTATTGTATCTATTTTATTTTTTAATTAACTAATTAATACCTACATCACCTTGTTATCTTTCTTTGCTTTTCGTTTTTTAGGAAACTGACTGAGGGCCGGTTTTAGAGTAGAGCGGACAGACTGACAGAGGCGCGTAGGAAGGCCACCCCCGAAAAGGGTTTCCCAGTTGCATGCATGCTTTATTTTGATAATAAATTGTGAAATTATTAACATAAAATTGAAATTTTATTCGATTTTGGTAACAGTTCCTGAAACTTTCTCGATATTGACAGTGCTTTCTGGAAAGTGAAGAATTTATCTGGAAATTGAAGAAAAATTTACGGAAATTTAAGAAGATTTCACGAACATGCAGGAAATTTCTCGGAAAATAAAGGAAATTCCCCAAAATTGACGGACATTCTCCTTAAAAGTCATAAAAATATCACAGAAATTGAAGAAAATTTTCTAAAATTAAAGAAAATTTTCTGAAAATGAAGAACATTTCCTAAAAATGAAGAAAAATTCTTGTAAATTTAAGGAGAACTCCCAAAAATTTCCCATGATTTTTCCCAATTAGTGTGGGCAAAAAGATAAAGACATATTTTAAAATTGTATTGCTTTGATGTGTGCATGGCCCTGAAAAACTTCACCTCCGTATCCAAAGATTTTTTTGTTCTATGTTGTAGATTGTGGCCCTTTTTTGGTCCAAAATTTAACCTTTTTGATAAACAGCCTAAAGATTTGTATCCAAAAGTGCAGATTTTGGGATCGATATTACAAATTTGGGGGACAAAATGAAAGATGTTTGATCGAAAATTGGAGGATTTTTGGTGCAAAGTGTAAAAGGTTTGGTCCAAAATTAACGATAGCTCAGTCGATACGATTGCAAAAAATGCCACACATGGTTCATGTGATATTTCAGTTAATTATATTTATGGCATCCACAGAATTTTGGAAGGTGAAGGGGAGGCTAAGCCCCAATAGCCCCCTTAGAATGTTAGACACGTCACTGCTTCTTTATTACTATCCGTAAAAAAATTAAAGAGGCGATATCGTCATATGTGCACAATATTTAGAATTCCTTTCAAATTTTTTGATTGGTTGAAATTTTGCTGCGCGATTCGTTGTCTCGTATTGCAAGGTTGTAGTTATTTCAAACGCTCGTAGGTCACGATACGAAATAGCCCAGATGCTTGCGGCGATCACAAGTAAAAAAATTCAATCATGCCGTGAGTTCAAGCCCCAGTAGAATCGTTTATTTTGACTTTTTGCTTTCATCTTCTTCTTCTTTTTTTCTCAGTAATTTTCATTTGGTGACTATCATTGTAGTATTATGATACTAAACTAAAATTTTACTTTCGCTTTCTGACAAAAAAAGCATTGAAAAAAAACAAATAAGTTTCTCGTCACAGTAACGTAATGCGCTGTGTATGTAATTCTGCACACACAATGTACATGCTAGTGTCTGGCTGTTCTTGTGTGGTACAAACCGACAGAGGATCGGATCTTGCCTTCACAACCGGAAGTGACGTCAAAATAAAGTACCCCCCATTTTTACCGTATTTTACTGGGACGAGCCTCCCTCTCTAAATGCCACGACAGCCCTATTTTAAAGGGTTTCTTGTTGATCATTAACCGAAATTTCTGACTTCGCCCATGGAGCTTTTCGCAGTAAATAGCTTCATGCTTCACCGCACATTCCACACAACACTTTAAGTAACCAGGTAACAGCATCATAACAGCCAATACGCGACACAAGAAGTTGAATATGAATAGTCATGGCGTTTTAATGAGCTAGAGTTTAAAATGAATGACTTCGTTGGCAAATTTACATATTACAAACGTTGTCCAATCAGTATGATTTTTACAGAGGTTGGCACGTATTCATCAAGCTTTTACAAGTCGAGAAATTGTAATCAATGAAGTGTAACTAGACTTATGAATGAACAAAGATCAACAAGGTCTGTGAACTTGTTATTGTTATATGCAAGCAAAAGAAACGTATACAAGAACAAATAAACTGTTTTTTCAATCAAATAATTACATATGGTGAGGTATAATGAAAACTATTGAATTGTATACCACAATAAAGAGAACAAGATACTCTTTTCTATACCGAATAAGCCAGTTTGATTGAGAAAACAACTTTTTTGTTGATTGATAAGCAAATTTGTCAATCCAATATGATTGATAATCCAATGTTTCCATATGTGGGGCATGCCCCTCACTCAGCAAAGTGCCCCCAGTTGAGCACCTCACCCCTCAGTTTGGTACCTTTTGGTTCCTAATATACCAATTAACTGCACTTTTTTATTTTTTTTTATTTTTATTTATGAAAAAAAATTTCCCAAAAATGGAAGGTAATGTTTATAATCAAAGAAAATTGTCTGAAAATGAAAAAAATTACCTAAGATTTCGGCTAAAAATTCCCGAAGATGAGCAAAATTTTGCCAAAATGAACAAAATTTCCCGACAATTAGCCAAATTTTCTGATAAATAATAAAGTTTATCCTGGAAAATTAAAAAAACACCCACGGAAAAAAAGAATTTTTTTTTTTATAAAAACGAAAGAAAATGTTCTCAAAATCGAAGAAAATTGTCCGGAAATGAAGGAAATTTCCCGAAAAGTTAACAAAATTTCCGAAAAAGAATAAAAATTTACGGGGGTAGGGGGTGGAGGCGTAACGAGGCAAAAATTGATCGAAAATTTCTACACCTATGATTGAGAATTCTTCGTCCCCTGAAAAATCTTAAGTGGGGCCCCTTTACAGCCGTATATGTCGATGTTATGCATAATATATTTAGGGATTGTGACGCAGAGGTTAAAAGATTAACATATATTTTGTTGTTTACCTATTAGCCTATAGGCTAAAGGTGTGCACATTTATTTGAAGAGAAAAAATAAATATTCGCCTCAACTGCTCAATATTGTCTGGACCTTTTTTATTTATTTTCATTTTATCTTATTTTACTTTTTTGTTTTGGAGAGTTGTGAGACCCCTGCAGTTATAATCCGTGTAAAAAACTTCAATTGCTTAATTTTTGTTATAATATAATCTGCGACGGATAATTGTTTAAAATGAACTTTTACGCAACCTAACCCCACCCCCTCCCTTTTCCTTCCTCCATCCTCCCAATAATGAAGGATTCCATGCCATCTTTTCTTCCGGAAATCTTCATTTTTAGGAAATCGTCTTCAATTTTCGTAAAATTTCCTTTATTTTTATAAAAATTTGCTTCAATTTTCGGAATAATTCCTTTATTTCCGAAAAATTTCCTTACGATTTTCGAAAAAAAATCTTCAATTTTTGGGAATTTTTTTTCAATTTTATAAAATCTGCTTCAATTTTCGGGATATTTCCTTTATTTCCGGGAAACTTCCTTCATTTTCGGAAAATTTTCTTCGCTTTTGGAAAATATTCGGGAAATTTGTTTAAATGTACATTCATTCAAGGACTGTGTGGAAGGTCGTTGCTTCATTTTCGTGAAATGTCTTTCAATTTTCGAAAGTGTTGCCAAATTTTACCAAAATTTTCAATAATTTTCGGACCCTTCACCTTTACAAATAGTGTTTGTACCGTGATAAGAGACTCATACATTTGTGAAGGCTTGATGGGACAAAAATAAAACCGCCCCCTTCCTTTTTCAGCCATGTCAAATTTCTTCCTACGCCGCTGCTTCATGGCAAGTTTGTCACTTTTATAATTCGAAAATTTAAGTTTCACCAAAACAACATTGTACATTTTAATACACGGTATTATGCCCCGAATTCTATGAACTCACACAGTGTATTAACTTCATCCATGAGTTTTATATCATTCTTCAAATATGCAACAATTTTGCATTATTTTGCCATGATAGCAATGCTGAATCAAAACTGCATAACATAAACACCGTCTGGCGCTGCACCTGGTATACGTGCGTGGTGTGGAATGTGGAAAACAAAGGCATGAAAGGAAGCTGAGGTTAATAGAACGGTATTCAATCAATCACCCAACTATTCCAATAAAGGTGTTTTAGTGACGTCATAAGGTCACATGATTTTGTTTACATCGCCATTTTGCAGGTCAGGAACACTGTCGTCTGCTGTACACCTAATTAGACTTAGGCCTACATACGTTTGCATGTTGTTATATAAGATTAGATTTGTAAGATGATTATGCCGTATTTCTTGCTGTGCCGTTGGCAAGCGCGTAGCCAGAGGGGGCCTGGGGGGCCTAGGCCCCCCCCCTCCCTTTGCAAAAAAAAAAAAAAAAAAAAAAAAAAAAAAAAGGTTTTCGCTCACTACGGAAATACCTTTAAAAGAAGGAATTTTCTTCCCAAGTAACACTCGAGATCTAATCTAAACACTAGTAATGAACTATATAGAGACTGGACATAAAAAAAACTTTCAACATCGAAACCCATTACGCATACGTTTCTTCACGAACATGTATGACGTGATACAGACCGACAGTAGGCTTTTGGTGTAGTCGTCGCGTATATCCTACTAACGTATGCTGTGCTCTGTGAGTGGACCACTACTACGCTCTGCAGCAAAAAATAATTTCAAATTACACAATCGGAATCAACAGGAAGGTAAGATTTTTAATCATTATATGAACTTATGTCTTATTCATGAGAGAAATGCGCTCTTAAGAGATGCAATAACGTGCAAAACTGGTGAACTTTCTGCACGCTCGAAGAACTTCAATGAAAGTGTCCAATCACATTCACTGTGCCTACCAATCACATTAACGGATGTGTATTGTGCGGGGGTACATTAAGTGACAACTCAAGACTCGCCGACAATAATAATTCGTATTACAACGATAAAGCATGCATTTTCAATGCAATCTTTTGTATTTTCCTTACCCCTTCCCAATGTGGGTGAAATTTGGTTCCTCAGGACGCTTATAAAAATTTGAGGCCAGAGCCAGTAGTTATTGACGGCCTGCAGGCGCGGATCCAGAGGAGGGCGCACCCGGCGCACGCTCAGGAAGAATATTCTGTATAAAGAACGCATTTATTCAGGGCCTTTTTAGAAATCTGAAGTGGGGGCCATTTATCAAAAGGGATCTTTCCAGTTTCCATCTCTTTCATGTAGAAGTTTTAGAAAAGCAACAAAAAACGTTATCGGCTCAAAAATATGTTGAGCGGGAGGGGGGGGGGAAGGAGGGGAACAACTTTACATTGACCAAAATCTAATTATGGAGAAACAGTAATTTGGTGCCTTTGTAATAGTAATAAAAAAGGGACCTTTACTAAGGGGTCAAAATACTTTAGTGGGGCCGCTGGGGAGGGGGTCGTGGCCCACACTTAGTAGACCTAGTTAAAACGACCCTGATGTTTTATAGAAAGGATTTTCTGTTAATTGGTTTTTAATAATTGTGATTTCTCACAAAACAATCACAATGCTAATTTGGACGTATTTTCTATGTATTTACTTGTCCTGTCCATCAGTCCATGTACACTGTCCTCACTCTGTGGTCAAGTGCATTCAGTAAATCATATAGAGGATGCATAGACGATATGGGATATCCAGATCCCGTTTTAAAACAATATTTTAGTACCTTTACGATTCCCCATGGCTGACAATAAGCTCATTTAAAAGAAAAAATGATTTGAATGGTACAAAGAACCATACAGGTTACCACACAATGTGTTCTAACAATAGGCTTTAGATACCTATTACTTTTCAAATTTCTTACAAAACAATGTTTTTCCTCTTTATGGTCATTTTGTACGTGTTTAATTTGACTTGTAAAATAATCAGAGGGCGCTGTGGGTGACAATTGTATTCCCTTGAGGGCATAATTTGGCATGTTATGTTATTCTTTGTTCATTGAAAATTGTTATTGCAAACTTTTATTTTTAGCATACCATGCTTACCATCCACTAATTTTGAGAGACATAAACCGGTGTACAAGTCACTTCCTTTGTTATTGAGTTTTGTTTTTTTATTTCTAAGGAAAAATGCCAGAACAAGGGGACTTAAATCGTTCATTTCGTCATTGGAGAGGGTAAAGGAACCTTCATCAGGGGAAACTGACTAAAATTGAAGAAAATATTGTCACTTTCTCCCATTTTGGGAGGGCAGTTCCTGCAAGTCTCGGGGGCGTTTTTCAAAAATTTCCTCCATATACGTTACACGCCAACCCATGGTGGTGCGTAGGTAGCGCAGTTACAATAGGGCAAACTTCACCAAGGGCTGATGGTCTAGGCCCCCCCGTTAAAAAAATCCTGGCTACGCGCCTGGCCGTTGGTTGCACTAGTAAATTTGTGCGGGGCAATAAAAGAAACAACATTTTATTGATTTCCATCTGATCCTGATCGATGTTCGAAGGTTTATGTTGTACGACGCAAAGGCTTTCAACGTATTGTTCCGTCCTGTGTTATTATCGATGAAAGAACATAAAGAATGTAGCGCAAGGCACAGAAAGGAGAGACGGAACGCCCAGTATTGATAAAGCTTCTGAAATATATTGTAAACTCGTTTATACTCCAACTCTGACTATGACTATAACTTTCTCTTGCTATCTCTAACTGACAGACTCCATCTAACCGTTTGCAACTGTTTCTAACCTCTATCTGAATTCTTCTCATTAACAATTTTCTACTTTATTTATGTCATTCAAATATAAAGGAACCATTTAGTTTAAATACAAAAAGAAGCACGTCATAAGACTTCATGGAATATCACCTCACTAATGATTTGCAAATTCTACATCTAGGAAAATCTCCAACCAAGAAAATGACTAAACGCCCTTTGAATAACAATACCGGGAAAGGCGATGACGTTATCCAAGGTCCACAGAATTAATGACAATAGAGCAAAAGGTCTAGCCTCTTATAAATGTGCAAACCGTAGCAAATTGGAAGTGATTCAGATATTCCATGAAAGTGATATTCCATGAAAGTTATATAATCAGAAATTCCATGAAGACTTATACGTAAATAATAATAAAGAAAGTTCATGAGAAATTATGCTGTGATCTCATCGTAACAGTATATACGATTCAAACTAGGATTTGCAGCGAGCACTTTATCAGGTATGTAGGCTTTGTCTGAGTATAACGAACAATCAGCTGGCGTTAACATTAGACCCATGACCAAAATCCTGGCGCCGGCACTGTCCATCACCATTTCATTAAAACGAAAAGGACAAATTTCCATGATATTACGGTGTAACCAAGGAACCAAAAGGATAGTACGACGGTACGACCCCCCACACACACACACATCACCGCCCGCCCTCCCTATTTCGTGGCAACATCGGGATCCCGGTGAGATAGTCCGTGTAAGAAGATGAACACGCTCACTGATGTCGTAATTTTACTGCTATAGTACTTGTTTTGAAGATTTAATGACGCACTTTGACTATTTCAAGCAAAATATTAATCATTTAAAATTATTTCCTCATATTTTCTCCAATTAAAGAATTAGTGCTGGGATCAACAAATCCATCTTATAAGAAATAAGAATCAGAAGAAACAAAATGATTTACTGATTAAGAAATCATTCAAAAATCTTATTCCGCTAAGGAGATTCTCAGTATTTAAGTTTTAAGTTTGGTATCACTTGTATAGAAAAGACTGCAATCAGACTAGTTGGGACGTCACAGTGTCAGATTCCTCAATTATGTATATACCCTATCATATTTTGTCCTGCGATTTGTGGTGTAAAAACCATTGGATATATAAGGAAAGTAACAAACCGAATCTAGCTTTAACCTTGAATATCTCCTTAGCGGAATAAGATTCATCAAAATATTTTGAAATTGTGTGGGAAAACTAGGATAGTTTAAAGGAAAACTTGGGAATATTGAGTAAAAAGCCAGATACTTAGCTGTTCATAAATTTTTAGAAACAACTTGGAGATATTTTGTGAAAACGTGACCCAAAATTTTGACCAAAATGTCAGATATTTAGAGCAAATACTTCTGAAATTGTGAGGAAAAAATTGGATATTCCTGAGCAAAAATTTATTGAAATTTTGAGGAAAAAATATTGAGCAAATAATTCATTGATTATGTGGAAAAAGTCAAATATTTAAACTAAAACTTTGGACATTTTAAGAAAACATGGGAAATTTGGCAACTATATTGGCAACTCTATTTGGCAATTCTGGTGCAGTGGCTCATTGGTTAAGGGCAGAAAGAGTCATACTCATTTTCAAAAGGTACCAGGTTCCTTTTTCCGTCGTGAGTACTGCATTGTGTCATTGAGCAAGACATTTTACTTGCTTCAGTCCATGCACTCAGCTGTAAAATGAGTACCAGCACTGCTGGGAATTAATCTGCGATGGACTGTCGGCCAGTGGCGTGGTGGCAGGGGCCAAGGGGAAAATGTCCCCAGTGAAGCTTTCTGAGAGGGAGCCAAATGCGCACAGGGTCGCAAAATTCATGTATCAAGAGGATATATTTGTATATACTTTTTATTCTTGTTGTATCTTTTATCTTTTACAAAACAAATGTAAATGTTTTCTCTCAAAGCTTTATTCTTAAATCCAATTGTCCAAAACATGAAAATCATCCCTAAACCCCAAATAAAGACACATATTGTAGTAAACGGGATCCTGCATTTGAACATTCTTTTCACAATATATATATATTTCTTTTAACTAATTTTAGTGTGGAATTGACTCGATTTTAAGCAATTTTCTGCTAACCAAAGTCCCCTGAAAATGTTCAACTTCCAGGGACTTGGTTCCAATGGGCGCGTTTCAGAACGTTGAGGATTTGACAAAGTATTAGGCAATTTTCTGCGATCAAAATTGCGAGAAATGCAAGGCTTTCAGCTTTTCACTATATTTTACACAAGTTTGAACATATTTTCTGCTATCGAAATCACGTGGCTTCCGGGACCTTCGCTCCAGCGTCCCTACCTTCAGCTTCGCTCCGTAGAATTGACACATTTCAAAGCAATTTTCTGTTATAAAAATCACGAGAAACGTAGGGCTTCCGGCGGTTTCGCCCCCTGGATTCCCATGCATCAGGGCTTTGCCCTAGCATGCCTAAATTTGACACAATTAAGTTAAGCAAGGCCCGCCAAGTATAAGATTCCCCCGTCCTCAATAATGAATGTCTTACAAATTTATTTTCCTGCATGCACATTATTTCTTCAGGAAATCTTCATTTTCCGGAAATTTCATTCATTTTCGGAATTTTCTCATTTTGGAGATATTTTCTTTAATTTTTGAGAAGTTTTCTTCAAGTTTCGTTAAATTTGCTATAATTTTTGGGAAAGTTCTTTTATTTTGAGAAAGTTTTCGTGAAAGTTCCTTTATTTTCGTGAAATTTACTTCAATTTTCGTGAATTTTTTTCATTTTGCGGAAATTTTCTTTAACTTTTGAAAGTGGAGACATTTTTAAGGGGAAGTTTTTTAAGCTTCGTTGAATTTGCTTCAATGGGAAATGGGGCGCCAAAATGCCATTGCCCCAGTGAAATATGACCCACCACGCCACTGCTTGAGTCACTACTGTAATCTCATCAGCCTGCGCCATCAAAACGGCAGACCGGGGATAAGCACCGGCTCTATGAGCCTAATGGCTCAAATCATGGATTTATAGCATCTTGTTTTAGCCATTTAATACAGAAATTTAGTTTTTGTTTACTATGTGATACTTTTCCCATGAATAGATACAGATATATGGAGTCTATATACTGACTAAGAGCGATTACTTTTATCATCAGGGGAGGCGGAAGATGTTTTAAATCTGGGCGGCACAGGTCCTGTGCCACATGGTCTGAGGGTACTTTCCAACTGTCGTATTTTTAAAGCATGTAGCACAGCAGTACAGCTTAATAGTATCAACCACTCCCCCCCCCTCACCCAACCAACAATATATATAATTTAAAAATAATGATAAAAATACAAATCCATTTTAATCTTTTTAATTACAGCTTTCAAAAATTCAAGATATTTTGGTCCAAAATTTGGTAAAATAGATTCAATTTTATACCAAAATCTACACAAACTGGAAAATTTGTGAAATCATATGTCTTGAAATCGGAAGGATTTAGACTTACAGATCATGATTAACCAATTGTATTGGTCATGAATCGGAATATATTTAATGTATTAAATATGTGAAAAGCAAATAAGGGGTCCTTTGAATTATTCAGGAGGCCATCATTTTTTTCTGAGAATAGATGTAAATCGGTATTAGACCAAATTAGATGGCCTAACTTCACTAACTTCAGCGAGTTACTGACAAGAGTCCTCATTGTATGTTTTTTTCTTTTCCAGATTTCAAATCATTAAGGGCGCCCCAAAGTAATTTTGGGGTATTTTGCTTGACTGCCTTAATGTTTGTGTTACTTTCTTTAATCTGTCAATGAAGAGATGATAAAAGATCAGTTTTAATAAGGGGACTAAATATATTTAATATTTGAAATAACACTTTTTACCTCTGTATTTAGGGACACCTTTTAAAATTTACAAAGAAAATGGGGAAGGGAGTTTATGTCATGAAAATGGCCTGGGTTCAAATAGAAAGTTTTGCCATACATGGCCCATCTCAAGAATGCCGACTCAGGCATGTCAGGTTAATGACATTTGGGGAGGATCGCACCGTGCTCTAGAAAGGTCCCTATTTTAATAAGTTTTACAAGTTATAAGCTGGGAAAACAAAGGTTAGGCAGAGGCAAAGGATTTCTAAGTATAAAAAAGTTTAATATGTAGAACGGTCTGACTGATAAGACCCCAACTTTGTCTTTAGGGAAAATTCAGAATATGGTATGTCTGGAGTTGCAAAGCGCGTTTTTAGAGCAATATTTGTTTAATATTTAATTAAAAGATCAGATATATAGTTTTTAATGTTTGAAAGAGCATATTCCTTTTTTAAAGGCACTTGTCCTCTTTGAAAGGGCACTTTTCCTTTTGTTTTCCTTTCAGAAAAGGAACACTTTTTAAACTTTGGAGAAAAGTAGGGGGGGGGCGTACCCCTGCATCCCTCCTGGTTGAATTCCGCCGCCTATATAGGTTCATCGTGATTAACAAAAAACATACTGAGTTTTTATTTTGCAAATTAAATTCTGTACAAATTTTCCGAGTTTGGGAAATTTCTGCACAGTGAGGAAATTGGCTCCCATCCCTCCTTTAGCCATACGCCACTGGGTCACTATTATCAAATTTATTACTGATGTCAGTAAGACAGAGATATTGCTTTGGCTCGTGTTTAATCATTTTTTCAGATTTTCTGTGTTAGACTGTGAGCAACACCAGGCCTAGGCCTAACTGAATAACCCTAGACCTCTGGTTGTCCTGTTTCAGATAAACATGTTTGACCACTAAACTAATCCTGGCCTTCAAAACGAAAGGAAAACTTTCTTACTGTAAGGATTTTAAAGATAACGTTCGCAAAGAAAAAAAGGAAATTTCCTTATCCTGGAAGAAATATTTGCTCAAAAAAGAGAAAAGAGGACATGTTGGAGCTGCACCCGTTACTGGCGTTAGTATAAGAGCGAATATGGCAGAAGAAAGTTTAAAAGAGGAAATACCTTCGTTAGAAAGTGATCCATCCCCTACCAAAGCAGAAATTGGTTCTTCTACTCGATCTAATAAAGGTAGGCTAAGTTACTATGCATTTTGAATTATGGGCATTACCGCAGGAACAATAGGGTGCAAATTGTTGGATAAATTTGCTTAGGCCTACTAAATTAATACTACACTCGTACGAGTCGTAGTGTCGTACTCGTCTAGCCTAGCCTAGCCTAGGTCTATTCCGATTCATATCGTAATAACGTCGTAGCCCACCTTCTTCTTCTTCCACCTAGGCCTATGTCCGGGCTTAACGTTAGGCCATTAATTTGTGTAAAATTACATTCACAAACGTTAGCTTACAACAGATTCACTTTGAATATCACTGTGAAAGAGGCAGCTCACTTCCGAGGTCAAATGTCTGAATCTGAAACGGTTAAGTCAGCAAAAATCCTTCAAGAGGACATGAACGCCAACCGAGCGTCTACTCATAAATCTTTATTAATCTATCTATCGTTCTTGAATGAATCTCAAAATTGTCATGTCGGGTAAGTTTCACCCAGATTGGAAAGTTTGTGGTGGGCGGGGGATTCATACTTGCGCAAAATTCTAAACCTCTATGTGCCAGCACAGTAGGGTAGTTTTAAAATTCCCGCGCTCTTTGCAACTTTCCAATCTGGAGTTTCACAATCACATTCACAGTAGTAGGTTATGGGGCTAGGCCTAGGTTCAAGTGTACTGCACTGCTGAAGATCTTTGTCTGGCCACCTCGGAAGTATGCTGCCAACTGACGTGATTTCCCACCTCAGAGTGCGCTGCACAGCTGACATGATTGGCCACCTCAGAAGTGCGCTGCACAGCCATGGTTGAGGATTCCTTAATTTCCTTAAAATACTGCACAATTTTTGTCCAATTTATCAAAACTTATAGGCCTATTTCCACCTTCGGAAGCACATCAGGTTTTTCTTCTTTCCTGGTGAAGTACAAACTTTTTTTAGCGAAGTTCTCACAACTGATAGTAACTGATTGTTTGTCAAAGCACGTCAACTGCATAAAGTGACAATAGCCAATCAGGAGCCAGAAAAGTACATACAGTAACTTTCAACGCCATATATTTAGCTGTTGAAATTGAATATACATTCAGTTAGTGTAGTGCAGTGAATGATTAGCAACTTTACCAAAGCATAATCGTCCAAATTTGCAAGCGTTTAGCGATTAATCACAATTAGTAGTACCAAAACTTTCCATAAGCGCAAAAATATTGCTCCAAAGCGATGGTAAGTGAAAACAAATTGCGCAACTAGTGGGAAAAGTATTGACCCCCATACATGTACAAATAAATGCTGAAATTCTGATTTCACAAATTTCATAAAAACATCATAGCTTGCCTTTAAGTCACCGCTTCCGCGATAGTTGGCCTGAAATAAGTTCATTTACTAATTTTTGCTTAAAATAAACAAAATGCTTTTGGACAGTATGAAATGCAGCCAACTTTATTTATTGGAAACTGTAAAGGTACAGTAATATGCATTTAAAGTTAAAAAAATCTACTTGATGACTTTGGGTCACCTAGTGGCAAAGTCTACATGTTAATCAATGAGGGGAGGGGGTAAGTGATGGAATACATGTGCATTTTAAATTGGAGGGTCTTCAATTATCCTTTTAAATAAAACAAAGATATTGATGTCCATTGTCAATTAAAAACAGTCCTTCAATAAATAAAAGTAATTAATAATGTTAATTTGTTTTAGAATAATGATACTACCCCTTTAACCTATGAAACACTACCCCTTTAATCTATGAAATGCTACCCCTTTAACTTATGGAACCCTATCCTTTAACCTATGAAACCTACAGTACACCTTTAACCTATGGAAAACATTTAACCAATTTCCCCTACCCCATTAACTCAGGATGATATCTCTTTTCTTTAATTCATAAATTCCTGCCTCTTTAACTTTTCCCCAGTCCTTTAACTCGTAACCCCTATACCAATAACATGTAGCACGCATTTTGCCATACTGCTTTAAGGTCGCCTTGTTGTTAGAGTTCATCTGCTCTAACTCCGCGACCCCCATTACAGACTCTACAAAAGGTATTTAGCACGTATTTGCATCATAGCAATGTTCTTTAAATAAAAAACTTACTGATGATGACAATTGTGGAAGGAATAACAACAGGAGTCGAACAATGAGTTGGCTGAATCTAAAGTTTTGTGGTCTGCAAGGTACATAATAGAATTTGAATCGCGAACGCCATCTACTGTACCTACACGTATGAAGTCACTTGATTGTAGTTACATGTCACCTGATTGGCTCCTATTATGATAATTGTATCAGAGTAGGACATGCGTGAAGGAATACAGATTGATCAAAAGTGAGTGGCAACTCATCAGAAGTGGTGACTTTACTGCAGGTTATGTTACAGTATTAAAAATTATTTTCATTGAAAATATTAATAGAAATTTGGTTTAGGAGTGACAGAACAGTTCCCTTCAATGTC
Source organism: Chiridota heheva (assembly GCA_020152595.1). NCBI lineage: Eukaryota > Metazoa > Echinodermata > Holothuroidea > Apodida > Chiridotidae > Chiridota > Chiridota heheva. The sequence goes on from JAIGNY010003664.1 coordinate 1,842,015, forward strand.
ATTTAGTCCCTATTTCAAGCAACTCCTTTGCCATTTTCACTGTGCTTACATTATGCATCATACATACATGTAAATATGCCTTGCCGTGTAAAATTTTAAAACTGCGTTTTTCCAACTGGAAATAAAATTCTGATTCCTCTGCCATGATGGCCGCTTTCTGTGCGGAGCGTGTTGCAACTCAGCTCTGTTTAAACTTTTTTCCTTTTTTATTTTGTAATATTTTTTTTTCTTTCTTGTTTTTGTACAATATACATGTATTTAACTCATCAGGTAATATGTACATGCATATTTAGGGAGCACAACAATTGAAGCTGTTTTGTAGTGTATTTTGAGTCAGTTTTGCAGCTTGTAAAACGGGATTTTGTTTAAGAGAGATTATGTTCAGAACAAACAGCTCTTTCAATGATACATGAAATAAGTCAATCAATAATATATCCATAGTAAGGATAATTTAATGTACAATGCAAATTTGACCAATATTTTATAATTTTATCATTTTTGTTGAACCATTTGTAAAAACTTAGTTGTTTATATGACTTACTAACTTTCTGTATAAAAATTATGCAGAAATGAATTCTCCTTACAATGACATAACATTTGAGTACCTTTATTCTTATATGTTGATGTTATTATGCTGTTATTATACATTTCATGATACCCACTAGCACTCAATTACACTAATATACATAGTACTGTGCATGTACAGTACAGTATGTGTATATCATTACATAGTTCTGGACAGGCTTTACTCTTGTTCCCCTGCAGGTTATGTATAGGCCTAAATCTGATGTTAGGTATAGGCCTAACGTTAGTGTTAGTTTCACACTATCACTTTCCGATAATTCCAATCAGAATATCTCTCCGAAAATCTCATCATCACTATCTTGATCTGCAAAAATGAATGCTAATGCTTTCTCAGCAGTACACATTTTCTTTTTTCATTCCAAAATTTCTCAAAGTAATTTAGTGTAACCCCCCCCCCCCTCCCACCCTCACCCCCTTCATCCTGCATGCAATTTGTTGTCAATGTTTGCAGAATCAGTTTATTAAACTGTTTTAGCTGTTTACATAAAGTTTGTAAAAGTGAGGGGATAGTGCAGTTATAGCTAGAGTCTACAAGTCAAATCGTTGGATATATTCACCCTCAGTTTGTAGTGTGCAATTGCAAATCTGCCCACAGTCCCCAGAGGGTTAAAAAGTTATTGATTACACTGTCAGATTATCATTTGGTCAGTATCATAAAAACAGAGGAATCTCAAGCTAGGAACGTACATGTATTTGACAGGGTTTGATCATATTTTCAGTTGCTCAATGTGTTCAGGTTTTGATATTAACTTCCCATTGAAGGCATCCACAGTGTTTGCAAGTCTATCAGGTGATGAGTACCACTCTGTAGTACAGTAGGTTATGGAAAGAAGGATGTTTTATGACAACTTTGTCGGCTAGCTATTTGGTGGATAGGTCAGGCAATTGGCAGTAGAATCCAAAGTGTTGCTATAAAATTGCATTTTACTGATGTGTGTAACATGCTATTTGGTGAATAGGTCAGGCAACTGGCAGTAGAATATAAATGTTGCTATAAAATTGCATTTTACTGGGTGTATTACATGCTATTTGGTGGATAGGTCAGGCGATTGGCAGTAAAATCCAAAGTGTTGCTATAAAATTGCATTTTACTGAGGTGTATTACATGCTATTTGGTGGATAGGTCAGGCAACTGGTAGTAGAATCCAAAGTGTTGCTATTAAATTGCATTTTACTGATGTGTGTTACATGTTTTTCAAAAATAGTTCACATTTTATTTTTCAGTTGACATAATACTAAAAGCAACAGGAGATGCACCAATCATGAGGAAGAAGAAGTGGGCAGTTCCTGACGATAAAACAGTCGGATGGGTCATCGATTTTCTGAAGCAATACTTGAAGTGTGATCCTCACGAATCATTAGTAAGTTGCAAACTATGGGACTCTTTACTCAGTTCAAGTATCTATAACAAGTACAATTGACCTCTCAGATTAAGGAAATAGGCCACACCCAGCTTAGCAATGCATTAAGTTGGTGGGGCAAGCAAATGTACCGAATCAATCATGCATGACCAATGCATTGACATTTAGATGTTCATGTGGCCTGCCTTACACTTTGATCCATTTTGGCACTTCTCCTGATCTTTTGAGTTTTAAGCAAAAAGAATAAACAAAATTCTGTCTGCTTGCTGTTCCAGGTAACAGGAATCAGGTTTACAAAGCCCTTAGCGGGCCTGTAGGTGAATTTTTGTTCACCATCTTGTCATCACTCAGTCTGTGTGTGCAGAAATTTGTTTTGTGCAGTATATTGTATTGACTGCATGAGCGTGTGCCACTAGTTAGCTGTACCAGTACTGTACCATGTAGGATTTTTGCTCCACTTAAAGAGTTTTTGTTGCCAGGCAAATTTGTGCAATGATTGGTTGAAAACAGCTGTCAATCAACTAACTCAGAGAGGTCAATTGTATGTTAAATTGAATATTAAAACAAGCTAAATAGATTCATAAGAAAGCTACTGTAATCTTAAAGTTTTAAAATGTGCATATTTAGCTTTAGTTGTTTTTGATTTTTCTTGTATACAAGAAAGACTTGTGACCACTACACTAAACCTTGAAAAAGTCTTATTACAATACTAGTCTTGCATTAAATTTGGAATATTTAGGCCTGAGAATTCAAGATTACCATTTGACCAACTTGGCTTTACAGATTTTGAAAGAAATTTAGAGCAATTATTGCTTATGCATCCTCCAACTGTCCATAAATCTTTTAAGAAAAAATAAACATGTAGGCCTACAAGTAATTATGTAAGAATTGTAATGATTGATAATTCTAAAACTTTCAAAAGATCATGTATCCTTTGGAAACATCCTAGTATCAGCAGAAATTTATTGCCATATATAGTGTTTGCTGAAATATTTAAGTTTACTATGCATAAGTGCATAAGTTACTATCCTTTTATAAAAGTAAATATTAAGCTAAACCAGGTTTTTGAGATTTTTTCACAAGATATGTTACTGTATTTTCAATCAAATAGGTTTCAAATTATTTTATACCTTTTTAATTTAAATTTCAAAAAATAGTAAGAATTGCTGGTTACAATTATTAGATCAATATAGTTTTGATTTAAAGTTCCTGCGTTGGTATGTGTGATTAACATTTGTAACTCTTTATTTGATTATTTTTTAAACAATAGCACCATATGATAGATTAAAATATACCTGAATATCTCACATGATTGATATTTGCATATTAACTCCTCCTCTTTTTTACCCATTATCTATCTTTCAGTTTCTTTATGTTCATCAGACATTTGCACCTTCACCCGATCAAGATATCAAGAATTTATTTGAGGTAATTTACCAATTTTTTTATAACTAAACATTAACGATAGAGCCTAATATGCATGTAACCATCCAAGGGTATATTCCCTTGATTCCTTTTGTATCTGATAGAGAAAAACATTAGAAACAGATCTGTAAAAAAAAAAAAACATGTCTTTCATTCCTAAAAGAATTTTTCTTGCCTGCATATAAAGGACTTTTGTACTGAGTGTAAGTCATCATTAAGATGTCATCACATCACTTCCTGAACTAATCTTTAAGTATATCCTTGAAAATTATTTGCCAATTTATCATAATTCCAATATAAGTTACAAGAACAGATTGGAAAACTTTATTGTAAATTTAATTATACACTATTCTTAATAATTTTTGGAGACAAAATATTCCCAATCATTTAGAAAATACAATTTTTTTCTTCATAGAATAACATTTAAAAAAAATAGTACAGGAAGTGCTGTGATGACATCATATTGACTCAGACCAACATTCTCTTTCATGCAGACAAGAACAATCTTGAAAATTCAATGACTTCTTGTAGGAATAAGATATTACCTTGGTTTCTTCACCAATCCATTTCTTTTATTGTCCTCTATCAAATATATTAAGATAAAATTCCATGGAAATATTCCTTTAATGTCCGAGGTCATGCCACAGAATATTTCCCTGTGTTACTTTTATCAAATAAACCTTTAAATTGGAAAGTATATTAGTATTCAGAATTCAAAGCTTTAGTTGTTTCAGAGTATGACGGAGGACCTGATTAATGTATGTGTCTAATTATTAACACCCATTTAATGTCACTTTAATTCTTTTCTCATATGACTAAAAGAGCTGTTATAAAAAAAATTTGCAAGAATTAATTATCCTCCCAAGAATGGTTCTGCACCCTTCCCCTCAACATTTTCAACCAATCGATTTTATATGTTAGATAAACACTCATTTGAAACAATGAGTGTATGATATATAACAACATTTTTCTTGTTTTAAATTCAGTGCTATGGCTCAGATGGCAAACTGGTGCTCCATTATTGCAAGAGTGAAGCATGGGGATGAGGTGACATTGTCGTGAATATTTCTTAAATATGTGCAATCATCATGTTGCTGTCTGGTGTGGCATTTGTTATCGAGGAGCGATCAAGGATTAGAACAAATTCATAGTGACTGATCAACTGAAAGAAGAACGAGGATTGAAATTCATTGGCATGGTTGAATTGGGTTTAATGCAGGGCAGATCAAAAGATAGGGATGGGAAACAATGTGTATAATTGTTCAGTGGGATGGATGGCTAAAGGGGCCTTTTGGAGTGAAAAGGAAGGACATTGGTTTTAATTTTCCGGTCTGCTAATTATGTTTCAGAATTATTTTCAGTCAGCCTGATTTATCTGAATAGCATTTAAATTACTTTTTAGAATCTACTGTCCAAAGTACTAATGACAGCTATACTATTGCACAAAAAGCTACAGAGCATCAAAATCTGAGGTAAAGGAACCCCAAAACTTGAACCATGACGGCCCATCAGGCCGGTTCTTATCTCTGGTTTCCTTGGTCTAAGCAGATAAGAGCAGATGAATTCCCCTGAATCGGATGCCAGTTCATCACAGGTCAACTCCCTAGCAGTGCTGGTTCTCATTTTACAGATAATTGAACTAAAGCAAGTAAAATGTCTTATTCAAGGACACAATGCAATGACACAAGTTAAATCCGCTACCTTTTGCATATGTGCATGACTCCTTAAATACTGAGCCACTGCACCTACATTGCTGAGGGACTAAACTGTCCATTATCTTAGTGGCAAAAGGACAGTAGAAAAAGCTGTGTTGTCAATAAAACCATAATTTAAGTCCATGACAAAACGTTTGATGGTTTCTCAGCAATTCAGTTTAGTGGCTGGTCCATGATTGTGAACAAATTAAGTAAAACAAATGGCTTTGTGAAACTGCTTCAACATTTTGTTCAGTTCCTCGTTAAATTAAAGACAGCACGATTGTTTTAATGCGGCTGGTGTATAATCTAGTTTACAAGATACATCACCCACTTGATTTCTTTATTCGTAAACACATGTTGGAAATTAAAATAAGTTCTTTCACTGACTGAAAACTTGTTTATTTTACTATTCTTCAAATGGCAAATCACAGTGATGTCACTAGTTTTACAAATTGGATAATAATGCTATCATTGTTAACCCTTGACTCTACTAGGTGGCGATATTATTGATATTTGGGTGCCTTATCTTTGACCCCGCCTCCCAAGTGCATTTTCAAACAGTGCTGGTAGAGTAAGGGTTAATCAACCAGCGACAAGTGTGCCAACTCAAAAATATATATAGCATGGTCCCGGTGGGCGGCCCACTGGGTCACTGAAGCAGAACGAGCCCGACTCTGCTGCTCGGAAGAGAGAGGACCCTTCAATAATCAGCCTTGTGCTTAACCCTTACTCTACCACGCAGCGATATTATCGCCATGTTGGGTGCCCCATCTTCGACCCCCCCTCCCAAGCACGTTTTAAAACAAGTGCTGGTAAGCAACTAGGTTTTTACTGTATTTTAAAGGATTTGTTTGGTGGACAAGAAGAAAGTTAATCGTATATGAAAGAGGACATTAAAATGATTTGAAATTGCAGATGGAAAACAACAATCCCAAAACTAGACAACATTTATGGTAATAAATGCAAAATGTTGGCAATTCTGAACCTCAGTGAAAATAAGATAGTAAACAAATAGGTTTGCATATTTACTACTTATTATTAAGATTAATAAAGTAGTGATGTTTTTTTTTATTAACAAAGTTTGTGTTCTTAGGCTGTAGTTCTGCTTGGGGACAAGTGTGGGAGGGGGAAGTGAGTCACTTATAACCTTTAATGTATAAGAACCTCAATGCTTATTGGTTGAGACAAAATTGAAAAATAAAAAACAAGTGAACTTTATGTCCATATTCCAATCACATTGAGCCCTGGGTACACCATTATGCATAATTTTTTGTCTAGATACTCTAATTTTGGTTTTCTTTGATTGGTTCTGATTATTCAGTGGGTGAGAGTTGGAAAATGGGGAATTTACATTTAAGGAATATTTTTTTGTATGAAAAAATGTGACAAACCAAAGGAGTTTCCAAAAAATCAAGTAAATAAAAAAAAATCTTTATAAAAATTGTATATGTGGTATTATATGGAAGATAGTTGAATATATTCATTCTAAAATTAATATCCTGTTTCCAGATTATATTAAGTCTAAAAAGGTTTTGGGATAAAAGAATGGTGTTAATTTCTCGACTAAATCCTGACTTTGTGGACGCTGGATATGCCACTGGAATGAAGTGACTCTGTCAAGCTTTGATACAAGAGGAGGTTTCAGAAATAAACTCATTTGGGTTGTATGTCATTATTCTCAGATTGAACTGCAAAATCAAACTTGATAAATTATTTTTCCCAGGGATTGATTGATATAGATTTTGTCACTATAAAAGGCAGAACATTTTTCAGAAGTTTTGTATATTATGAAAATGAAAGAAATATTCCCATATTTTTTTGTAATCCTCTGTAATAAAGAGAAAAACTTTGGAATCTATTTAGTACAAAAATCATGTTGATATGTGATTCCTACCAGGGGATATTCAGATTATAAGGCACACAAAAAATGGCAATAAACGAATTGAAAAAAGCTCAGTATGACATCACTGCAACACATTCTCCCACGACGTTTATGCATTTCCTTCAAATCTATCATCCTTTTTTATTAGTAAAACCTGCTAGAAAAATTATTTGATGAAAGTTTGGTATTTATATACATTGCCATATATACCCTACTTCAATAACATTCAGAAAATTGTTTCTAATCTTAAAGAAACAAGCAATTAGCATTTAAAGAAATACATAAACATTTGCAATGGAATTGCCTCTATGACATCAAACACGAATTCATCATACTTTACAAAAACTAAAATGCAATTGGGAAATCTTTAAAAATCTATATCTCCCGAACAGAATATGATATCAGCCTGATTTTTGTACCAAATTTACTTAAAAAGTATGCTCTTACAAATAAAATTTTACAAAAAAACATGGAAATATTCCTTTAAGAAGATGCAGGCATGTTGGTTAGATAGGATGGACTGTATGGCACAAATGGACATAAGTGAACACAAAGACAGCAATATGATTTTCAGTGGGGAGCAATACCATCAATGGGGTGAAGGGTTCATAAGATATTACTTTGGTATTAAGATGAAAATGGTGGAACATGCAAAGCATTGTCTATATAGTTTGATTCATTGGGACATCCAGCCTGGGTGGGGGGTCCCAACTTAATAGCTGGAGGAATTTTTACATTTTGCCCCCTGTTTTCTAAGCATATGAGTGAGTAGCAGTCCACCCTGTAACTGGCAACTTAGATTTATTGAGAAAGGGACAAAAGTTCCGGTCTCCTTACATGCAACAGGTTCTTTGATTTGTATAACTTTAGTATCTGATATGTTCTGAAAATCTTAAACATGATGTACAACAACTCTCAGAGAAAAAATGATGGTCAAATATAGTTATTATATGAAATAATGTTTTTAATTGTTTTCATTTTTGCAGAATAGATTTGTATAAATTCTCCAGCAGTTAGCAGCTGCTGTTAATTGTCACCTTTTGGTCACATTTCTTGGGACCTTTACTTTGTGATGTCAAGCTTCAGTATTTGTGTCCAGAAGCAAGATTTTAAGTCTTGCCCACTAGACAAAAAAATACAATTATTGGCAGTTGGAAGACGATCAAACTTCTTGTAACTTTTATTTAAACTTTGTGCAATTCTCCCCTGCAATATCTGCTGTGAGTGGTTACACATGAGGGGATAGTGGAAATAAGTATAAAGTTAGTCTCCATTTACACTCTTTACATACCTACAATCTTGGACAAAACTGGTGGTTCAATTCAGCATTTTTAAAACTAAATATGCTGTTTCTTTGATATTTTTTCCAAGAATTGTAACTCCCTACCCCTTTTCAACGTTGAATTTGCTTCTTTCTTTAACGTCATTTCCAGGAAAAACAATAGCAACAGCCAAAATTGAATGGGGAGGGGGAAGGGAGGACGTTTGATACAGTTGGGTAGGGGATGGGGACACTGGCGGTGTCACTAAAATTATGAAAATGTCTTTAAAATTCTAAAATATTAATTACAAAGGAAAGAATAGGGATTGAAAAAGCAACATAATTTTTTTCCCAGCATTTATGTTGTTTAAATGTGGAATAATTCACAATAGAAAAGTAGGTTCATGAAAAGCACCACACAATTTCACTAAGTTTATTAACAGAATATTACTGAATCAAATTTGCACTTATTTTGTAAAAAGAAAATAGGCTGAGAAAATCACAGAATATTATTGAATAACATTTGCACTCATTTTGTAAAAATGAAAATAAAAACGGCAGTTTTGGAAAGTTATGCTCAAAATCTGTCAATTTTGCTTCAAATTGGTCAATTTCGTGTCATATTGGTCAGGTAGTGTTAATTAAAAGGAAAGGGGAGTGAGTGCGGTTTTCACTATAAATACATTGAAATGGGGGAACAGGAAGCGTCTTAAAAAATATGACAAGGTCTGAAACAAGTTACTAAAATTGTATGAGGGTTTAAACAACCTACAAGAAAATACAGCATTGATGATTTATGAATTTTCAATCACTGATGTAAGTTTGGTGGGGGCCTGGCTTTGTGGTAGGTTGGGACCCTTGTGAGCGTTGAGCCCAATCACACAAGAAATTGGCTGCCCTCAAAATCTGGATGAGCACATCAACAAGAATCTTTTACGCGCTTTGCCAAAATTGTGACTACTCATGGCAAGGGTGTCACTGAAATTGCGACTACTTATGGCAAGGGGTTAAATCTTGTGAACCTTACGATGAAATAAATGGAGTGTTTTGCATCTTTCACAGATATAAAAGTCAAGGACATGTTTGACTTGCAAAAAAGCAAAATACAAGGTATTTTCTTCAAGATGGCAACCCTTTTAGCACAAAGGCAAAAGCAGCACTTGTGCGTGTTAATGCACATTTGTTAAAACTTTCACCAAGGAGTATAGTACAATATCTAAAAATACCATTTCTTTCCAAAATACACTAAAATAAGATTTAAATGTGAGCCATTTGGTTCTACACCTAAAATCAATAACACACAACCCCCTTTGACAACTTTCGCATTCTCAGAGCCAAAGCAAGAAAGACCAATAAACTCAGCATAAAGGTCTCCTGGAAAACCTCTGTCTCGTTCCTGGATCACCAGACCGCCCCCTCCAAGGTCTGGAATATGATCCATAACTTTAAAGGGAAAAGCTCCTCCAACAACATCTCTCACCTCGTCCATAACAACACCAAAATCATTAACCTCAAAGACATTACAGACTGCCTAGCCTCCACTTTTGCCAATACCTTCTCAAATGACAATCTTTCTTACTCCTTCTGAAACCAGAAAATCGAGGCTGAAAAGAACCCTCTTAACTTCTAGTCCAACAATCAGGAAAACTACAATCTCCCATTCACCTACTCCGAGCTCTCCTCCGCCCACAAAAAAATCCTAGTCCTTTCAAGGCCTTGATGGCATCCACTACAATCTACTCAAAAATCTCCCCAGGAACTCCCTAGAAATACTCCTCAAGATTTACAATTACATGTGGTACTCAAACTCTTTCTCCAACACCTGGAGAGAGGCCATTATAACATTAATCCCCAAAACTAACAAAGACAGATCCAACCTAATAAAACTACAAACCCATTGCATTTATCTCCTGCCTCTGTAAGATTAGGAATGTATGGTCAACTAAAGGCTCTGCTGGTACCTCGAGAGAAACTTCATCCTCTCCCCCACTCAAAATGATTTCAGAAAAAAACGAAACTGCCTGGACCACGTCTTCAAACTTGACACTTTCATCCGTGAAGACTTCGTCAAAAATCATCACGCCATCTCAATCTTCTCCGACATCGAAAAGGCCTTCGACACCACTTGGCGGTATGGTGTCCTCAGAGACCTTCTCTCCTCCGGCCTCAAGAGGCCTCCCCACCTTCATCCAGAACTTCCTCCACTTTAGATTACGCATCAGAAACCCATACTCCCAAAGGTACACCCAACATCTGGGTGTCCCCCAAGGCAGCATCCTCTCCCCAACTCTCTTTATCTTAGAATTAACAGCATCACCAAAACTCTCACCCCCAACATTAAAAGCTCTCTCTATGTCAACGATTTCATTATCTACTCATCCTCCCCATGCTTCCATCCTCTCCAAAATAACCTACAACACTGTCTGGACAGTCTGGCTTACTGGAGCGACTCCAACAGTTTCAACTTCTCAAAAGACAAAACTGTTCTCATCCATTTCAACAACGACAACTTCTTCCTCCGCCCCAATCTCCGTCTCAAAGATTCCATAATCCCAGTAAAGACAGTTCTCGCTTCCTCAAAATCACTCTCGACTCCAAACTTTTATATCTCCCCCACATCAAGACCCTCAAAACCAAAATCCTTAAGGTCCTCTCAAGCACTGACTGGGGAGCAAATCGTCTCACCCTGCTCACCTTATACTGCTTCCTCAGATCATGCTGGACTATGGCAATTTCGCCTCCGCCCGCAAACTTTACTTGAAACACCTGGAGGTCACTGAGAACACTGCCCTAAGGCAAAATTTGCCTTGGTGCCACTCACACCTCCCCTATCACCAGTCTCCCTGTCGAAACCAACGAACTCCCCTTCGACCTCTGGTGCACAAACCCGACCTCTCCTTTGCTCTCCACATCCTCACCTATCCACGAAACCCTTGCTTCCATTCCATCCGCTCTCTCCTTCACCAACCTCTTCAATCTCAACAAACGCATCCCCCAACCTTTTGGGATCCAGATGCACTCCCATTTCTCCAAAGCCAACATCAACATATTCTCAATTGCTAGACACACCATCCCACCTGGATTATTCACCTCCCAAGGCTTACATTGGTCTTTCTTTCTTCAAGAAAGCTTCCACAACCCAGCCTTCTTCCACTTCCAAATACTGTCAACTCAGTAGACATTTCCACGACTACTCCTTCCCTTCACCGACGGACTCCACACAGGAAAGCTCCTCTGCCGCTGCCTGTTATGGCCTCACCCTCTCCTCAAGGTTACCCGATGGCACCTCTTATCTACTCTGCCGAGGCGAAGGCCATCATCCTAGCCTTAAACTTCATAGAACTCTCTTTCCGCCCCTGTTTCATCATCTTCTGTGACTCTAAATCTGTCCTCGCTGGCATCCTCAACATGCTCTGCCCAACCCTCTCATTCTACAAATCCTCAACAAACTCCACATTCTTTCCTCCCTAGGAAATAAAATTCTCTTTTGTTGGATTCCCAGCCACGTCTGCATCCCTAGCAACGAGAGCCGACAGAGCCACCATCAAAGCTCTGTCAAATAACATCTCTCCTTTTCCTATTCCACACTCAGACCACCGTCTCTCCATCTCCAACTACACCAAGAAAACCTGGCAAAACTCCTGGAATTACGAAACCAGTAATAAACTTAACACTATAAAACTTAAAGTCAGGACCAACACCCCTCTGCATAGTTGCAACTGCAGGGAAGACATCATTGTCACCCACATCTGTCTTGGCCACTCCTCTCTTACTGACTCCCATCTCTTATCCGGCTCCCCTGCCCCACTTGCAACATCGATCTCTCCATCACGCATATTTTCTTAACCTGTCCCCTATACCAAAACTTCAGATCTCTACTCTCCTCAATCTTGGACCTATTCGAAAACAATTCTTCCTCAAACATCATCAACTTCCTTCAACCTCTTCCACCACATATAATCTCCTCCCTTTCTACACCTAACCTTACACACCCCTTTCTTTTCACCTAAATTTTTCTCCCACATTCAACCTTTTCCCCTTTATTTCCCTTACAAACCTTCTATTTCATCATTATCCTAACTCTTACACCATTATTTATTAACTTTGGCATATTTCACTCTGCATGTCGCGGTGCCGTTAAACATCAACAAACCAAACCATGAATTTCCAGTGTAGTGATGGCTCACTGTGGGGTTTACCATCTGCACAGACGGACTTGTTTAAAGGGGATATCAATCAACAAACATTCCATCAACTCGAAAAAGAAAACATTCATCTTAATTTGTCCTTGACTGTTGAGTAATATCAACCAGTTGTTATTTGGAATTATTTATGTTACTTTTTACAGGTTTTAATACATACCTTTGTAGGCATTTGAAACAATAATAAATCTAAAAAAATAGTTATTTCGTCCTTCCCAAAAAACAGTGCAACCACCCCCACCCCTGCACTCGTCAAAAGCATAAAACATGCAAAATATAATTTCGATTTTGAGACCAAAAACGTCTACCATCTCCTATCCATTATTCATTTTTATCTCTTTTAAATACTTTTTATACATATGCTTAGATTAACTAGTCTTTTAATGTCATATTTTTTCTTCTTTATTCATTTGATCACCAAACAGTGCACAAATTATCAGATATTTGCAACGTTCAAAACATTTTTCATTTGTCCTATTTATTCAAAACCCCAAGTATATTCTTATTCAGCACATTACTTCTTGTGCTTGATATTTTTTCGCTATTTTTCTCTAGACACTCCAAACACATCTTCTTTCGAGAAATAATGAAGCTATCTGAGCGAAAAATTGACATTCTTTCTCAGACAATCTTAAACAAAACTGGCGTTTTGAAAACTAAATATACTGTTTCTTTGATATTTTTTCTGAGAATTGTAACTCCCTACCCCCTTTTCAATGTTGAATTTCTTTCTTTCTTTCTTAATGTCATTTCCAGAAAAAACAATAGCAACAGCCAACATTGAATGGGGAGGGGGACGGGAGGACGTTTAATATAGTTAGGTAGGGGAGGGGGATACTAGCGGCATTAATGAAATGATAAAACTGTCCTTAAAATATTAAATACAAATGAAAGAATAGGGGTTGAAGAAGCAATAGAAAAAATTTCGGCATTTATGTCTAAATGTGTAATAATTCACAACAGAAAAGTAGGTTCATGAAAAATTTCACGAAGTGTCTCAACGAGTTTTGTCCAAGATTGTACAACGAACTATTTATGAAACTCCCTCTGCCAGCTCCTCCATCCTTTCCAAATGTAAATGTCTTTGAGTTAACCGATTCTAATTATAGATCAGATGTTCTGATGTTATTTATGCAGCGTGTTATGGGTTGCTTTCATCTCTTTTTGTCGTGTGACCAGGCCCACTTTATTGCAGTTGAAAAAAAGTTCATTGGCTTACTCAACTCTCAAAGGAAGCTTTTCCCAATGCTCATTTTAGGATCACACTGGAACCCACGATGCTCATTTTAGGATCACACTGGAACCCACTACTGATTGAAAGAAAGTCTTCCTAGTTTGAAAAGTGGTGTTGTTTTCCATGTTGCTTTTGTTTGTTTGTTTGATGAGGGCTTAACGGCACCATGACAACGAGGGTCAAATTGTGCCTGAGAGGTCAGATCATTCTAGAGGTAGGAAGGAAAGGAAACAGGGGGAGAATGAGAGAAATTCAAGAACAAAAAGTCAGAAAGCTGTGATCGAGAGAGGAGGAGCATGGGTGAAACAAAAACAAAGTAGAGAGGGGGTGGAAGAAGAGAATTAAATATGGTTGGAGAGGGATGTATGATTGACAAGTCTCTAAAATGGTTAGCATTAAGATCACGTATTACATGTGTGATGATGAAGAAATATCTGGGAACAATCAAAAGATAGACCCGACTTAAGAAATCCATTTGTTATAACATCAATCATTTTAGTGAGTTGTCTTGTTTAGAACAAACTTGAAAAATGATTCAAATATACAAAAATCAAACTTGCCATTTTAATCTTGTTTTTATTTTTTATTTCAAGCTGAGCACAAAACTATTTACATGGTATACATTCATCAGATAAAGTCTGATATATCAATTGCAATTTTAAATAAAGCTATAGAAAATGCATAGACACTATTTATATGTTTTAAGCTTTTTAATATTTGTTCTTGTTAAAAACCTGAGAGAAATCTAAAGCCAAATAACTTTATTGTCATTTGTAATGGGATATAGTAAATTGAACATTTTAATTTTACATTAACACACCAGCTAGCAGTGATACATATTAAGTTTCACCTGAATACAATGGCTTGTACAATCTAAACAATGTTTTTGTAATATGACTCCCCAACAATTTCCCAAGAAAGAAATTAATAGCTTGGTAACATTTTATATCTTGATAAAAATAAGTAAATTCACTTGGTGATATTTTTTTCATAAATTCGTGAGGTGATACACAACAAGAATAAATATTTTTCAACTGAGGAAAATTTTCAAAAGTATTTCACGGTGGGCTACTTATAACCCACTAAGCCAAGGTGATGAATAAACGATATTGCTTCCTCTATTTCATAGTGATCTAAACAGAATATAAATTTAATATAATTACATATACACACTGGAGACCACAAAGTAAGGCACATATACTTCAACACTGTTTTTTTTTCTTTTTCTTTATAGATTTTGACATTCAACAGAAACAAAGACAAAAATAAATAACAAGTGGATATCAAATCTAAAGACAGCAAGGTGGACAGGATCATTGTTTCGGTAAGGAATGAACTCATTGGACGGAAAATATTTGCCACTAATCTTTGGAATTTGCTGTAAAAAGTTAACAATAGCTAACTGCTTTCTTATGTTAATTCAAACGATACATTATTGTTATTTGCAGATTTAAATTTTTATTTGGAATGTCTTGCAAAACAAATGGAGCCCTAGGCTGTCCTCAGGTTTTGATGTCTTACACAAGGTACATAAACAAATGGAGCTCTAGGCTGTCCTCAGGTTTTGATGTCTTACACAAGGTATATAAACAAATGGAGCCCTAGGCTGTCCTCAGGTTTTGATGTCTTACACAAGGTATAAACAAATGGAGCCCTAGGCTGTCCTCAGGTTTTGATGTCTTACACAAGGTATATAAACATGAAAGCTGTTTGTAAAAACACTCATCAGATCTTCTTTGCCTCAAATTATTATGCATCCCAGAATGGATATTTCCAACACAGTACAGCGCCATCTTGGCTCGTGCTGACGATGAGTTTGCGGTTGGGGCAAATCTTCAAGCGTGTGATGTTACCGCTGTGGCCATTTCCTACATGCGTGACTTCTCCTCTATTGTAGTCCCACACTTTGATCAGCTTGTCGTCACCTCCGGTCACAAAGTGTTTACCGTCAGAAGAAATGTCCATACCGTTGATTGATCCAGAACGGGAGCCGTCGACCTCACGGATCTGAGCTGCACTGATTGTTTCCCAGTAACCGATCTGAGGATGAAAGAGTGACATCATCATGCTTTGATGTAGTGTTAACGATTCCATCAAATTTAACAGTTATATTCAAATTACCGTATTTTACTTAACAAAGGCCCAGGGCACTTGCAAAAATAGAATTGTGCCACTTTACTTCTGCCAAAGTTTTTTCCTAATAAGTGCCCATACTCAGGAGTTGTGTTCAGTACTGTTCCAATTATATTAACACTGTACATATATTGTTTGTTTGTTTGATGAGGTCTTAAAGGCACCACGACAACGAAGGTCAAATTGTGCCTGAGAGGTCAGATCATTTTAGAGGTAGTAAGGAAAGAGACCAGGGGGAGAATAAGAGAAATTCAAGAACAAAAGCCAGAAAGCTGTGATCGAGAGAGGAGGTGCATGGGTAAAACAAAAACAAAGTAGAGAGGGGGTGGAAGAGGAAATTAAATATGGTTGTAGAGGATGCATGCTGAAGGAAGGAGATTATTTTATCTGGAGGATTTTTCTGGAAGAACTCAGCAATTGAGTTGTGGGAGGCGAGGAAGCTCTGGGAAGGTTGTACAGGGGGCAAGCAAAGGAGAACGTGTTGGATTGTGAGGATGCAGTGGCAATTGTTACAGAGGGGTTGGGGGAACTAATAAGGAGGTGGGAGTGAGTGAGGTGGGTGTGACCAATTCTAAGACTGATAATATGAGCGTTGTCGATCACGAGAAAGGTTGTTGATGGTGGATTTGATCGGGATTGTGGGCTGGATAACATGGAGTTTGTTATCAATTTGGAAGTTCCATAAGGTTTGCCAGCGGTCACGAACAAGAGAAGCGATAAGCGGTTTGATGTCAGAGAGGGTTTTGGGAAAGGGGAAGGGAGGAGGTTAGGGCAAGCTTAGCGGCTGTATCAGCCCTGTCATTGCCAGGGATGCCAACATGGCTGGGTATCCAGAAGAAAAGAACACTTTTCCTGCAGAGGGTGGGAGAAAAGAGTTTCCGACGGAGGAGGTGGCAGGTGAGGTTATCCCATTTAAGATTGAGTAATGAAGTAAGAACAGCCTTCGAGTCAGAGAAAATGGCAAAGTGACTAAGAGGAGAGTACTCAATAAAGTTGAGGGCGAGGAGAATGGCCTTAGCCTCGGCTGAAAAGATGGATGAGTAGTCAGGAAGTCTGTGTATATAAGGGAACTGGTTCTAGCCCTGAGAGTAACCACCAATTTTTTTGTTTGTGATGATCGGCCAAACGTAAGCAAGTAATGTCACATCAATTATCACCTAGAACTGTCAGAAGGAACAAAATGCTCGACAATTCAAAGCTAGTATAGACAATGGGCTTATAGAGGGAAGTATATACAGAAATGTGGTAGCAGGGGCAGATGATTTCAAATTACTTGAGCTTTCAAAGATGCACTTACATTTTCATTTGCACTACAAGCTTCAAAATATCTTTTGAGTTTTCCTAGACATTTTAAGACAAAAAAAGCTCAACTTAGAAAACATGTAAAACCTAGCAGTCTTTATAACTACAACTTAATAACAAAAAAAGGAGAGGCCCTGACTTGCCAATGTCAATGAAAGAATGCCATTCAACCCCCTTTCCAACCTGTACCCTCCCCCAGCCCCTACACATTCCCAAAACTACATCCTGA
The DNA here is from genome assembly GCA_020152595.1 of Chiridota heheva. Classification (NCBI taxonomy): domain Eukaryota; kingdom Metazoa; phylum Echinodermata; class Holothuroidea; order Apodida; family Chiridotidae; genus Chiridota; species Chiridota heheva. The sequence continues at coordinate 1,859,326 of JAIGNY010003664.1, forward strand.
ATTGTAATACAACTTCCAATTTAAGAAAATATGTGTGTCAAGCAGCATGAAAAATGTACAATAACATTAAGGCAAAATTATGCGAAACAATATAGCTTAACGTATGACAAACTAGGCATTGGAAACGACACAAATTCCCTCACCGCTATAAATGGATATTCCAGACTGTTCCACATTCCATTCCAACTTGTCCCAAATGTCATCCCAAGTCTATACACCATGCAATCACACTTGAAAACCAGATACTGTATATCATTCCACCATTTGCGTGACCCACATGACATCACAACTGAAATCCAGATGACATCCCACCACATGCCATTCCGCCCTGTCCCACATGGTGACCCACCCTGTTTCACATGCCAACCCACCCTGTTCTACATGCCAATCCACCTTGTCTAACATGCCAACACATCCTGACCAACATCCCACTGCACCCTGCCCTACATACAATTCCACCCGGTCCCACATGACCTCATCCTAATTCCTTCAGCTACTTTATCATCATGTCATCTTCTACCCCACATTCTGCTTATTGTTTATATTTCCCATACCCTTAATTTAACATTCTTTAGAAGGAGGAAACTTTTATTTGCTTCTTTAATCATGGCAAGACAAACATTGTGATTGCTATTCATGTCAGGAATGTCAATATCATAACAAAACTAGAAATTTGAGGTTAGTAAGTCATAAGCCATATCTTTTTGATCTCGGGTCAAACATATTGCAGCAAATGCACACTATACCTCACCATTAAGTGTAAACAATGCTCTTCACATATACTGTATGATCATTTGTTTAAGCAAAATCATCATACTAACTTTAATTCAAGAGATACCACTTATACAAATATTTTCATTGCTATGCAAACAGGCTACTTATAATGCACACACAATCATGCCCAACTAAACAGTACCAATGCCCTCTACCACTGAACCAAATAGCAAGTTATTATCTCAGGTTAAATATTTTGCATGCAAGTCTATTATTATGCAAATAACCTACTTAATATAAACACTACACATCACCATTGATTATAGACAATGCTTTTACATATATGATCATTTGTGTAAAACAAAATCCCCAAAACCACTTTAATTTAAAAGATATAGATACAAATATGTTCAGTTATGCAAATAAGCTAATTAGTATGCACACACAACCCAAAATCATGTTCATTTGAACAGTACCCATGTCCTCTACCCCTGTAACAAGTACCGAGTTATTATCTAAGATTAAATATTTTATGCAAGTCTATTGTTATGCATAATAACCTACTTAATATGCACACTACACCTCACCATTAAGTGTAGCCAATGGTCTTCACATATATCATCATTTTCATTGTTATGCAAATAAGCTAATTAGTATGCACACAAGCCCCTAATCATGCTCATTTGAACAGTACCCGTGTCCTCTACCCCTATGCCAAGTCACATGAATGTACACTATTCATAACTTAAGTTATGAAAACTTTAATCAAAACTTTACAGGACGCAACGCCAACATTAGTAGAATAGCTCAACTATTATTTGAATAGTCGAGCTACAAAATACAGATCAAAGGAACAAACACACTTTTAACAGATGCATAAATATCTGCCACTAACTTTGCTGCGGTTTGAAAGTTTTCAACACTCCTTTTATTGGGAGCGTGGCACTTATTATGTTGAATAGGGTAATTATTGCATGGGTTATGAAGATATAATTCAAAGTTTTTATCAAACTTTCAATGACCGCAATATGAATATTTAAAAGGTGGCAGTGATACTTAATAGGCAACAACTATTAGATCGCTATCATAGTGAGAAAAAGTTTAACACAATTCTTATTAAATTGTTTAAGGACACACCTAGAAAAGCTTTTTGACTGACAACCTAGCAGAAAGAAACTTGTTAAATCTATCATAATATTTTGATTTTCATACCTTTAAATTCAAAAAACCTTTTTCAGTGTTTAAGATACTGTATTATGGATAAACATTTGAAACCTTTTCAGCACTATATTGCAAAATATAGCTAAATATTTTAAACCAACAGATTGTTACATAATTCTTTGAAATATGATCTTTGAAATCTGTCTTATATCACGTACATAATTAGACCATTAATTCATTATCTCAGCACAATCATTAGCAATCAGACATACCTTCCTATCTGTGCCGCTTGTGATGACTTGGAACTCATCAGGGTTGTAGCATACGCACTTGAATAGCGTATTAGCAAAAATAACCTGATTACGAACAAAACGTCTGAAAAAAGAAAACAGTAATATATTACAATCAAAGAGTAATTCAAGAGAAATAAATGCTGAAGATACCCAATAAAATTTTGCAATGCCCGCATTTGTTTTTATAATAATACTCAAGTTCTAAATTACATAGTATAACACAAAATCAAGTCTGGCTACAGTTAGAAAAATGAAGTATTTTGAGAGACCCAAATTGAATGGTCCAAAATACGATTTCACAGATCAGTGTAAGGCTCCTTCTTACAGCTTTACATACACACCTGTGTGAAGCAAGATTTTGGGACTTTCTATGTCTAGTTATATTTTTCTTTAAACGAAAAACAATGTTAAATTTTTAAAAACCCTATAAAGAGTACAAAAACTTGAGTACAAAAACTTTTCGTTGGCTGTAAAAATTACATTGATTCATTATAGCCAGTTTTCATTGGCTGTAAGAATTACATTGATTCTTTATAGCCAGTTTTCATTGGCAGTAAGAATTACATTGATTCTTTATAGCCAGTTTTTATTGGCTGTAAGAATTACATTGATTCTTTATAGCCAGTTTTCACTGGCTGTAAGAATTACATTAATTCTTTATAGCCAGTTTTCATAAGCCTGTACGAATTACATTGATTCTTTATAACCAGTTTTCACTAGCTGTAAGAATTACATTGATTCTTTATAACCAGTTTTCATTGGCTGTAAGAATTACATTGAATCTTTATAGCTAGTTTTCATTCGCTATAGCCAGTTTTCATTAAGTGTAAGAATTACAGTGATTCTTTATAGCCAGTTTTTATTGGCTGTAGGAATTACAGTGATTCTTTATAGCCAGTTTTTATTGGCTGTAAGAATTACAGTGATTCTTTATAGCCAGTTTTCATTGGCTGTAAGAATTACATTAATTCTTTATAGCCAGTTTTCATTGGCAGTAAGAATTACATTGATTCTTTATAGCCAGTTTTTATTGGCTGTAAGAATTACATTAATTCTTTATAGCCAGTTTTCATAGGCCTGTACGAATTACATTGATTCTTTATAGCCAGTTTTCATTGGCTATAAGAATTACATTGATTCTTTATAGCCAGTTTTCATTGGCTGTAAGAATTACATTGATTCTTATAGTCAGTTTTAATTGGCAGTAAGAATTACATTGATTCTTTATAGCCAGTTTTCATTGGCTGTAAGAATTACATTGAATCTTTATAGCCAGTTTTCATTGGCTGTAAGAATTACATTTATTCTTTATAGCCAGTTTTCATTAACTGTAAGAATTACAGTGATTCTTTATAGCCAGTTTTTATTGGCTGTAAGAATTACAGTGATTCTTTATAGCCAGTTTTTATTGGCTGTAAGAATTTCAGTGATTCTTTACAGCCAGTTTTCATTGGCTATAAGAATTACATTGATTCTTTATAGCCAGTTTTCATTGGCTGTAAGAATTACATTGATTCTTATAGTCAGTTTTAATTGGCAGTAAGAATTACATTGATTCTTTATAGCCAGTTTTCATTGGCTGTAAGAATTACATTGAATCTTTATAGCCAGTTTTCATTGGCTGTAAGAATTACATTTATTCTTTATAGCCAGTTTTCATTAACTGTAAGAATTACAGTGATTCTTTATAGCCAGTTTTTATTGGCTGTAAGAATTACAGTGATTCTTTATAGCCAGTTTTTATTGGCTGTAAGAATTATAGTGATTCTTTATTGCCTTGAGGGAAAATATTACATGTTCTTGTACTGAAGTGCAAATCTTACTTTCATCTTAGAAAAGATTTAACCGATTGATAACATTAAGGATTCAGACATGAAAATCTTGTTTCTTTAAGGAGATATCAAGTTCAATTTTCTATTAAACTTATGTAAAAATGACTGATATAAGAGCAGTTGCATGTAAGAGATGTTTTCAAATATTCTATGGCCAATAGAATAGAGAGGGCTTTATTTTCTGGGGACAGGGGGACTTTTCCCCCTTACTGTCGGGTGGGATTTAAAAAAAAAAGTGTTTGTTAAGATAATATCTCACCCACTTTGCAGAGGAAATTTACAGCCTTGTTGTCCTCCCCCCCTCCCCCCTCCCCCCCAAGATTGTGAACGTATGTCCCTGCAGAATCACATCCCACAATTTGTTGGCGGATTAGTTATTGAAGTATAAAAGTCTTACTGGAGGTCCCAGATGATGCATGTGCCATCAGAGCTTGCACTGACACACTCAAGGTCATTGTTCTTGACCTTGATGCAAGACACAGCCCCTTTGTGCTCCTTCATGGCCCCCTTGAGCTCTTGCTTGGTAGCTGATACATGCCACACTCTCACCTGAAGAAATCAAAGTCAACATATACATTCAATGAGAGCTACATAATACAATTCAATTTAATCATTCATTTCAAGATTAATAAATAATCTTATAAACTACATTACCAATTTTGGAGCCAGGATGTTGATATATGTGAATGGGTGCAAGACAGCTCCACACCGTTTTGTATTTCTTATTCTTAAAAAGTTACTTACCTGTGACTTTACAGACAATTTTCTACCAATTTTCACGGGAACTGGATGCCAATTCAAATCACTAATAGCTTAATGTAATCTCTCGGTTTCATTCGCTTATGCATAAAGCTACATGAATATCTATTTCAAAATGAAAATGAACCTTCTTGTGTGTTAAACCTTTATTGATGCCAAACAGCAAGTTATGGAGCTTTAATCACAGAGCAGCAACTTCTTTTGTTTCTGACTTATAACAGGTAACAAATTCATGAGTTTATTTACAATAGCCAATTTTTCATTTTTTTTGCTAGGAGAAAGATAAATTAAATCCATTTAAACATCAATTCCATCCATATCTTCTTTGTTTAATACATAATATAAAAAATATTAGTATCTGATTGTTTATTTGATTTAATCAGCAGACCCCTAGTTTTGCTGTTTCACAGGGGTGGCCTACCCTGCCCCATGGGAGCCCGCCCTGCCCCTCATGAGAAAAAAATTGATTTTTTTTTTTAAATAATTTTTTTAATTTTAAGATTACAAAAAAGAAGTTTTTTTAAAACTTAATAATCTTAATTAGCATCATAAATGACATACCTTACATTTATACAGAACACAGAATGATAGCATAGGCAATTGTCCTGTTTGGCTAATGACTGGTCCTTATTATTCAGAATAGCTTCATTCTGAGATGTATGATTATAGCTAAAATCCCAGAGCTTCTTCACCAGGGGATTGAGCCTTAAGGGGGCTCCTGGACTCCATGCCGAAAAAACGCAGCGCTTCGCTCACGCATTATTATACCCCTCAACAAGTCTAGCACCCTGCCCCTTTTTAAATCAAGCTAGGGGTCCGTGATTGGAATTTCTCTCTTCATATGTTTTGAAGCATGCTCAATTAGTTTGGCTAACATCTTCAGATATTTGAGTAGACTCATATAAGGGGTTCATTTTCAAACAGTTTCAAGACAAGATTTCATTCACCTGTCCTTCTCCACCGCCACTGATAACATGTTTGCAGTCTTTGGTGGTGGCGATGGCTGTAACCTCTTTGTTATGTGCATCTGCAATGCAGTACAACAGACGTCCAGACTCTGGGTAAAAGCAACGGATCTTGTTGTCATCCCACGCTGCATGATAGAAAAATAATTATTTTGACTATTTTTACTTGTTTTAGGTCAAACTAATTCAAAATCAATTCAACACCAAAACTTACTTCTGTTACATACTTCATGGGAAAACATTCAAGGAATATAGTGTCTGTGAATTCCAAAAACAATCTCACATGCCAACAATCTCACATGCCAACAATCTCACATGCCAACAATCTCACATGCCAACAATCTCACATGCCAACAATCTCACATGCCAACATTCTCACATGCCAACAATCTCACATGCCAACATTCTCACATGCCAACAATCTCACATGCCAACAATCTCACATGCCAACAATCTCACATGCCAACAATCTCACATGCCAACAATCTCTGCAACAATTCACATGCCAACAACATGCCAACAACATTCTCACATGCCAACAATCATGCCAACATTCTCACATCTCACATGCCAACAATTCACATGCCAACATTCTCACATGCCAACATTCTCACATGCCAACAATCTCACATGCCAACAATCTCACATGCCAACATTCTCACATGCCAACATTCTCACATGCCAACAATCTCACATGCCAACAATCTCACATGCCAACAATCTCACATGCCAACATTCTCACATGCCAACAATCTCACATGCCAACAATCTCACATGCCAACAATCTCACATGCCAACAATCTCACATGCCAACATTCTCACATGCCAACAATCTCATGCAACAATCTCACATGCCAACAATCCAACATTCTCACATGCCAACAATCTCACATTCAATCTCACATGCCAACAATCATGCCAACATTCTCACATGCAACATTCTCACATCTCACATGCCAACAATCTCACATGCCAACATTCATGCCAACAATTCTCATGCCAACAATCTCACATGCCAACAATCTCAACTCACAATGCCAACAATCTCACATGCCAACATTCTCACATGCCAACAATCTCACATGCCATGCCAACATCTCACAACAATTCTCACATGCCAACATTCTCACATGCCAACAATCTCACATGCCACATGCCAACAATCTCACATGCCAACAATCTCACATGCTAACAATCTTCTCACATGCCAACAATCTCACATGCCAACATTCACATGCCCAATCACATGCCAACAATCTCACATGCCAACATTTCTCACATGCATGCCAACATTCTCACATGCAACAATCTCACATGCTAACACATGCCAACCAACAATCACATGCCAACAATCTCACATGCCAACAACAATGCCAACATTCTCACATCAACAATCTCACATGCCAACATTCTCACATGCCAACATTCTCACATGCCATGCAACATTCACATGCCAACAATCTCACATGCCAACATTCTCACATGCCAACAACAATCTCACATGCCAACAATCTCACATGCCAACATGCCAACAATCTCACATGCCAAATCTCACAATCACATGCCAACAATCTCACATGCCAACAATCTCACATGCCAACAATCTCACATGCCAACAATCTCACATGCCTACAATCTCACATGCCAACATTCTCACATGCCAACAATCTCACATGCCAATAATCTCACATGCCACTTGAGCCTTATTTTAGGTAGCACTGATGAGTGAATGAATACCGATGAAATTAGAATATGCAAATAAAAGGAGAATGACTGAAGAATGGTGAATAAGATAAAACAATGGGAAACACTTGTAAAAAGACTTGTGTGCCGTTGCTTGCACGCAACAAAAACGATTAATTTAAGTTAAAGGATATCACTCTGTGTTAGTGTTTCAGTCAATTTTGCAGCAAAACTTCTACAAAATGACTTCTAGAGAGCACATCTGTTTTCCACATTCAAGAAAAGGTTTTAACATTTAATTATTTTGTGTTCAGTGGGTCAAGCAATAGGGCTGATGATACTCAAGTTTGCTGTTTGGTCGCTGCATGTAAGAGTTTAATAAACGGACATCACTGAAAAGTTCTCTAGTGAGATCCACCTCTCTCCTTCCTCATCGACATCTATCAATCTCCCTCTTCACTTATGCCATCAACACAATTTTTCTACTAAACCTACTGATGAAATCTCTGAAGAAAAAATTTTTTCTTGAATTATGAACAATTGGGAATACAAACCTGATAAGATCCATCTGCCATCCCTGGTAAATTCGATTGCATGGCACGTCATGTTGGGTACTTCAATTCTCAAAAGTTCCTTCCCAGTCATAGAGTTCCATACCCTGATGTCATTCTTGGAACAAGTTGCAAAAAGGTCTGATGTACCACTGCAGATACAAAACAGGATGTTTCATGATTATACTACCCAGCTAAATCCATCCGACCCATGCTTATCCCCAGTTTCCATGGAGTAAGCGGATGGCAGCACATGACGCTCCCTTGATGGGATGCCAGTTCATCACAGGTTTACTTCCTAGCAATGCTGGTACTCATTTAACAGCTGAATGGACTGGAGCAAGTAAAGTGTCTTGCTCAAGGACACAATGCAGCGCTAACAACGGGAATCAAACCCCAGACCTTTTGAATACGAGCTTGACTCCCTAACCACTGCACCTTTAAAATTCAAAAGTGAGACACCTTTACTTGAAGGCCGGAGAAAAAACTAATGGGGGCTCTAACCTATATCTGACTCGCTAAAGACTGGTTATAAATTTGGGGTAGAATACGGATAAACAAAGTTTAATTGAATTTAGCAACTGAGAAAATTATGGAAATACACCTGAACCATTCTAAGAACCCCTTACTAATTGCTTCTCACATTATGGAAAGCAATTAGTAAGCAAATTAACCACTGCACCTCCTAACACTACAAACTATTAGGTAACAATAGCATGAATGACTAATTGTTTTATAACAAGAAAACACTGGATGTGACAATCTTGACCCGTTACAGATGAGATAGCAAAAAAATCTTTACACAGCGATCATTTTCATACAAATTTGTTACAAATCAAAACTTTGGTACGGAACCAGATATGTAGTTTCTTCACGGGTCTACTTTAAAAAAAAAAAGTCCTAAAATACCCAAGGTCAAACATTGGCAGAAGAAGGCCAAATTTGACTCCGCCCCCCCAGGCCAATTTTCTTCTTTTGGGGGAATTTCCCCACTTCAATTATTCTTGAGGGGAAATTTGATGACATGTGCAGGAATCCCACATTTGTGCACCTTAATGTGAACACTGAAATAGACGTCTGACCACTAAAATCCTTTTCAGACCTCACAGTTTATCAAACATAATACCTCAGTGTCAGTTACAGTCATACGTTATAAGATTTAGTATTACTAATCTGCTAACATACCCAGTAGTTTGAAGCCACCAAATGTATTAAAATATTTCAATAAAAGACTTTTGAGAAAAGTGAGTCTTTGATGTCAATTCTAGCTTTATACCAGTCAATTCTTCACAAAACTTTTCCAAGATTTTATTGTAAATAACTGGCATCGGGAATACAAAAATAGGTATATTTCTTGTCTGTTTTGTTTCTATTTTATTTTCCTTTACCATATAAAATGAACATGCTTGACCATATCCTTGAGGATATTTGCCTTCCTAGATAATTTAACAGCTGATATGTTATTATACTCACTGTGGAAAAGCTACGTCATTGATGGCATCGTAATGACAGGTAAAGAGCAATTCGTAGGTGAACTCTGCATACCCAAACTGATAAACGTGAGCATTTGAAGCACCGACAAAGAACTGCGAAGGGTGAATGATAAAAAGATAATGTACAGAAACTTTGCTAAGCTGTAATGGGGGCACGAAATAACCACCAGGAATCTGTCTGGCTATATCACTGAAGATATGGAAATGTCTTTTCCAGTTAGTTGATTTGGGTATGGAAAAGGTCCTTAAATTCACTGATATTCAGCAGCTCTCCTACAAGGCATTTTGGTAATAAAGTGATTTAATCACAATGGATATATAGTAGAATATAGAGAGGTCCAGTCCTGCCCATGGATGTAAACACAGGCATGTGACTGACAAGTGAAAAAGACGAAATTGCAGAGAATATCATTAAAAAAAAGCTACAATTTTGGAGTGCCCTATCTTTTTTGGAAAGAAAATAAACTAAAATAGAAAGCTGGTGATAATTATAACCAAAAGGTTTTGTGGTTCTGATGCTTTTTTGTTCATGTACTGATTGATATGCAAATTTTGTATTAACTGACATGTCACTGCATCTGATGATAAAAGTGTCCTATGATATTTATTCATAAGCCACACCCACCATGCAGATCAATAAAAATGTGGACAGTAGCATACATGTGTACAATAATCAATAAGATTTTCATAGCAAGTATGATGCAAAAAAAGATTGCTCATTTATCTTATTTCAACTATTTGTCAGTAAGCCACGCTTACTTATTAATATTCGAAACACAGGGTTTGCATTAGCAGCACGATTGCAAAAATCGCGCAATCAGTTCTCACAATCCCGCACAAATTAGAAGCAATGCGGGATGGACACGCACAGATATCAGGAGCTGCTGGCTTAGCCAAGTGTTGAAATCTGCACTAAGCATTCAGTGATAACATTAGGCCTCAAGGTAATGATATGAATAATAGCAATAAGACATGAAATCTCTTTGTACCAAAGAAATTTTAAATAAACTGTAAGCTTCTTTAATTTACACTCATGATATGTCGCACAATATTCTTCGCCAATTGCGTTGTCATTTTCGTAACAAAAGAATCTCAAGTCTTCGACTGCATTGGATCAAAGTTTTATAAGCAGTCAAAAAACTTCCGGCTTTAGCCTCATCCGGGAACTTCAATTCAATTCTGGAATATTCTGAGCAATAAATGAGGGCGCTATCACAAAACTATTTAAAGTCATTTTCTTCAACATGGTAGCTGCTAGTAATAAGAACTGTTATGCACAACAATGGCCGTGTGAAATTGAAGGTATAGAAATTTGCGTAGATTGCCGGGGAAGAGGAGGAGAAGGGGTGTTAATGGGATACTTGAATAAGTATTAGGTTTCGTGGCATATAGAAACATTTTTTTTTTTTTGCAAAGATGTTTCTTATTTATTGCACTAAATAGCTTAGCTATGATAGTACAGCATGTTGCTAGGTGTCAGGGTGATTTATTTGATATTTCAATACTTTCCCAATTTTTCGCGAAACTTGAAGTCAAAGGTCACGTGTAAATGAACGAAAAATTGGCTGTTTAAACATTAAGGTTGCTAACAGCCCCAATATTTATGCAATTTACGGAAATAAATATAATTCAATGTTTTACCTTTAAGTATACAAAAAGTAAAATGGTATTTTTATCAGTAAAATAATTTTCATAACTTGTGGAAATTCCCTATCAAAATTCTGAAACTCCCTACCATAATTCTGATACTCCCTACCAAAAAATTATTTCCCTCCCAAAAATACAAAGCTAGCGCAGCCCCTGTCATGACATCAGTTGGAACCACAACAGCAAAACATATGTACAGACCATACCCATCTGTGTACCACATATGACATAAGTCTGACATACCGTTAATGAGGTATGGTGATTACAATCATTTTTAATCAATTTCACACAATAAACCACGCCCGCCCACCATGCATATTAATGATATCTGTTGATAACATAGACATGTGCACAATAACCAACAATATTATCATGATCAGTATGATGCAAAATGTACATATGCTTGCACATGTATCAAGCTCTGCCCACTCATTAATATGCATGACTACCACAAACAATAGGGCACAAATGCAGACATGGGCTATCTGTGTAAAACACATGACATGAATCAGTTAATCGTTCTTGGGATATCATGTTTACAAGCTCTTTTTCTGCAAAATCATATAAAGCCCACACACTACACATTGAATGAAATTCAACATTTTTATACAATGAACACGTACACACCAGCTAACACCATAATTGTACCAAATATGAAAGAAAACAGACTTGTGATCATTAAATTATGAGCATTTCAAGATTTTTACATTAAGCTCCGCCTACTAATTAGGCTGCATGACATCATGAGCCAAAAACAATAGGACACATCTGCAAACCATGGTCTATCTGTGTACCACACATGACATAAGTTTACAAGCTCTTTTTAGAAAAAATATGAAAAACAATATGAAAAACAAACATGTGATTGTTAAAATATGAACATTTCAAGATTTTTACATTAATCCCCACCTATTCATTAATATACATGACATCACCATCAAATACAATAAGGCACATCTACGGACCATGGGCTATCTGTGTACCACATATGCCATGAATCCAGAGTACTGTTATTGAAAGATCGTGTATACTTTACGAGCTGGGCGTCAAAAGCATACATACATCCATACATACATACATACATAAATACATACATACATACAGCCATACATACATACACACGCCATCATGACCACATGGGTTCCCGATGCTATTACATCGGAGGAACCAAAAATAACTAATATCAGTTAAAAAGAGGATATCTCATATGCCTAAAACATCACAAATTTGAATACTTGGACCTTAAAATTAAAACAGCTCTGAAATAGTCAAGTTTGAACCAAACTGAATGAAATTTCTGCTTTAGTAGATTTCTCCTTAAATATGCTAAAGCCTGTGTGTCCATACACTGCTTTCTATTAGTAACAACACATTAAAGATATACTAAAAACATGCCAGAGTCCATGCACTGGAACACAAATTGTTCTATTTGTTGCATACTCATGACACCTTTCATACCTGATGCCCTTGTCCTCTAAGTGCGATGGATGTTATAGAACCTGCTTCAGGGATCTTCACACTCCTGAAAAGAAGAAACCTTTGTAATAACTAGGGATCTACACAAAAGCATGTTTCATGACTGGCCTGGAAAAAAAATCACAAATTTCCCTGACTTTCCAGGTCCTGTTGAAACCTTTAAAGTGTGCAATCTTTGAGTTATGTTTGACACTTCTTTGACTATGCAGGATCACATAACATATATCTCTAAAGCAGACTCGGCATTGGAAACTCGCTTCTATATAGAGTAACCAAATCCCAGCTACAGGGTTTACAGAGACAACAGAAGGACTTGTAACACTCACCAAGAAACATGATTACATTACCCAGTTATGATAGATTTGCACTGGTTGCCAGTTGAACAAAGAAACATACACTGTACACTAGGGCTTTTTGTGTATAAATCTCTACACAAGAGCAGCCCACAGTACCTATATGTGTTGGATTGTACTCTCCTAAACGGAATGGTCTGCGATCATCTACACAACTAGTTGTTTAAATACTCGCTGGGGAGCCTGTTGTCTTGGCATCTCCTCTGCAAAGTCTGGAACAGTTTTTCATTACAAGTATGATCTGCTGAAGGTTATTAGCTCTTTCGTGAAACGATTGAAGACATTTTTGTACCTGAACTCTTTTAATAACATTGAACTGTTTTGGTTGTTTTCATGCAAAGTGCCCTGTGCGTTAGTTATGGCGGTTACTGGCGTTTTACAAGTATGCTGGTTGATTGATTAATCAAATTAAATGCGTTATGAGACAAATGAAATATGTCACATGACAGTGTGGCATAACCACCAATCAGGCTATTACATCCCAATCGAGATATAGTTGCTTCTTAGTCTGCATTGATAATCAGAATGGGAAATAATTTCCAATTGGGAATATCAAAAATAGCCCCATAGGAATATCAACTTGAATATTTCAGTGCTTAGAAAAATGAATTATTTACATGGATTTGCGCACAAATAGGAAAATTTCCGCATCAAGTTATGACTATTCATTAAAGCCCTAGATACTTTTCTTTCATTTCAATAGGGATTAGCAATATCCATCAAAGCATAGCAAAATTTGTGAAAACAAGTGGAAGGTCTGTAATGAAATGTGAATATTGAAAGATCAATAGTTTCTGTAAAACAGATTTGAGTTCAAAATTGAAATTTGACTTTTACTAATCATGCATAAATCATGAAAATAGAAAACACAACTTTAAGCCTGAATGGAATGATGACAGTTTTGATATCCCAATGGAGATATTTCAAACGACATCCCATTTGGCACATATCCTGCACTGCATGAATAACAATCTTACTTAATTTTCTTGAATTTTTCTCCCTTAACCACGGCCACTGTTCCATCCCCAGCTCCAACCAAGATCTCCCCAGTCTTGATCAGCGCCAAAGATGTAACACCCATGCTGTATTTGTCTTTCTCCGGCCCATAATATCTGAATTTCTTGTTTTCAATATTGATCTGCAAAACATCTCCAGTTGTAGTGCCACAGAAGAAATATTTATCATCCTCTGAGACCTAGAAGAAGAAAACAAATTGTGAAAAATGTCAATGTTTTATAAACCTCTCAATGTACCTGACGTGAATCAAGACTGGAAATTTGTGGGAACATACTAATAAGTGTGAATGGAGAAATAAAATACTTGCCACCCTTCTTAATGGTAACTGCACCATTTTCTCCCCTGTTTAACATTTTAGGTTGATATGTTATGGGAAATTAATATGTCATGGGGAATTGCTATTTACTCCAAATTAACACTTGGGCTGCTTTAGTCTTAGGTATAAATGAAAATAATTCATCAACAAAAGTGCATGAAAAAATAGTTTGAATTTAAATTAAATGAAATACAAAAACATGATTTTCTGCATGTGTACCTTTTCTTTTCACCCATTTCGTGGTAACACTCATTTCATAAATGCATCTAGCATTCGTTAACCCTTTTGGGACTAAATACAATTTGGGAATTTTCTTGTTGGGGGACTAGACACTTTTCGAGAAATAATTAAATTTAAAAACTATATTTCAAACTAAAATTATAGCAAGTTGGAAGTACTTTTAGAAAAATTGTTGCACATCTGTTCCCCTGGCTGTACCACTGAGGCAAGATGATAGATTCATGATCATGTTCTCTTAGCCTGAGAGGTGAGTGGCCTAAAGGCTGACAAAGTTTGTCCTGTGCCAAGACAAGAGGAAGGATTCCAGAAAGTCCTGGACTGTTCCTCTCTATTTGAATTAGAGAGACCACAACAGAGGTGTAAACTCAGTGTGTATGTAAACTGCTTTGCTCAAAACTAGCGGTAATAAAGGCCCAGCATACTGCCTGTGAAATAGGCCAAGTAAATGCCCAATTTTCTGTCATTGGGGGTCACATGGAATGTGCTCCCTACCCCGTCCAAAACGCATCTGTCACCACTACTGGTGAAGGTCTGACGGGTGGAAACTTCGCTCTGCACGACAGGTGGGAGTGTCTGCACCACCACTAAATGTGGGTGGCCACCATCTAAAGGTGTGAAGCGGGGGTACTGAGGTGTCCTGGAAGGGACTGCCGAAGGTCTAGCAGAAGAAGAAGTGGGTGTAGGTACCACATGTGAAACTTGCACATGGGGACTACGTTCACCAAACTGGCGAAGCAGACTATGCACCTCAGCCAGTCTCTCGCTAGAGACGTTCGTAGTGAGAAAAGAAAAGAGCTATCGCCTTCACAGCTAGAACTCTCTTCTGGCGGCCATAAATGGCCTTGTGTAAAGTCCAGGATGGTTGAAGTCTCTGTGAGACCATCTTTAGCCCGAGGGTAGATTTCAACAATGTCCTCCCCATGACTCGCAAAGTTTGGGACTGTCGAAAGTATGCATCGGTCGCTGATGGCCAGCGGAACGTGGAGGCAGCAGCCTCTCCTCCATGGTCTGTATAATCCAAGAAGGAAGCCTGGATATTAAACAGTCCATGAAGGAAGGAAACATCCTTCCATGGATTAACACTATTATTCTTCCATGTCCAGGCCTGGGCACAGGTGGGAAGGAAGAAAGTGAGAAGTAAGGGAAGGACGGAAACAGTCCTCTCCATTAGTGCTTCCTGCTTCTTTCTCAAACCCTATTCTGGGACCTGCTCCGTTGTGGAGAGGACCAAGGGAGAGAAGTGAGCGAAAAGCCAAACATCGGCGAAATGTACAGGGAGAAGTGCTGTTGAGCGGGAAAAATCTTTCAGGCCGTTAGCTCTCAAAAGTAATTTCTAACTTAGGGTTAACATACGTCATATACTCTACCGGTCGTTAACTCCGTAACTCTCTTACAACAGCGGAACTGTGGAGCCCCGGTGATCGAGGAGCAAAGTGGCAGGTGTGACTGCACTTGTCACCTCGTACTGTTAAAGTCTGGCGTCAGAGTAACAGCTTAAGAAAGGAAGGGGCATTAGCCGATCCACATGAAAGGTATTGAGAAAAAGTTGTCTCCTCGCTAAGTTAATCGGGTGTCCACTGTAGACGCAAGACCTTGCTGGTGTGAATCTTCGTTGGCTACGAGTAAAGCTCGTTAAAACTTTACTGATTTAAACCAATGAGTAAAACCCGGCTGGTCATAGAGACCTGCGTAGTTGAAAAAGTACAGACAACACAATGTTGTGGGTCTGACTGGTACTATTAACTCTGGTTGACGAATTAAAAGGCACGACGTTAACGTAAGTCGTATACTAAACGGGATACTAACCGTGTACGGCTTTGAGCCGCAAGACGGTTTTGAGGTCGTAAGACCCTGGAGAAAACTAGAACAGGTTCTAGTAACCATGGTGGCTGCAACCTGATTGGTTAACAACCTAGTTAAAGTGTTTAAATAACTCGTTAACATACGTCGTAAACTATATGGGTTGTTAACGTAAAGAAATTACAATCATTCCGTAAAGTGTTAACGTGCGACGTATATAATACGGGCCGTCAGCATAGGACCGGTTGTAGCAACCGTGGAACAGGGTAGCCGATGGCTAAAGTTCGTCGGGTTATAGACTACTTCAAGTCGTAAAAGTGTCTCGTTTAATGGACCGTGCCTGCTACACGGGCCGTTAATGTAGACCAAAACCTTAGTAGCTTATTGTCAAAGAAGTTAAAATCCTGTGTATACACACGTGCCGTCAACTTGGAACAGGCTGTAGCAGTTGCGGAACTGTGTAGCCATTGGCGACTCATATCAACAACGTAACTTGTATGAAGTTCATTAGATAAGGTGTTAACGTATGGCGTATGCGATACGGGCTGTTAACTTCGAAAGGTTGTAACAACCTTGGAACTGCGGAGCCGATGGCTATGGATGTGGAAAAAACTAATACCATACTCTGTACGGGTAGTTAAGTAACAAGCCGTAAAGCCGCGTGGAACTGCTTTATAAAGGTGTTAACGTATAGCGTAAACTATATGTGCCGTTGCCTTTAATAGCTACCCTGATCGTGGGACTGTCTATCACACGGCCACCTATGTCAAAAAACTAACTTACATGGAGTTAATTTTTAAAAGGTGGTTTAACGTACTATGTCAACTGTACGAGCCCTTAACCCAATCACTGGGGTTGAAATCACGAAAGTGTTAACGTCCTGTGTATACTATACAGGCTGTTAACTCCGTTAAAATCAATTCACCATGGAGCTGATAAGCTAGTGGCTACGTGGGGGACTACCGCTGTACTTAGTACGCGTCCCCGTTAAGTAATGTAGAGCCGCATGTATCAACCAAACGTCAACGTGCTACGTATGTTCTACGAGCCTTCCGCCCACTTTACTTGTTCACCACTGAGCAACGAAGCTAGTGGCTATGCGAAGGGGACTATTGCCGTACTCAGTACCTGTCCCTAACGTAATAGCTATTAGTAAAAATGAACGAACTGGATCTACGATAGCGTTAATATACTACATATGCTATATGAGTCGTTACTTCAGTATACTTCTATTCACCACGGAACCACGGAGTAAGTGGCTACATGGGGGACTAAAGCCGTACTCAGTACGAGTCCCTATTACTATAGCTAAAAATATGGTAGAGTTTACATGCTACGTAAGTTGTACGAGCTTTTGATCTCTGTTTGTTTCACTATAGAGCTATGAAGTTGTTGGCTACGTGTGGGGGACTAGCATCGTACTCAGTATGTGTCCCGGTAAGAATAACGGCCACAGAACTCTGTAGCTACTGGCTACTGCTCGCTTCACCATGGTGTGTACCGTTAATTCTGTTTGTATCTATTCACCACGGAGCTGATTAGCCGGTGGCTACATGTGGGGGACTACCGCCGTCCTCAGTACACGTCCCAGTACAAATAACGGCCGCGGAACTCTGTAGCACATGGCCGGGTATTCCCGGGTTTACCGTACGTTGTACATTAACCCGTATCAATCTCTTTATAGTTTAGCGGAATGTCACATTCAACGCGGAAGTATATCCAGGGTAGTTCGGACTGTGTGAAACTACGTAACAAGAACAAAATGGCTCTCGTGATGCTATACCTCCTGTGGAGATTGTTTTCTTAACACCTGACCACCGAGCTTCGTAGCTAGTGGGTCAACTTTCGGGTTTATCGTACGTTGTGCGTTATCCTGTTCAAAAACTATTGAGCTGTACAGACCCATTCATTAGAGCCATACAGCTTGGGAATGGAGCCATATGGACCCATTCAAATGGCCCATATGGAGCCGTAGGGCCGTATCATGGACCTGTCCAATGGACCCGTGAGGCCGTATCGCAGACCCGTATGGAGCCGTAAGGACCCATACAGAGCCGATCGCCGGAGCCATATCCTGGAACCAGTACGGAGCCAATCACTGGAGCCGTGGACGTAATCCAATAGTTCTACTGCGAGATGTAGAATTACTTGTAACTCACTTAGGACACCGCCTCTTGTGGCCCTACCAGTCCTACACGGGCCTGTGGTCCACGGCGGTGTAAAAAGGAGTTACCCACCACTACCTGCGCCTCACTGACTCAGTATCATCGAGACGTGGGCGCAAGTATAAGTGGTTTATTCTAAGCTACGTCTCAAGACGCCACTTAGCTGATCAAAATAGTCCCAGAAATAACTTGCGTCAGACAGATTCTGGCCGCGGTCCTTCAGACTTAGTAGCGTCGAGTCGGGGCCCTCCTGAGGGGTAAGTCAGTATAAGCTAGTAGGGTACTAGTATTGACTTAGCTGATCAAAATAGTCTCAGAAATAACTTACGTCGGACAAACCTTAGCCCGCGGTTCTTCCGGCTCAGTAGCGTCGAGTCGGGGCCCTCCGGGGTATAAGTCAGTATAAGTTAACAAAGTAGACTACTGCCTCAGACCTCTGTGGCTCAGTAGCGTCGAGACGTAAGTAGAAAACTCTGAGAGACCATAATGATTTTTATCGCCTTTTGGCGTAAGAAAAGTAAAAATATATCAAATATATATATATATACTTACACCAAAAACTCTCTTACAGAAGATGTACTTACGACCCTTACGCGGGCGAGACAGAACTGCGGAAGACGTCAAACATAGTGTGAGAAAAGCCACAGCAATTTAGTACACCATGAAAATAAACAGATAAACTTGTATCTGGGAAAATTTTTAAACCCAACAGAAAGCAAGAAATGTAAAAACTTTCAAAATCGCAGGGGTAGTTGGAAAACACAGACCACTGTGAACTTGGTGTCTGTGGAGATTAAAAGAAAAGGTGAATTTTTCTAAAAAATAGGAGGCCAGGGAGAACCCCTCAGGATCTCTCCAGCGCCCCATAAATCAAGCTCATAAATTAAAAACTCTGCCTTAATCATATGCAAGAAATATGAAGTCACGAAATGTATGGTAATGTAAAAGAATATATAGGTTCTCTTGTAAAAACTGTAGCTCCTTGGAGCTGAATGAAGCCGACTCCCCAATCACCCTGTGGTGACTTCGACCTCTTGCGCATGCGCAAACAAAACAAGAAGTTGGCCTAATGCATACGAGAACCTGTACTGAAGACATCCTAACATGTTAATACAATGCATAGTATAACGCTAGGCTATCCTCCTGGTAAGGCATATTTATAGAGGTATAACTTGAAGTAAATATATACGAAGAATAAATAAAAAGGCTTTTAATCCAAAGTTAGCATCGGAACCAGGGCTGGATTTAGCAATGGGCAACGTGGGCAGTTGCCCATGGGCCTCCACAACCAAGGGCCTCTACATTTTTCATGAAGAAAAAAATTGTAAGGGAAAAATGTGGTAGCAACCTGTTCATTTGTACTGAAAATTGGGCAGGCAAACAGGCTTACAAAACGAAAATTTTTGAACATAAATTTACTTCAAAATTCACAAAATACTGCACCATTTTGCATCTAAAGCACCCTTAATTATTCCAAAAAATTCCAAAGGGGTACATCCCCTCCCCCAGGACAGCAATCATTAATGTAATGTGGGCCTCCACTCCTGAACTTGCCCATGGGCCGCCAAATGTCAAAATCCAGCCCTGATCACAACCACATGGGATTTCTCCCTCTGGGTTCATTCCAAAATTTCTAGTGTGAAAAATACTAAAACCCAAGGAAATGGGGTCCTCAAAACAGGCACATCAGGTACTCTAGGGGCTAAAACACCCGCTGCAAGAGTGGGACTCTCTCAAACTAGCCACCTGTTTTGTATGGATGGAAGTAAAACACTCTAATTTAAGTGTAAGCTTAATGGGAAAGTCCTGTGAATCAGTCAGAAGAATTCCTGGTCTCATGGCTACCTTGTCTTACCTCAGATGATTTGAAAAAGGCAAGCAGAAAAGGAGAAACAGCATAAAAACCTGTGTGGTAGGAGCTGTAAAGAAAAAAACTGTTAAAAAGGTGAACATTTTTAAAAACAATTTTTGACCACTTTCAGCGTTGTTGTGAAAACAACACGCTGAAAAGAAGTGAGGGATATATTAGATGTATTATGGAGGTCAGGGCTGGGCTGGGAATTATGTTTTTAGGGTCGGTTAGAAGTGCGTTAGAATCAGGTCATTAAATATATACGATAAATTGCTTCTAATCCAAAGTTAGCATCGGGACCACATGGGATTTCTTCCTCTGGTTTAATTCCAAAATTTATCTAAATAATTAAATATAATCCACCTTCAAATTTGGTATCAATGTTCACAAAATCAGTTCATTAAACAATTTAAATTGTTTACATGTTTGTAGGAAGTGTGGGGGTAGTCCTGTAATAGCTGGAAAGTCAATAAGTCAAATCTGCAGATATATCCGCCCACAGTCTGTAATGCGCGATTGCGCTGGGTGGATTTATTGGCCCGCAGTCCCCAAAGGCTTAAACATGTACACAGTAAATGGCTGCAACACTAAACAACTTGAACAGACAAATCTCCCAGGAAAGTGGGTAGAATAAACAAAGAGCCGGGTAAGAAAATAACTGCAAGATTCAGCATGTTTATAAACGCTAGTTTCCACAATGATGCTTCAAACTTGCAATTCAGTGAAATCAAGTCTCACATTTAAGTGATTTCAGGAGAAGTTTCAGGAATCATGCTTGTGTGTGAAAGGTACCGGGTTTGACTACTGTCAGGAGTACTGTGCTGTGTCCTAGAGCAAGACACTTGAATCTATTTGCTGCAGTCCAATCGGCTATAAATGAGTACCAGCACTGCTAGGAAGTTAATCTGCATTGAAATGGTGTCCTGTCAAGGGATCCATGTGCTCTCATCTGCTTACGCCATACAAATCAGAGATATGCACTAGCTTGATGGGTCCTAATGGCAGGTCAATACTTGAAGGAATACACCCACAATGAGAGAAATTCGAACACTTACCTCAATGCACTGGATTATTCTCTTCAGCTGACCCATGTTGCAATCTGTTGGACGGATTTTTCTGTTTGGTAAATCAAGCTCCCACACTCGTACTGTTTGGCTGTAATAAACCATCACAAGTTACAAAATTGGTGTGTCAGTATAAATTATCTTCCCCAAAATACAGTATGTAAATATTGAAATCATACCTCATACCTCATCATACCATTTAATCAAAACCTCCCATCCAAAAATAAAGGCAAGCAAAACATTTACAGTGTAAATATTCCTCAAATCTATCAAAGAGGCAGGCAGAATTGTTAGGTTTGCTTCTAAACTAAACAAACCAGAAAAGCAAAGGTTTTGCGGATCCGATGCGCAATATGGATTTTAAGTTTGAACCATTGTATAACAAATATTATTGCACAATGGGCTCAAAATAACAATGACAACCAAATAATTTGCAGTTCTCACAAGAATGGAATTCACAATTTATTAAATTTAACCATTTTGATCCATTAACATGTACACACTTGGCCATTTTCGAACGTGAGTGACGTAACATTCGGAGACCCATAAGTGCCTACAGTGCCCATTAGTGCCTAAGTGTTTATTCTTTTATCAAGTATGCAGGGGCGGACTGGCCAGACGGTCCATTGGGTAATAATCGATGCAACTACCCCATCATCCTGGTGCTTTCCTGTCCTAGCCCACCCCCTTCTTCCCGAAATAAAGGAATTTTCCCGAAAATTGAAGAAAACTTACTGAAAACTAAATTCGGTTCACCCAGCCTTGTCTTGGAGTCCATTTGGGGCACTCGACCGATGGAATTTTAACCCCCATTGGGTTGAAGTAGTTTAATCACAGTATAACTTAAAAGTTTAACATGACTTTCTTTTAGCATAAATGGTGCAAAGTAAAAGCGTATATGACCCTTCAAAGACTCCGTATAAAATATGCGGATAGCCTTTCTTTTCTGTTAGTGTATTTTACACACACAAATTATTTGGATAACATACATATAAAAAAATAAGTGGCACAAACGGAATAATATCACCTCCAAGATTACACAAGGATAATGACATATGAATATACTGAGATAGTTGCCCTTAATTTTGTACTTACCTTCCATGCTATAAATATGCAATCAGGTCATTGGACCAGATTGCATATTTATAGCATGGAAGGTAAGATATAACTTGGGAGTTAATAATAATCACTATCAGTTGGATGTCTATATGCTATTGGTTATCTTACTTATCATTCAAATTGGGTGTATGAGTGACACAACAATTTTTAGACATGGGTAGGGATGCAAACTTTTATCGGTTAACCGATAAACGATCCTTACTATCATTTACCGTAACAATAATTAGTGTTTCATTTAAACAAAAATTCGGCCTCAAAACTTAAATTCAAACCATGCCCCATTTATCAACCACTTAAGATTTCCATTACAGCATCAATAACTTTAATTTATCCATCGTGACGAACTCAAAAAGTCATCAGAATATGAGCACAATACACATTGTGCTAGGCCTAATCATCGCTACAAACAATACACAGTGTGCTGGGCCTAATCATCGTTACAAACAATGCTAAGCCCATTTGCCAACAACTACAATGTTATTCTGTCCACCATATACTCACTTTGTATAGTAAAAATATCCTCAGAATGTCCTGTAATAATTCCTTAAATGCACCAAAATCAATATCTTGTCCACTTATTTGGCTTTATAGCAAAGATAATTGTGGATTATCATTAAACTCTAGATGCGGCCAATGTCAGCCATCTTACCATTCATTGCTTAAACAAGGGAGCACTCGATCAGCAATACATCACACTCAACATTTATCTGGCCACATAATCCAGTGATATAAGACATTTTGATGTAATCTTGATGGACATTTGTCAACAGAAAGTGGATTTATTGGGTATACGATAGGATTAAAATTTACGGATTCAATTCAATTATAATTTCACTTGTTGAAGAAGTTCTCTTTTTAATGTTCTAATAGGTATTGAATAGAACAAGTAATAGTTGCAACACCCTCTCCCAAAATGGCCCTGGTAATTGTATACTTAACACTGATCAAACTACTTATTTATTCAATTCAAAATCTTTGTTCCGGCAGTCATTTGTGGATGGTTGTAATATTTTTGTTGAATTTTCTTTGCTTTTTGTTAGAAAAATGTGTTTGTTAGAGTAAATCGCCAGATATCTTCTTCAAAATGAAGCAGATTTTTACACCACTCGTGCTTATTGTTTACTGTACCAAATAGGCCTAACGTAAGTACTGTACTGTATGCACACAGAGTGTGTGCAGCAAGATACAACATAAACAATGAGCTTAATTTAATTGAACTTTTCGTTGTGTTATCGTTAAACCATAAACAATCGATAAAGATAATCGTTATCATTTAATGAATTAAACGAAAATGCACATTCTTAGACATGGGTTTCTGACTTTGATCCATTATAAGATTCGTGTAAAACCAAATGTACAAGAAAGGTATCAAGAATACCTTTACCTTTTTTTTTTATTTACCTTGACAGTCAACTTATTTAAGTTTGAGTTAATTATCAAAAAGGTTCCACCCTTATAGAAATAATTTCACTAAGTTTGTTCTGAGTGACATGACATAGTAATTGTGAGTGACATGTGCAAATCTATCATTCTTTATTCCTACACTATAAGTTTTTGTGAAAATGGTATAATCAGAAACATAGTATATTGCAACAAGCTTTAAACATTGAAGACTTTAAGGGTAGTTTCAGATATTAGAAGGATATATTCTATCAATTATTAACTTCTTAACAAATAATATCCAAGTTTCCATGCATAATTGCACTTTTTAACATCCTAAATTTACCATCATCAAATCCTTAAAAGTAGGAAAACGTAATTCACCTGATAAGAAAAAAACATTTCCAAGTATTCTAGTCTCAAAAAATAGGGAAGCTTTTTGGTGTTTTTCAACTTTTCTCTCATGTCCACTTATGTTTGAAAATGGCCACTTGCTACCAACATAATTATTTCAATTATGAAACAAAACAGACATAGAGCTGTGAACATTTAAGGATTTTAGTAAAAGTGTACACGCCCAAAAAAAGCGAGCGTGTATCGTTTACACGCGTTTAGTACCGTAATTTTTTGGAAATACACCAAAATTGCTCCAAATTTATGATGCGTAGTAAAAAAAATTGCGCAACCAGTATGGCAAAAGTATCGACTCCATTGCCCAAATAGACGCTCGAGTTTTGCTTTCCAAATTGTAAAAAGTTCACTTCTACAGTATAAATCAGCATTTTTATGGAAAATATGCATGAAAATTCAGTTTAGAAAGAACAGATAACTTCCTTTCAATGTCATTTAAACTCAACACCGCATAACATTTTTGCCGTACTCGCTACGGCTTCAAATGTTCCACTGAAAATCTTGCATACTAGGCCTATGATACCTCGCAGTAAAACATTTCAAAACTAAGCCACCATTCCGGAAGTTCTGAAATATCAGTCCTCTCGAGAAAAAATGGCCGCCATCTTTGCGAAGCAACTAGAATTTTAGTTCTGTCAAAACCTTTTTACGTTTATTTTGCAATATTTTTTCTTTCTTGCAAAATTTACACGCTAAACGGTCACAGCTCTAAACAGACATACGGTTGTTAAAATATGAGGACATTAAGATTTTAACTTTATGCCTAGTCTACTCATTAAATATGCATGGCATTGCTGCCAAAAACAATATGGCACATCTGCAATCCATGGGCAAACTGTGTGCCACATATTAAACAAGCTAAGCCCTACCCACTATGCATATTAATGAAATTCAACATTTTGTACCATGAACATGTACACACTGCAGTAGCTAACAACATAATTATACAAAATTTGAAACAAGTCAGTCATGCGGTTGTTAAAATATGAGTATTTTAAGATTTCAACATTAAGCCCGCCTACTCATTATTTTGTACGACATTGCCACCAAATACAATGGGGCACATCAGCGGATTATGGGCTATCTGTGTACCACATACAAACTGAAACCCATGTATTCTTCTTGAGATACTGTGTTTAAAAGCTCTTTTCAGCAAAATCATGTTATCATGTTAAGCCCCGCCTACTACACATATTATTGAAATTAAATGCTTTTATACCATGGATTTGTACACAATAGCTAACATCATAATTATACCAAATATGAAACAAAATAGGCATGTGATTGTTAAGATGAGCATTTCAAGAATTTTACATTAAGCCCTGCCTACTGATGCATGATATCGCTATCAAAAATAATAGGGCACATCTACAGACCATGGGCTATCTGTGTACCACATATGCCATGAATCCAATGTATCATAATTGAGATAACGTGTTTATGAGCTGGGCCCACAAACACACACACATACATAAACCATCACAAGCACATTAAGCACAAAAGAACAGTAACATGCACTTACTTTCCACCAGTCACAAAAGTGATGTCGTTGTTGTTGACGTAAGTGACACAATAGGTCATGCCTGCACTTTGCACAGCTGCTGGGGCACCGCAAACCGCTTCTTTCTTTTCCACATCCCACACGACGACACTTCCATCATCTTGACCTCCAAGGGATACAAGAAACTTATCGTTTGGAGAAAAGGCTAACGACTGAACTTTGACCTTGTGGAGTTGAAGGCGGCAGTGCATCTCTTTATCTTTGTAATTCCAGATGATAACATCAGCCTAGTAGGGAAAAAGCACATCGAAGGCAGAATTACAAAGTGGAATAAAACTAATCTTAATTAGAGGTAGAATATTATGGCATTTACATCCACTGAAGTTGCAAAATGACAAAATATACTTTGCACTGACAGAATGACAAACTACAAAAATAATCTACACATTAAGGTATGCATGAACTGATGTTAATATTTATCACTTTACATATTGCACTGAAAACAATAAGAATTGAAATAAGAAGTTTGGAATCAGAATTTGGGGCTATAACTGAAGCTTGCAACTAATAAGCTTTGTCTGGACATGAAAACTCTTAACTTGGGACTAACAGAGATTACATAAATCTAGAGCAACCAAACATTACTAACAAATAGTACCTATATATTGACACACACACCAATCAGGAAAAAGAATGCCACTTGTTAACTGCACAAAAATAAACTTCCACAGGACAAATTGAAGGATTTGTTCAGTGGTCAAGCATGTCCATCTTATATGAAAGAGGACTTCAAAAGAAACAAACTGGTGAAGTAAGCATTCAAATACCTTATTCGGTAAAGAAGATATTTAATTTTAAATCTGTCTTATCTGTGTAGAAATGACTGGTGTAGTATTAAAGTCCAAGAAAGTTTATTTCATTTTTTCACTATTTAAATTATTTTTTCTCGAACTTTCTTTAGATGGTATATCATAAATACCCTTCCTATATTCAGTTTTACTACTTTTTTGACATATCCCATAGTTCTTAAGCCACAAAATCCAAGGACAAAATATGAGAGAATACATAAAGACTTTGAGGAATCTGAGGCTATGACATCACAACTAATTTGATTTCAGTCTTTTCTGCACAAATTATACCAAACTTTAAACTTAGATATCTCCTTAATGGAATAAGATTTTTGAACACTTTCTTCACTAGTTTTGTTTCGTTTAAAGCCCTCTTTTTTATAAGATAGACTTACTTGACCCTTAAATAATCCTTTAATGACACAAGGTCCAGGAATACATAACATTTTGTTAAATTGATTATTTGAAACAGCAGTGACCCACATTTTTTGTCAATTCTCCAAACATGAGACATTCCTTCTTCACATTTACTGTACCTTGAATCCCATGTGCGTTATCTGACCAGAGGCCAAAAACTTTCCGCTTTTAGATACAGCCAAGCAGGAAACATCGTTCGTATGTCCAGACAGGAAGTTTTGCCGCTGGGTGGTGATGTGTGTTATAACAATAGTGTTGCCCAGAGGGTAGATGATGTGCTCCCTGTCAGGGTGAACTTGAGTCCTGCATAAACCGAGCCTGTATATGAAAGGAATATACACTGAAAGATGAACTGCTATATAGAATCCATCTGTCAAGCCTTAGTTCTTTTAAACTTGAAGAAAACTTGATATGTAATGCAGACAGTTCTTTATTGACGACATTGTACTTCAGAAAGTGTTTGAATATTAAACAAAAACAATCCTCTCTCTACACTACCAATTAGGAATTTATGTTTTTAACTGAGCAGGCCTTCATCAATTTGCTGTGATGTTTTAATCCAACACTTCATTCAGGTATTGCAAGTTTGAGCAAAATTTGTAAAAAATGTACTCCTTGAAATCTATATTAAATTATTCAAAAATGTTTGAAGTTCAACAAAGAATCCTTTTTAATCAAAGAAGATGTTTTTAATGAGCAGGCCAGGGACAATTTGCTGGGTTTTAAACCTGTCTGGACATGACATGTTTTTCTTCAGTTTATAAAGAAATTAATTAAACACAATTTCTGTCCCTAGATTCGGGAGCAGAAAACATTGCTGTCTGGGGCGGAAACAAGATTGACGATTAATGAACTCAAATTAATTTCTATGCAAATTCAAGTTTCTTAATTAATGCAGATTGCAATGAATATACCATAGTGTGACCAATAGCCTAATTCCCTTACATCAATTAGAATTGTGGTCCACTTTTATAAATTACCCTATGCTTTTCACTCAATTTTTTTGCTAAACCACCTCCATTTAACTTCTCTTTTAGGATGCTTTGTTGCATCCCTACTTTTTCACATCTGTTTTATTAGTACCCAAGTGGCGGTTTCTTTTTCTTTACGAAATTTGGTTGAGGCTTTTCTATTTTACCAGCTGAGGCGTTTGGCTTTAAATTTATGTTCAATTATTGATGCATGAAATTCAACAGATATTTTAATCAAAGAAGATGAGTTCATGACAGGTCTAGGGACAGCCCTACTGGGTCTGAAACCTGTCTGGACATGACAAATTTTTCTTCAGTTTATAAAGAAATTAATTAAACACAATTTTTCTTGAAAGCATTTTTTTTTTTGTTCGCAATGACTTTCAAAGGCTTCAAAAGCACTATAGCCTAGGCTTGACTAGTTCACAGTAAATTGCAATGCAAGAAAAATGAAAAATAATGTTATTGAATTTTGAGCATTCAGCATGATTGATGTCTTATCATAATCACAGGCATTCCTAACATTAGTACTACTACTCCCCATGTTAATATAACAAGGTGGGGACACTTCTTCAGCATTCCAACACCCAAAGCTCTTCTGACCAATAGGATCGAGGTCATTGCTGTTATGGCTCTTGTGTACTCTAGTTAGAAAAACAGTGTTTTCCATTCCTGAGAACTAGCATTAGGAGCAGAAAACAACATTTTTCAGGGATGGGAAAATAACATGATTCGGTTTTGGAGGTGAGAAAACCAGGAAGGGGGAGAGAGGGGGACAGACTTAAAGTACTCGAGTCCGTACTCATACTCTGAGTACATTTTTGTGTACTCATGCCCACACTCATACTCATGACTGTAGGACTCGTACTCATACTCATAGCCTTCGGACTTGTACTCATACTCATGGTTTTTTAGTTGTACTCGAGTACAATTTTATTTTTTATTAGTAAATTATGATATTAAATAATTCTACAAGTATGTTTAACAAACGTAATTTCCATCTTTTCATTTACCCTGGGAACAGTAAAAGTTGATCAGAAAATGTTTCTATCATCATTGT
This sequence comes from Chiridota heheva, assembly GCA_020152595.1. NCBI lineage: Eukaryota > Metazoa > Echinodermata > Holothuroidea > Apodida > Chiridotidae > Chiridota > Chiridota heheva. Next base: position 1,888,414 of record JAIGNY010003664.1, read on the forward strand.
GACACTAAATTAGAGAACTTGCCTTCGTCGTCATCATCATCATCATTACTATCATCATCATCATTTGCACCATTATCATATTCATCAAATTTTAATTATCTTTATTACATTGTAGGCCTATTGTTCTTCTTTTTGGTAAGTATGCGAAACATAATGCAAACCAGCATGCGAAGCATAATGCAAACCAGCATGCGAAGCATAATGCGAACCTATGTAATGGCGATTTCCTCTAGCTGGCCGGCCGTTTGCAGTTTTTCCTGAGATTTCCTCACCAATATTAAAGTTTTTTGAAAATTTGTCAGAAAATGTTAAAGTTTCTTGAGAATTCCTCAGAAAACGTTAAAGTTTCTTGTGATATATCTTTATGGAAGCCTGGAATTTCCTTAAAAAGTGTTAGTTTTTCAGACACTTAGACAAGTTGAAGACTAGTTTCCTTAAAAAGTCTACAAACATTTGATACTTCCTTAGAAGATAACTGTAAGATGATATAATTTTCCAATATTCTTCAGAGATCAAGTGTCTCTCATAACTCTTGAGGTTTAGAATCCTTCAAAATATTTGTGCGCCAATAGCTGTATCAGGCATGATTATTAAATTCGGCCTTAATTATTGTGTTCATTTGCATAAAGTTGCTACAGTATATAAACTGACACAACTTCTACTTTTAGACCGGGAGCCCAGACCATTTATTCGGTTGAAAAGATACAAAAAGTTTGAATGTCGGGTCATGTCCATCTGGACCTAGGACTCATGAATCAATGTTGCTGCCGGGTCACATCCTGTAACAGTAGCCAGGGGGCACAAGATAGGGGCGGAAAAAATGCATTTATTCAGCCGAAGAAATACACGGACACAATTTGTTGGATTTTACTCCCAAGAGGGTACTCATGCTGACTATATCAATGACAGCAACTTATGCCTGTACCAGGACCCAGACAGTAGCCTTAAAGGGGCCCACTCAGGGGACTTATTCAGTTGAAAAGATACATGGATGAATCTTCTTCTATTGGAACCATTATACCTTGGGGGTCACATAAATACCAATGACGGCAACTTTATCCTGTACCAGGGCCCAGACAGTAGCCTTAAAGGGCCCCCTGTCCCTCAACTTGTTTATTCAGCCAAATAGATACATGGATGAATCTTCTTCTGTTGGAACCATTATACCTTGGGGGTCACATAAATATTACCAATAGCAGCAACTTTATCCTGTACTGGGGCCCAGACAGTAGCCTTAAAGGGCCCCTATCCCTCAACTCGTTTATTCAGCCAAAACGATACATGGATGAATCTTCTTCTATTGGAACTATTATACCCGAAAGACACAAAATTGTCAATGACAGCAAATTTATCTTGTAACGAGGCATAGACAGTAGCCTTAAAGGACCTATACATAGTGTGTTATTAAGTCGAAAAGATACATGGATCAATTTTCTTCCATTTGAGGTTTTATGCGTGGCGGTTGCAAAGATAGCACTGTCTGTTACTTTACTCTGTATTGGAACCCAAACAGTAATCATTAAGGGTTAAATGGCCCTAACAGATAATTGAGTTGAAGCTATACGTGGATAATACTTTTATATTGGAACTATTGCACCATTACTTATCAAAAATACGAAATTATTGTAACCCAGACATGGTCGGAAGATACTGGAACCCTTTAACCAGTTAACTGTTTAACGAAGTAAATATTTTGATGAAAACAACATTTTGACAAATTACTCTAGTGGCAAAAACTTTACTGAAAGTGTAACTTTTAAATTTCAACAGTATGGTTTTCTCTTACAACAGAAGAAAATAAATGCACCCAAAGTGAACATGGATGTGGGCAATATTTGCAACAAATTGTATGTCTGTTATGATAAAAAAACAAAAAGATCGCCTTCAGTTTTGCTTGAACTATTAACAACTCTAGATTGAAAAGTTTTGTTTGCTATTGAGAGGGGTGGGGGAGGGGGTGGGGGCTATAGGGTGAAAGTGTTCAAGGCAATGCTATGAAGATATTTTGAGATGTGCAATTTATGTACCCTCTATGATTTTTTTATTTGAAAGCTTCTTCTCTCCCCCTCTCATATTCAAACCTATAAAATAAAAGCTAGAGAATGGTTGTGTATATATTCTAGAATTCATGCAACCAATTACCCTTAAATATTGTTACTCTTTAATGTGTTTGAAATTAAGAAGAAAACAAAATAATTTTAGTGTTTGCAATGACATAGGAAGCATAAAAAATCCTTTATTTGTGCTTGATAAATAAGTTGTGGGTATGGTTTATGTTAAATAAGATTTTTTTATCTCACAGTAGAATGAAGCATTTTTGTTTGACAAAAATTTCCAACAAATTGTATGCCTGTTATGATAAAAAAAAAAAAGACTCCAAGCGGGGTAGGTAAGTTTTGCTTTAACTATTAACAACTCTAGATTGAGCAACTGTTTTGTTTCTTTTTTTGACCCGGGGGAGGAGGGAGGGGGGGGGGGGGGCTGGAGGGTGAGGGTGGTAAAGGGCAATGTTATGTAGATATCTTAAGATGAACATATTTTGCTATGATTTTTGAGTCGATAGCTTCTCCCTCTTCATGTCCAAACCTATCACATAGAAGCTAGAGAATGGTTGTGTATATATTCTAGCATTCGCCGCCGACGAGTAAACACACAATTACAATGACGGGGTCGTCGCCTGCGTATTCGGTTATGATAGTAACAATGCTATTACAACCCGAACGAGAACACAGGTACGACGTACGGACAGACATAACATCGACAACCAAGTCAATGTCCACGGAATTTGATAAGCAGTTGTGGTACACTGGCGTGTCTATTCAACCCAGGCTTGAACCCAGGGCCTCGTGGTCTGTAGACAGGTATGATAACCGCTACACCACAGTAGGTAGATTTCTAGCATTCAAGCAACCTTACCCTTAAATATTAATATTTTTTACTGTGTTAGAAGTTAACAAGAAAATCAAATATTGTTAGTGTTTGCATTAATAAAGTAAGCATAATAAATCCTTTGTCTGTGCTTGATGAATAAGTTGTTGGTATGGTTTATGTTAAATGAAAATAAAAATTAATCTCACAGGAGTATTAATGAATTATCAATGAAGCAATTTTTTTTGTTTTAGCCATTTATAATACTGTCAAATGGATCGAAATTCAGTAGAGTACAAATTATGGATGGTATTATAACAAATAAGCGATAGCTTGTGTGCATTAACAAATACTGCAAGTTCAAAATGAGTTAGCAGTTTATGCCTGATCCTCTTCTTCTTCTTCCCATTCACTGTCACAATCATCACTCCATGGCCGGTCATTCAAGTCAATGTAATTGTCCAACAAGTCCTCGATTAGAGTGTCTTTAAAATCACATGGATCGCTTTCTGTGTCAAAGGGCATGGCATGTTCTAGCTCTGCGTCGTCATTACTGATCATGGTGTCCGGAAGAGATGATCCCGCAAACCAGTAAGGAACATAGCGGCCATCCTCATTAGCGACCCATCCAAAATTCAGTTAATGTAAGTCTTTCGTTGGTTGAGAGGTATAAGCTCGTCTCCACATTATAGTCATATAGTGAACACGTGACAGATGTTGCGCTAGTGCTTTTTCATAGGGTCGGAAAAGACAAACAATTGATTCTTTTTACCTGGACATCTTTCTTCTTGCTGCCTGTCATTTTGATGAAAGATTGGTACCTGGCCTCGTTGATTACTTAATTGCTTAAAGCCATACATTCTGTACACATAAGTTGTGATCGCAGCTTTATCTATGACATCATGACACAATGACTTAAGTGCTAAAATGTGATTTCTGTCTTTCCCCAAATAACTGACTGGTACTGACTTGCCTTTTCTGTAGAATGCAGAGTTAAAATCACACCCAGTGAGTGCATGGAAACCAATAAGTGTTTCAGTCAATCCTGTTTGCTTCCTTCCCAGCGCTCTCAAAATGTTGGTAACATTGATTAGCCTTCTGTTGTTCGCTGAACCAAAGTCTATCACAATCTCTGATGTTTCTGGCATTTTTGAGGCAAGTGCTAACAGAATGATGAGTACATCAGTATCAGACGATTAAACCATTACCTTTATTTTTAAGAATGGAATGCCATGTGTGTCAGCCTCTTCATGCCTTCCCTGAAACTTTGCTGGTTCTTCATGTATCAGCATGCCCATTGCGTTTACATTCAGCTTGAGACACTTGCCACCATGGGAAACATATCCAGTCTTGCTACCAAAAATTGGAGTATAAAACTCTTCCTGGATCTCCTTCAACAGGCCTTGAGCAAGTGCTTCCTAGAATGCACCATTGTTCAGCAGGTGGATGCCTTTTCTCTGCTGCTGCTGTTCCGCCCCTGTAATGATGAATGTGTTCATCTCATCATTTGTAGAACCTCTACTCAGCCTTTCAACATCTTTGATAGATAGCTCTTCATACTTATCCAGCAATAGATGAACGGAATCCCCACTGGCAGAACACACCTTCACCATGATATCTTTAACCATTTTGCCATAGGTTGATTTGTTATAACGGGGCAAAACTTCATGGAGAATAAGACCACCATCGAAAAGGGTGGCATCGATCTTAGAACCTAAAGCATTATTCTGGTTTGATTTTGGTAGCTTGGATTCTAGGAGCTTGAAAGGTTTGCTTTATTTGTTTTCATTGGAGTAAGTGCCATCAGCATGTGCAAGAGTGAGTGAAATCTCAGTGATTGGGAAACAAAGTACATCATGTAAATCGATGTAAGACTTCAATACCAGATAGCCGAATGCATCACGGACACCTTCAGCTGCTGCTAGAGCCTTCTTCTCTTGAGGGTTTTCTTTTCATATTTGCTGCAGCAAAGCTCTGAACCTTCACAGTCATCAGAAATCGGGTTTCATCTTTGATGCACTCTTTATGGAACTCCTGCCTCATTTTTGCTCCTCTCTGCAGTGTTCCCAGAAGGTAAGTACTGGTTGTTGGAGTCTGTCCAGAGGCAATATTCACTGATGTGGTTGGTGCTTCAATTGTGAATGGATCACATGTTGTAGAGCGAAGCGCTTTGAGGGAATTTTCTGCATCATTATTGTCCTGCCGATTCCTCCACTTGCGGAACTGGTTAGCTGGGGTTTCACCAGGTTGGATGTCACTCATCTCTTTCATCTCAGTCACAGCCATACTTTGTTGAGTCAGTCCATAGCAGTGTTACTCCCTCTGACTTCACCTGTCTCCTGAAGGAATTTTAGCTGGCATAAATTGTGATAGTGTGCCTCAAGCGCTACTTAAGTCTTCGGAACCTAGCACTAACTCTCTCTGACTATACCCCATGTTGCGCTTTGAAGCACTAGCTTCCATCATCTCTATCTTATGGAGCTTTTCAAAATTAGACCCACCAGAAAACTATTTTTGTCTTCGCTTTATATTTGAACAGAAGATACAGCAGTATCCTAAGACCCCCTTTGGATCTGACTGGCAAGCTACATTTAAGAGTGCATGGATTTCTTTTCTTCTTGTTTGCTTTGGGATTCATTTACATCTTTTTGTGTCTTTCTTTTCACAGCACAGTATCGACTGTGGCAATCTGTATGATAGTACAAACCACTGGTTGCATCCGCAAACAGAATGTCTCGGGTAGCTTTCGCAAAATGATCGCTAGTTAATGACCTTCTCCGCTCTGCAGCTCTGCGTACGGTGTCCTGTCATTTGTATTTGTTTACCCCCGTTTCTCATTATTGTCTCTCTTACAGATGATGCATGGCTGCAAGACAAATACATGAAGTCGACATTTAAATATTTTCACCCTCTCAAAACCTTGGACGTTTATAAATTGACGTTGCTTTTTTGGGGGGGTCATTTAAAGTAATGATAGATGGAAAACGAAGGCCTGCTTGAACATCATTAATATAGCTATGCAGATTGTTTACGCTTTGTGATCTTAAAAATAAGAAACCCAATTCTGTTGATCAGAACAAGCCCCTTATACCAGGGATATGTTACTTTAGTCACATGTACATGTCTCTGATCTAAGGAATGTCGAATTAACACTTCAAAGAAGACAAGCCAATGGCAATTAAATTCCTGTTTTTTTATTTCACATCATCTTTACACATGTTTATCAAAGATCAGATAATAGAATAAGTGGAGGAAGGCCACCTTTCAAGTAAGACACACTAATAATACCAAACCCTAAAAAGGGGAACTAAACACAAGTCAAAAACAAGTTATGCAACTTAAAACCTAGGTCTGGTGATCATACCAGGGAGGTGCCACTTCCATCATACCATGAAAACAACTTGACTGAAGTTTGAGATCGTCAAAAAAAGCATTGTTACGTCGCCGTGCACCACAACATTCCCGGATGTCTGACTCGAGAATGGAAAAAGCGAAGCCTGGGCTATTTATTCGTCATATACCACGTTCCAGGCCTTTACTTTCCCACTGATCTGTTTTTTTCTTGTTAGCTAACGTTCACTGATTGTTGTTTCTGATTTATGGCCTATAGGAGTTATTCAAGTCCTATGTAGCTACGTCATACATTTCATTCTAACTAAGCTACCATGCTTTGAGATGTTTTCCAGCATGAAAGTCTCTTTCAAATTACCTGTCTTTTAAGTATTCTAATTTGCAAATTCTTCAACTCCTTTTTTATGTTTTCTACAGTTAAAAAGAGGTGCAGTGGCTCAGAGGTTAAGGAGTCAAGCTCGTATTCGAAAGGTACCGGGTTCGAATTCCGTCGTTAGCGCTGCATTGTGTCCTTGAGCAAGACACTTTACTCTACTTGCTTCACTCCACTCAGCTGTAAAATGAGCACCAGCATTGCTGGGGAGTTAATTTGCGATGGACTGGCATCCTGTCCAGGAGGAGTAATGTACTCTCATCCGCTTGCGCTGCGGAAACTGGGAATAAGCACCGGCTCTATATATGAGCATAATGGCTTGATGAGATTAGTTTAAGCTTCAGCTACAAAGTGTGAAAATATATTCCTTTAACACCAACATCAGATGATTCTTGGCACACTTTCTCTGTCCGTTCTTCGCACTCTACAGCATTAAGTTTGTACTGATGATGTCAAACTTCAACTAGAACTGTTGGAAGGACAGTATGCTCGACTATTTAAAGCCAGTATAAAGAATGGGCTTATAGAGGGAAGTATATACAGAAATAGGGCAGCAGGGGAAAAAGATTTCAAATTACTTGAGCTTTGAAAGATGCACTTCCATTTTCATTTGCACTACAAGCTTCAAAATATCTTTGAGTTTTCCTAAATATTTTAAGACAAAAAAAGCTCAAGTAACTCAGAAAACATGTCAAACCTAGCAGTCTTTATAACTACAACACCTCTTTTAGTTCTATCCATTGAATAACAAAAGAGAGGCCCTGACTTGCCAATGTCAATGAAAGAATGCCATTCAACCCCTTTTACAACTGGTACCCTCTCTCCAGCCCCTACACATTTCCAGAACTACATCCTGGATTGTACAGTAATGAAAAATGTACAATAACATTAAAGCAAAATTATGCAAAACAATATTGCTTAACGTATGACAAACTAGACATTGGAAATGATACAAATCCCCTCACCGCTAAAAATGCACATTCCAGACTGTCCCACATTCCATCCCAACCTGTTTCAAATGTCATCCTATGTCTATACTCCATGCAACCACACCTGAAAACCAGATACTGTATGCCATTCCACCACTTGCATGACCCACATGCCATCTCAACTGAAATCCAGATGACATCCCACCACATGCCAATCTGCCATCCAGACCTGCCAACCTTTTGGATCACCAAACTGTATTCTGGAACTACAAAAGTTGTATTTTTGATAAAAAAAAAAGTGTACTCTTCAAACAAAATGTACAAAACAAAGGTTTACTGTGGCTGAAAAAAAATTACCACTGTACTTTCAGTTTCTCTTATTGTACGAATCTGAATCTAAATCGGTTAAGTCGGCAAAATCAATCCTTCAAGAGGACATGAACACCAACCTAGCGTAAAAAGTATGAGTAAGAAAAAAAATAATAGAAAAAAATTAAAACATATATATACAAATATATGAATCGTATTCTGGTGCCAAAAAACGTACAATGGTATTCTCAACATTTTCCTGTATTAAATACGGCAATATCATACTAGTTGGCAGGTCTGCCTGTCCCACATGGTGACCCACCCTGTTCCACATGCCAACCCACCCTGTTCCACATGCTGACCCACCCTGTTCCACATGCCAGCCCACCCTGTTCCATATGCCAACCCATCCTGTTCCATATGCCAACCCACCCTGTTCTACAAGCCAATCCACCATTTGTGTTTGTTTGATCAGGGCTTAACGGCATCACAACAACGAGGGTCAAATTGTGCCTGAGAGGTCAGATCATTCTAGAGGTAGGAAGGAAAGGAAACAGGGAGAGAATGAGAGAAATTCAAGAACAATAGGTCAGAAAGCTGTGATCGAGAGGGGAGGTGCATGGTTGAAACAAAAACAAAGTAGAGAAAGGGTGGAAGAGGAGAATTAAATATGGTTGTAGAGGAAAGCATGATGAAGAAAGGAGATAATTTTATCGGAAGATTATTCTGAAAGAACTCAGCAATTGAGTTGTGGGGAGCGAGGGAAGCTCTGGGAAGGTTGTACAGGGGGCAAGCAATGATGGATTGTGAGGGTGCAGTGGCAATTGTTGCAAAGGGGTTGGGGGAGCCAATAGGGAGGTGGAAGTGAGTGAGGTGGGTGTGACCAATTATAAGACGAGTAATATGAACGTTGTCGATACGAGAGAGGTTGTTGATGGTGGATTTGATCGGAATTGTGGGCTGGATGACATGGAGTTTGTTATCAATTTGGGAGTTCCATGAGGTTTGCCAGCGGTCACGAACAAGGGAAGCGATAAAGCGGTTTGATGTCAGAGAGGCTTTTGGGAAAAGGAGTAGGAAGGAGGTTGATAGCAAGCTTAGCAGCTGCATCAGCCCTGTCATTGCCAGGGATGCCAACATGACTGGGTATCCAGAAGAAAAAAAACACTTTTCCTGCAAAAGTGGGAGAAAGGAGTTTCCTCCGGAGGAGGTGGCTTGTGAGGTTATCCCATTTAAAATTGAGTAAAGAAGTAAGAACAGCCTTTGAGTCGGAAAAAATGGCAAAGCGGCTGAGCGGGGAGTACTCAATAAAGTTGAGGGCGAGGAGAATGGCCTTAGCCTCGGCTGAAAAGATGGATCAGTAGTCGGGAAGTCTGCTACCGAGGGTGATGTCTTGGATGACGGCAGCAGCAGCTGTCTTGTTGCCTTCCTTGGAACCATCAGTATAGATGGAGGTGTAATTTGAGAGTTGGTCTTTGATTTGGTTGTGGAGATTGATGAAGAGGTTAGGGTGGGTTTGGGTTTTGTGATGAGTGGAGAGGCCCAGGTACACAGAAGGGAGATGGGACATGACATTTAAAAAAAGGCAGGGTGCTAGACTTGTTGAGGGGCACATTAATACACGTGCGAAGCGCTGCATCTTTTCGGCGTGGAGTCATAAGGCCCCCCTAAGGCTTAATCCCATAGAGAAGAAGCTCTGGGATTTTAGCTATAATCATACCTCAGAATAAAAATATTCTGACTGATAAGGACCATTCAATGAGCCAAACAGGACAATTGCTTACTATGCTATCATTCTGTGTTCTGTATCTATGTAAGGTATTTCAATTATGAGGTCAAGTAAGATTATTACTATTTGTTTATATTTTTTTTTTAATTAAAAAAAAAAAAATATCTCATGAGGGGCTGGGTGGACCCCACAGGGTAGGGCAGGCCCACGGATGGGCAGGGCGGGCCGCCCCTGTGAAACAGCAAAGCTAGGGGTCTGTGACTCATCCAATTTTCAGTAGCAGAGGCGTTTTCTATCAATATTTATTGACTTCTAAATATTGAGGTTTAAAAAAAAATGTGCAAAATTGATGCCCTTTTAGTAGGAAATTTAAAACAAGCGAGTGGGACCTAGCATTCAAAGGTAAAGTTGGCCCGTTTTCATTAACAAAAAATCTATATACCACAAAAATAGTGAAAAAATGATATGTTCAAACTTGTGGATTTTTTTTTCTTCAATGCTTTTGTGATTTATTTTTTGAGAAAGAGACAATGTAAAAAACGTTTCCTTTCAGAATAATGGGTGTTTATTCGAAGATTTATGTACATATTTCCCATTCAATTCTGTAAATGTACTTAAAAAATTTGTACTTTCCATTTTTTGTTTTGGAGCAATATTACCTGGTACAAAACACTTATATTATTTCAATGTGACGTCTTGCAATTAGCATATCGATATTTCAATATATATTTAGCGATATATCAATATTGTCTTAGGGTGAACATCGCCCAAGCTTACAACCCACTGTACACATAGTACTCCCCGTAGTACCACTGGAGTGAAGCCAGCCGTGTTAGTATGGCTGCCATTGGTGATGGCTGGCCATCCGAGGGTACTACAAAATCCTATACCCTCTTGTACTGTTTTAAGCGAGGTGTTAAAAGTATAGGACAATCTTACGTTTTATGATCTTTATGAAGAAAAAACCATTTTACCTTTTTTTTCGCCCACAATGATTAAAATTGATGTTTGAAGCCAATCCATGTCTTTAAAAACTGTTTTTAAGGTGATTTTAGTTACTTTTATGGAAATATTTTTGCCTACTATTCCGTCCATAAAAATCGTCTAACGAGCTTTCCAAAGTACGGTCAAAGTTCAAACAAATGCCATCGGGCTATAACATTTTAGCGGAGGTTATATATTTTGGATTATTTGAGGAAAACTTTTGATAATATTTATAGTACAATTATATATTCTTAACATTTCTTGATGCTTTAGTTGGTTTCGGACACAGTTTTTTTTTACCAAAACTATTTAAAAAAATTATGTTAACAACAAAAAATGTCAGCAAAAAATCAACCTGCAGTTTAGTGGAACATTCTATAACTTATTTGCGGACATTTAATAATTAATAACAAACTTGCGGTGACTAGAAAATGGCAACCAAAATATGAATCTCCGAGAACTTTATCCTGTCATGGTGCTAAATAGGTACAGATTTTGGAAAAGTTTTCGGAAAAAGTGTATTATTTAGACTAATTGATATAAGAATATCCAAAAAGTAAGTTATTTTTCTATCATCAATTTTCTACAACATAAGAATTTTCAAAAACATAGGAATTGTACCTAATCTCTAATAACCCTTGTACGGCAATCCCAATGTCAACCCGTACTAAGGGATGTGTATAATAACTACAGTAGGCCTACTGTGCACATAACAAATGTCTCATACCTAGTAAATACACGTGTACAGAGGATACGTGACTAATAAGTAGCCTAAGTGTCAGACTGTTAGCGGAAATGCACGTCTTCCATATTTGCACAGCTGCAAACAGCTTGGCTAATTAATTCTGGAGGTCGGACATCTATCCAGGAATGTTGTGGTGCACAGCAACGTAATGCTTCTTTGACGATCTCAAACTTCAGTCAATGGGGAAAACAAACAGTCAATTATCATTGCAGTCAATAGGAGAAAAACCTATTTTTTGTCATTTTTCAACAAATACTGGACAGAACTTATTTTTCTTCACAAATGTTGTGTAGCCTATTACTAATAATAGGCCTACTAGATAATAGTTTTCAACATATATGTAATATGAGTACCATTAATTTTTGCTGACTGGCTAAGGCGACACATGAAAAATCTATTTTCTTCCCGCGAATTCCCGTTTTTCCCTTAGTTATATTATTCTTCTGGCCTTGACTCGGGATCCAACCACCATCCCGATGTCAAATTGAAAACAAATCCCAAAAGGGAAAAAAGGAAGGTTCTAAAACTTCTTGTTATCAACTTTCAGTGTTCGAAACAAGACGGCCTCCGTGGAAAAATCTATTTTCTTCCCGCGAATTCCCGTTTTTCCCTTAGTTATATTATTCTTCTGGCCTTGACTCGGGATCCAACCACCATCCCGATGTCAAATTGAAAACAAATCCCAAAAGGGAAAAAAGGAAGGTTCTAAAACTTCTTGTTATCAACTTTCAGAGTGTTCGAAACAAGACGGCCTCCGTGGAAAGTCTTATCAAAGAAAAAGACCCAGATGTCATTATTGGCACTGAAACCTGGCTTAATTCCGAAATTACCAGCGCTGAAATTTTCCCGGACAACTATACAGTTGTTCGCAAAGATAGAAATTCAAATACTTATGGTGGTGTACTACAGGCAATAAAAAATGACCTGGTTTTCACTGAGCTCACTAAATTAGACTCTGACTGTGAAATTATCTGGACCAAATTCCAATTTCCTAAGGAAAAGAGCATGTATATAGGAACATTTTACAGACCCAGTCACAATGATCTCACTAGCCTACTTGAGTTGAAAAAATCCCTCCAAAAGCTTGGTAAAAATGCTGACAAAAACAATGTTATTCTTGCTGGTGATTTCAACCAACCTAATATTGACTGGAGTCAAAACATTATTTCAGGAACTAACGCTTCCTCCAAGCAGCCAAAATTCTTCTTGAAGTGACCAATTCATTCAATCTCACTCAAATGGTGCAGTCACCCACCAGAGATAACAACATCCTTGATCTTGTTTTTACTAACAATTCACCAGCTGTTACCTCAGCTAATGTCATTCGGTATAAGTGACCATGATATTGTTGAATTGACCCTAAATATCTCCCTCCTCGTAAAAAAGTTACCTAAACGTAAAATCTATTTAAAGAAAAAAGCTAACATAAAACGAATAAAAGAAGACCTGACCAAATTTAAACTGCAATATTATACTCAATTTAATTCCTCCATTGATGTTGATGAAAAATGGAATTTCTTTGAACAAGAAATTAAATTGATTATTGATAAAAACACGCCTCACAAATTCACCTCAACTAAACTAAATCTGCCCTGGTTTACCCGTATCCAACGCCGTCTCTGCAGGAAAAAACATAAACTGTTTAAAAAGCTAAGACTAATCAACAAGCCAATGACTGGACTACCTATAAAAGCTTTAGAAAGGCTGTCCATAAAAACCTCAAAGAAGCTAGAAACACCTTCATCTGTGATAAACTTAAAAACTCACTTAACGAAAAACCCAAAGGCATTTTGGTCCTATATCAAAAGATTAAGAAGTAACTCTGTAGGTGTGTCTGATCTACTAAATAACGGTAAACTCTGCAGTGACAGTAAAACTAAAGCTAACATTCTAAATGACCAGTTTTTCAGTGTTTTCACAGTAGAAAACACCTCCCAAATTCCTGTAACTAAACCACTTACCAACAGCAAAATAAACCAACTTATAATTACCCCAGAAGGTGTCAAAAGCAACTGCATAACCTAGACCCCAACAAAGCCTCAGGTCCTGACCAAATACCACCATGGTTTCTAAAAGCACATGCTGATGACCTCTATGAAATTCTAACTGATCTCTTTCAAACCTCTGTCGATAATGGTACTATCCCTAACAAGTGGAAAGAAGCAAACATATGTAGTGTTTTTTTAAAAAAGGTGATAAACAAAACCCAGCTAATTATAGACCTATTTCCCTCACCTGCGTTTGTAGTAAAATCCTTGAGCATATAATCCACTCACATGTGATGAAATTCCTTGATGAGCATAATATCTTAACTGATTTACAACATGGCTTCCGTGCAAAAAGATCGACTGAAACACAACTCCTCTTAACAATAAATGATATCTCTAAACAAATTGACCAAAACAGTAACGTCTCTATGGCTATTCTTGACTTCTCAAAAGCCTTTGATAAAGTCCCCACCAGCGCCTGTTATCCAAACTTTCTGCCTATGGCATTGATGGAAATCTTCTGGCCTGGTTTGCATCATTCCTCAACAACCGCATCCAGCGTGTTGTTTGCGATGGTGAAATCTCTGATTCTAAACAGGTTTTATCCGTGTACCACAAGGTACTGTCTTGGGTCCTTTACTTTTCCTCTTATATATAAATGACATCCCTGATAATATAAACAGCACAGTCAGACTGTTTGCTGATGACTGCCTTGTGTACAGAACAATTGATAACCCCTCTGACCAACAAATCCTCCAAGATGATCTTAACAAACTTGAACAATGGCAAAACAAATGGCAAATGAATTTCAACCCTCCAAATGCTACATCTTGTCAATTTCCTCTAAGAAATGCTTTAAATCACCTGTTTATACCTTATGCAACCAGCCACTAAAACATGTCAACTCCCACCCATACCTAGGTGTTGAAATTGATAATAAACTTAGATGGGATAAACATATACATAACATAACCAAGAAAGCTAACTCTATACTTGGCCTTTTAAAACGTAACCTCTCAAACTGTCCCACCGACGTTAAATCCACTGCTTATAAAGCTCTAGTCAGGCCAGTACTTGAGTACGCATCTGCAGTCTGGGACCCCATCACCAGTGCGATGTGGATAAACTTGAATCTATTCAAAGGAGAGCAGCCAGGTTCTGTATGGCAGACTACTCTTATAAATCTAGTGTAAAAAACATGCTTTATAAATTAGATTGGCCCCTGCTTAAAACAAGACGATACAACACCCGGCTACATATGCTATATAAAATCAATAACAATCTTGTCGCCATCAATAAAGATGAACTTATCCCCACCGTTAGAACTAATACAAGAAATAATCATGACCTTAATTTCCAGGTTCCTATGCTAAAAAGAATGTATATAAACACTCTTTCTTCCCTCACACACTAAAGGATTGGAATGCTTTACCGTCAGACATTGTTCATGCACTAAGTCTCAATTGTTTCAAAGCTAAACTTACTAACACCTGTATTGCTAACTAGTTTTTTTTATATTATTTTTTACTCATACTTTTTACGCTCGGTTGGCGTTCATGTCCTCTTGAAGGATTTTTGCCGACTTAACCGTTTCAGATTCACAAGTATTCATAAGAAATATCCCATTGACTGTAATGATAAAGTTTCCCGTCCGAGTCCAGCTTAGCAAAACCGTACTAAGCCCGTGCACGGTTACGTCTCTCCGACCTCGAGAATGCTGGTGGTTGTGCGGAGCTTCTTTAATGTTGACCGGATTTGTTTTAAAATATGACAGTTTAACACTAACATTACAATTTTAAGAAGCAACAAGTGACAAAAAGTTGAAACTGAGTACTGAGACGATGATAATGACTAACGTTAATGTTACGAACTTTATGTACACAGTACACGTAACGTTAGGCTTATTTACACTATCCTAACGTGTTACATAGGCCTAGGCCTAACATTACAATAATTGTGTTAAAATACTGCTCTCGGAAATAAAAAACATAACGTATCATTTTAAAAGTTAAGATCATACCATGAAAGCCGATTGTTGTTACAAGCTCTAACTGTGGGTAGTTAGTAATCTCCTCAGAACGCATGGCCAAAAAAGTGGGAGTTCTGACAGAAGGAAATTACTATTAAAATGTAAACGTCAAGTTAGCAAAATTCGTAAAAAAAAGTTGTTGAGAGTATAAGTTAAGTTACCGTGGATACGCGCATGTGCAAACGTCCGCGCTGGAAACTACCTATAAAATACTGGCGCTAGGTTAAAATATATAACTTAAAAGAATGTAAAATATTATGAGGGCTGGCTAGATACAATATACTAACCAGATTTTGTGATGGCAATTTCTGGGCAAAATAATTTAGTAGGATAATTGAGGCTGGGGTAGATTTGTAGGTGCACTTACGATCAGGGCCGTGATACTAACAAAGTGTGCGTGTGAGTGTGTTGGTGTGTGTGCGTGTGCGTGTGGTGGAGGGTGGGGATCAAAAATTCCCTTCACAAAGTAGGGGGACAGTATGTATTAATTGCCTCTGTCTGAATTATCATTGGTATTGTTCTTATATTACTGATTGACAACTGATTTTACAAGGGGTCTGCATTTAAATGGGAAGACGGGAGGGAAGAGGGGGGGGGGGGGTTGAAAAATCCCTGCCATGCTTTTATCCTCCCGGTTAAAAAAATTACAATAAAGAAACACAAAGCAAATGGTAAAATCAGAAAGCAACTATGCAGCACAATTTTGGTGGGCACAAATTTGTAGTAATTTTCCCTTGAAACCTGGAAATTTAAGGTGGCCTGCCCCCTTGAGAGAGGTGCTTCTATTCTAATGCCTCGATTTTTTGACAGAATATAGAAATGTATGACTTACGAATAAATATTGTATAGGAAACCAACATTATATCCAACTCTGCAGCCTGCGCCAAGGGTACCATTGCTGAACAGGCAAAAGAAAAAAAAAAAATCCCTGAAAATTGAGAAAATTCGGGCAAAAACCTGTGGTTCAGGGGCAAACCCCGGAAGCCTTGTAGATTTTTTTGTTTTGATGTACAATATTGGCTTTAAATCAAACACAGAAGTCCAGTAATAAAAATGCTTGTTTTTGATGCTCACCAAAATGGCTCAAACTGTAAACTGGTAAAACATGTACAGGCTGAAGAAACAAAAATTTAATTCATGAAATGAAGATTGAATTAATTTCTACTATTTGAACGTTCAATTCAGCTCAGATAAGTATTTGGCAGTTTGGGTTGACATTTATATTTCTCAGCAGGTACAGAATGAATTTTCTCCGAAAATTAAGAAATTCAGGCAAAATGTTATTAAATATTTGAGTCAAAAAGCTCTGAAAAGGTCATAAAAGCGTGGAAAGTAAAAACAATTTCACCTGCATCTTTTTATAGTAGTTTTTTTGTCAACAGGTCAAAATGGAATGAAAATCAGTCTAAATTTTGCAAGAAAAAGATAATCTTATTCAATAATACACCCTTTTTCCTCTTGAAAATGTGAAACCCTGGGAGCTCTGAAAATTCCGCGTGTTTGATGACCCAAAATCATTGAACAAAATTGATGGACAAATTTTCGATCATACAGATTCAAATAATCACGGTGAGAAAAAGAAAAAATCTTACTCTAAAATTGAATTCGCGTCAAAGCTGCAAAAAAATTCCCCAACTAGGCCTTTATACGGGCGAAAAAGCTGTGAAATGGGTCAAAAAGCATAAAAGGCAAAAACGTTTTATTTTATTAATGCAGCAATTAGAATAGGCATAACATAAGAAAATTACGAGCTTAGAAGGTTTAGTCACCTCATAAAGAGCCCAAACTAACACCACCACCACCTGACCACAAAAAATGAATAATAATAATAACAAAATCAAAGACACACAGAGTTAGTAAAGAACTTATCAATGTTGACTTTGAAATCGTGAACAGAATTAGAGCTAACAACTCACTCAGGCGAACCATTTCACTCATTGACAACTCTTTGCGAATAGCTAAAACGCCGAATATCTATTCGTGATAACTCTTTGGTCAACTTCAAACTGTTACTACGTGTCACAAGAGGATTAGCTGAAACATGCAAGAAATAACAGGAAGTCAAAGCATCACTACCAGATAGGAATTTAAAAACCTGAATCATACAGCCACGTACTCTTCTCAATTCAAGCGTGGTCAAACTAAGAATTTGCAACTTAGATTCATGAAAGATTCCTAACTTCGGAAATAAGTCTAGTGGCTCTTCGCTGAACCTGCTCCAAAATGAACTTATCCTTCTCATAAAAGGGACTCCAAGCCTGAATAACATACTCAAGTTGGGGCTCTGACTAACTGCTTGTACAAATTAAGAACCACCTCTCTACCAAGAAAACAAACATTTCTTCTAATCAAACCCAAGCATCATATTTGCTCTTGCAGCTGCTAAAGCACACTATTTAGAAAGCTTTAGATTGTTAATAATGACAACATCTAGATCCCTTTCTTGATCAACACAACCAAGATTTGAACCATACATGCAGTAATTAAAAGCCAAATTGCTCTGACCAAAATAAATAACTTTGCATGTATCAACATTGAATGACATCTGCCATGTTTGGGACCAAGAAACTAACTTATCTAGATCAGTTTGCTAAAGTAAAGAATCCCTAGCATCATCAACAATACTGTACAGCATAGTGTCATAAGAAAATTTATTTATCTTGGGGCCAAAGGAAACATCATTATCATTGATGAAGGATTAAGAAGAAAAAAAAAAAGGACCCAATACAGAACCCAGAGGAACGCCACTTGTAACCTTCTTCCATGGAGATACTTTACCATTAACAACAACTCTTTGTGACCTATTAACTAACCAAGAATAAATCCAACTGGCACACTTTCCCTCCACACCAATCGCATTTATTTTCATCATGAGCCTGCCCAATGGAACCTTGTCAAATGCTTTTTGGAATCTAAATAGATAACATCCACATCATGACCAGTGGATTAAAACATGAATTTGAACGTAAATTTTGAGGAGCACAGGAAATACTGAAAAAGGGCGGAAAATGCTTGACTATTTTACCTTCCAACCGGGCAGAAAGCATGCAACCGGACAGGTGGAATCTCAGTGAGAAGCTTGCGTATAGCTTGCCTATGGTTAGAAGTGTGACGTATATGTGGTTTAAAGGTATATGGACAGGTAGTGATTTTGCTATGAATATGTTCCCTCTAATATTCTGAACATTTCATTAAAGGTATATGGACAGGTAATGACTTTGCCATGAATGTGTTCCTAATAATACTCTGAATATTTCATTAAAAGTATATGGACAGGTAGCGATTTTGCCATAAATATGTTCCTTTTAATATTCTGAACATTTCATTAACATACATTTATCAAAATGTCCACTCGTTTCTGAGATATTCGCGAAAAAGTGAAAAATTAAACTCCAAGAAACTGCTGGACTTCCACTATCATAAAAGACGTGTGACGTAAGACTAAGGACAGGAGTCAGGTAGCTCAATTGGTAGAGCGTTGGTAGAGCACACACGACTGAGATGCTGGAGGTTCCAGGTTTAAGGCTCACAATATATAGCCTAACACGACTTTTCACAGCTATGCAGACAGATACGCCGAACATAAAAGTGGATGTAGAGTATGTCCTCTGCAGCTCCTATACTCCTCATCCAGCCTTTAGGAGAACTGAACAATGGTTGGATGGCGCTCACTGTCCCTTGGATTAGGACGTTAAATGGCGTCCTAATTATTATTATTATTATTATGTAGATGCTTATATAGCGCTTATATTGAGAACAAAACTAAGCGCTTTACATTATTGGGTAAAAAGGTGTGTTTTCAATTTTTAGAGTGATCAGCCTGTTGATGTTTAAACGTATATCGGAAAAAGAAGAAGACAGCGAGGCCTACAATGCATAACTTTAACTGTGTCACATTGACCGAGGGTACTTCAAAACATCAGTTTAATTGCATCAGACATCAGAATATCGCTTAATTAGCGCTATGCTAATTATTTTGTGACATTTTCTTGTGGATAAACAAGAAATATCGACTCAAGTTCAGATCCATTTTTTCGTTAATATTGGGGAACTCCACTTGTTACGTAGGCACAGTACTACTGTATGGTACAATGTAACATTCACATAACGTTAGTGTTATACCCTTACGTCACGAAAAAAAAAAAACGTAATGAGCATTCGTTTAAAGAACTAGAAATAAGCCGGAATTTTCACATTTTGGGATCGAGTTTGTAAGAAAGTGTTTGTGGTGAGTGAAGGGCATTTGTATCAATTCATGCAAAGTGTTTGATACCTGTCCACATACCTTTAATATGTATGGGGTTTAATTTCAATGGGAAGTTTTATATCATACACACTTTAAAAATGGAATGATCAAATTTGACCATGAGATGGTCAACTATGCACCGATCCTAACTATGGTCAAAATTTTGATCATTGGTAAAATAGGTACAAGTTTGACCATATATTAGAATAGGTACATCAAGTTGATCATGTTATGATTTTAGAGTGTATGTTCGCCAATCGCCATCACTTATTCAGCCGCAATTTCCTGACTTCAAATATCGCTCCGCGGTCCCTGCTATATTATGTCAGATTCTAGTGTCCATTTTTCAAAATTTCTGGTTCCAGTATTGTCCCTGTGGTGTTCCAAAATATATACAGGAGCAATTCGCCTTTTATTAAACGGCAGGTGGGGGCGAGTTGAAAACATTCTGTTTGCACGGTGTATTCGGGGAAACTCATTTTGTAAAACATGTTGCAATGCATTTAAACTGATACTAAAAGCCAGATATCGTGTAAGCGCGGAGCTAAAAATACACTACAATCCTAAACATACTTAGTCAGTTAGCTGGTTAGTCAAGTCTTTCTAAGCAATTAAGCATATTGCACGTTTGTTTGACATGTGTCATTATCTAACAATGGACATCTTATGAGAATGAAGCTTTGACGAAAGTTATATACATGACATTCTATGGTCAGATGGTAAAAGAACATGGACCTTAAATGTGAAAAATATTCAGCAAAGTTACGGTTTTGGCTGCTTGGTTTTATCAGGAGGTAGGAAATGAATCTAATCCTATTAGTATTTTCCAACAAAGAGCTATGGACATCGATTCACAAATCTGGAAAAGTAGAATCAGTTCATTTGATAAGTTATTTACCTATCGTTCCTTCAAAAGTTTTCTTGATGTTGTATCTCAATGTCCAGGGAAAAAAAGATTTATAAGAAATATTTATTTGCTGATTTTCGATGCTCTGGGCACAATTTGAAAATTGAAGAATTTCCCAGACACCTGGCAGCTTCGTGATCTATTCAAATTCATCTTTCTGATTGGTTTAAGGTAATCGCACTAGGTAAAGTGTTGAGTTTACGACGTAAATTCTTTCATTGGATATTCACTGTGCATGCTTTACACTGATTGGTTATCTTTTTTTAAGTAGGCGTGACTTCTACCAGTTCAAGAGCACATTTTTTGATTAGAGAGTTCGAATTAAGGTGATGAAGAGAAAGATTTTCGTTTGAGAAATGAATAAATGATATTTGTGACCTGATTTTTACTCTGTTGATTACTGAAGAATAATACGTGAAATCATATTTGTGAACTATTAAGAGGTTAAGAGAATAAATCAATCGTACTAACTGTTTTAACAAACTTGATTACGAGTATTTTTTCCTCTGGAGGAAATAATGTAGAATCGCTAATATATCGTTTGTGTGAATAAACTTCTGAATTTAAAAAAAAATTCTCTGAGTGGACAAAAAATTAGATGGGTTAAGGATTTGGAATTTCTCCGATGCCGGGAAAACCAAAATTTGACATGGCGACCTTTTCGAGGACAAAATAAAATTCAAAGAAAGCCCAGGACTAAATAATATTCAAAGGGAGCCCAAGAATTATTCAGATGCGAAGAGAGCCCAGGATATACTAAAATTCAAAGGGAGAAACGATAAGGAACATGCTGTAGAGAAAAACAAAAATGGTGCAAGAAAGATCGCTAGCAACTTCGAGGGTAATCGAAATTTTACCGAGACTTTTTTTCTGGACAGCAGGCAAGCAAACTGAACTACATATCGCACATCTTATAGTTTCAGGATTATTTAAAACTGCACAAAATTCAAAACTTCCCCGATATTTTGGAAAGATTTAAGTTCACATTAGAAGGAAGTGCTCGCCTGTGGGTAGCCCATACTATTAAAGACTTCGAGGACTTAGAAACACTGCAAAAGTTGTTCATAGCTCAATTCAGTCCCCCTGAGACACAATTCAGTCTTATCAAAAATATAAAAAGTTAACTTACAAGAAGGGTGAAGACCTTAGGAATTCATAGATAACTTGCGGAAAGTGGCAGCTGAACTTAATTATTCTGCAAATCAGACAAGACACAAATTCCTCCAGAACAGTGTCAAAAATTTATGATAATGACAAATCCTGATGGTGACTTAGATTACTGTAAAGAATCAGCAAAATCTTACATCGATTTCAAAAGTGATCAAACTCCGCTCTTCCAAATAAACTTCATTTTCACGTCCCTTCTGAACAAGGTTCTCCTACTCTAGAATTCTGAAAGAAGTCAGACGATTTGAAAGGAAAATGCCGGTTATTAGAAGACGGACGTGGTCAAGGCAACTTGAACGCCGCAACGAACGACGGCAACGAGAACCACCCCGGTCCTTCATCCAGGGATGACGGCAATCGCGGTAGAGAAACTTCTTCTCGAGATGGCCCAGGGCTAGGAGGCCTATCTTTTGTCATTATTATCTGGTACTGGGACATAAGTGGAAGGCGTGAAGAAAGCGACAAGCAGATATAAAAGAGAAAGTAGAAAGTCGTCAGAATTCTCAAACGAACCATCTTCTTGTGAAACGCCACGTTTTCAGTAAAGGAGGTCAATTGTTATGATCACAATTCGTCTTCCAGCAGTCAGGGCGTGAAACCAGAACTAGATCAGTTAGATCGTGAATAATTTTACTACAGGAACTTTGGGGAAGAAGAAGAAATTCAATATTTTAATTGATAATGCTTCCTCGAAAACTTCAATTTCGGAAAGCTTTATCAGGAGTACAAACCACTTCAAGAACTGCACCAAGGCCATAGACTCGATTTCTTTGGGTGATGGTGGCACCTTGGTGTCACATGAAAAAATATGTTTTGATATTTAAAATGTCAAGATATCTTTGAATGCTTACAAAATCAAATCACTGATAGGTGTAGGAAATGATGTTTTGGCAAATTTAAGAGCAAACCTAGATTTTGAGTCACAAATAGACAACTTAGAAAATAAAATACATTTTTGTCTCCAATTCGTAGATATGTTATCCAACCAGGACAATGTAGCCATATAGCTCTTACAGGAAAATTCTCCAAATTGGTAAAGAATTCCGAATTTGTCCCATGCTACCCAAGAAAAGTTGAGAAATCTGACAGCCTCAAATTTGTTAATCAGAGCAAAAGGAAGAACGATCACCATTCCGGTTGTGAATAGAACCATCCATGTTATAGTTTTTATAGAGGTTTAGACCGTTAGCTACTGTTAGCACGTCGGGCATGGTGGCTGTGGTTCATTTCATACCAGCGGATACCGAGTGTGCTATGCACATTAGTTCTGCGACATTTTCTGATGAATTATCTGAAGTTGAGAGATACAATATCAAAACTTATCCCCACTTGCAACCAAAAGACCCGTTAGTTAAATTGACGGAAAAGCAAGCAATGAGGCAGCATGTAGATCTTGAAAATAATGCATTAGATAAGAATGAACGATGTGATGTTTATGATATGTTAGTTAAGAATAAAGAGGCATTTTGACCGTATGGAGGAATATCACCAGATATGAGCAAATCTATCTTCATAACCTTACCCAAGAAAGCAGGTGCAGCAGATTGCGAACTACACAGGACCATTAGCTTAATGAGCAATATCACCAAGGTCTTTCTTCGTGTTCTAATGTCCAGGATGAGAAATAGCATCTGGTTAGAAATTTCAGAAGCACAGTTTGGTTTTGTAGTAGACAAAGGCACTGGAAATGCAATATTTACACTATCAATGATCATGGAAAGGTGCATAGAAGTACAGAACGATTTATATTTATGTTTCATAGATTACCCCAAAACCTTTGACAAAGTCAAATATGAAGATCCCATTGAAATACTCAATAATATGAACATTGACGGAAAAGACCTAAGAGTTATACAAAACCTATACTGGGACAAGGAAGCAGCAATAAGACTTAAAGGAGATTACAGTGAATTTAGGGTAATCCAAAGAGGAGTCAGGCAGAGGTGTGTTTTGTCACCAGATCTTTTTAACATTTACAGTGAAACAATACTTCGTAACATCGACTGTCTTGAGGGGCTGAAGGTTGGAGGCTGTAATATGAATAACCTACGATATGCAGATGACACAGTGCTTATAGCAGAGTCAGAAGAAAAACTGCAGTCTCTTCTTGATAAAGCTGTAGAGGAAAGTGAAAAGGGATGGCTGTCTCTAAATGTAAAGAAAACACAATGTATGGTGGTCTAAAAAAAATCCATTAACCATTTATGTAGTATTTGAAGCCAAGGAGAAATAATTAAACAAGTATAACAGTTTAAGTACTTGGGCTACACTTTAATATTGAATAGCCGGTGCATTAACGAAGTTAGAAAACGCATTGCATAGCCAAAGACATGTTTACAAAAATGAATCCAATTATGAAGAATAGAAATATTGGAATGGACACAAAATTCCGTGTCTTGAAGGCATATGTATGGTCTACCCTTCTCTATGGCTGTGAATGCTGGACAATTACCAGTGACATCAAGAAAAGATTAGAAGCTACAGAAATGTGGTTCATTAGGAGAATGTTGAAAATATCTTGGACAGAAAGGGGGAAAATGATGATGTCCTGATAGCTTCAGGCATGGACAGTTTCCTACTCAATGCCATCAGAAGGAGACAGATGGAATTTTTCGGGCATGTTTATTAGGAGGGTGGGTTGGAACAGCTTGCAGTATGTGGGAAAATTGAAGGCAAAAGAAGCAGAGAAAGGCAGCGAGTCAAATATGTCTAAAGCTCAAACTATTGGGCAATCAACAACACCCTACGTAACAATAAGTGTATGCGCTTAGCTAGAAACAGAATGTGACTGGGGGGCCATGATCGCAAATGTCTGTTCCAGACTTGGCACTTAGAGAGAGAGAGAGAAGAAATATGTTATTCAGATTTTGAAGTAGATATAGAATTGAATGACGACACACTTATTTTACATTAGACCATATGCAACAACATAAAAAGACAAACAAATTATCGATCAAGAACTCACAAAATTAGTCAATTGGGAATACTTAGGAGGGACATCAGTTTACACCTCCCCAGTATTAATCATTCCAAAGAAGGACACTCTAGACAAAAAGAGTTGTTACTGATTTTAGATATCTGAATTGATGGATCAAACGGATAAAACATCCCTTCCCATTAATCCAAGACACTCTGAAAAGGAAAGGAAATTCAGGTTCGCAAATTCTACAGTGAGTGGTAGATCTAAAATGAGCATTTCCTGTCTGCCTTGAGCAAGAAAGCTCAGCAGTACCCAGGCATTGCTTCTTACCACGGTGGGAAACATTATTATTACAAATGCTTAGCACAAGGATTGAACATGTCACCACGAATATTTCAGTCAAAGATTGATAGTAAACAGTTAGAGTTACCAATTGCAGAAAGTTTTGTATTGCACACCATGACGATATCATTGTCTTCAGTAAATGTAAAAGGGAACATAAGATGCATTTACAATTACTTTTACAAGCTCTAGCTAGGAATGGATTGAAAAGTAATCGACAGAAGTGTAAGCTATATAGAAAGAAGATTAATTATATGGGTCATTGCATTTTCGTGAATGAGCGAAACAACTTGTGAGTTAGTCCACAAGCAAACATATGTGAAGCTTTCACGAATATGGCTAAGCCTCATAACCCAAAATCAGTGTCAATAAATTTTCCCAGGGATACAGGTGTTATAAAACCTATGCACCCGCTCGTTAGGAAAAAACAATCATTGTGTTTGGTCTTCAGAACATGAGCAGGCCTTTGAAAAGGCACATGCCCCAAAAGGAAGGCAGGTTTACCATTTCCAGTGACACCTCTCGGCAAGCTGCAGGTTCTTATTTAACTTAAAACATAGATGGTAAAGAGCAACTAATTGCCTACTATTCCAAAGTTTGTCCTCAGCCTGTAGTAATTACAGTGTTACAGTCTTTAGGTTAGTGATAAACATACATGCTTCCAAGCATTTATTGAGAGGAATATTATTCGATGCTTTTTGTTGACTTGATGCTTTTCTAAATCCACCCTACTTGATCCTATGCCAATTTTTCTTGTAAAGCTATGTATTGAGAAGCTCCTGTTTATCAAAACATGGGTAATAAACCGTCTTGTTGAAGCAATTAAGTGTTTCGTGATAACATTGTTACTATCATAACCGAATACGCAGGCGACGACCCCGTCATTGTAATTGTGTGTACACTCGTCGTCGTCGTCGTCGTCGTCTGTTGAAGCAGGTCATGTCATTCAGTTACTTAAGACAGCATTTTGACTCCTTTATTAAACAGTTAAAGAAAAGTACAAAGAATCGTGAAATACTGAAAAACTACAGACCAATCTCAAACTTGCCCTTCCCATTTAAGCTCATTGAAAAAATTGTTGCCGTTCAACTTAACAATTATCTTGGTCAAAACTTGCTACTGGAACCCTTGCAATCTGCCTACAAAAATACCATAGTACAGAAACAGCTTAATTCTTATTGTTCACAATGAAATTCTACGATCCCTTGATTCTGGTAAATATATTCTCCTTATTTTGTTGGACCTCTCTGCTGCCTTTGGCACCATTGATCATAGCATCTTACTTCAAAGACTATCTAATCTTGATGTCAAAGGAAATGTTTTTAAATGGTTACATTCATACCAAACGTACAGACTCCAAGCCATTGCAGTAAATGATCACATTTCACCATCAAAACTTCTTAATCATGGTGTACCCATGGTTCAGTTTTAGGTTCTTTGTTGTTTTCAATTTATATTTCTCCACTTGGTAACCTCATTCGCAAGCATAGTTTGAAGTTCCACCAATATGCTGATGACAACCAGATGTATTTGTCTTTTACCAAATCACACTCATCTTCAGCAATCAACTCAATTAAAAAACATGTCATTGATATGAAGAACTGGATGATTAAAACAAGCTTTAATTCAATGACTCAAAAAAGTCCTACTCATTCATTCCAGATATGACCGTTCTCCGTTCTCCAATTTCTTTCAACTCTATTAACATTAGATCAAGTTCTCTTAAGCTAACAGATTCTGCATGCAATATTGGGGTCACTTTCGACAATACATACTCTAAACAGCATATTTTCAACACTTGTCGGTCAATTTACTTCTATCTTCGTAAATTTTGCTATATCCGAAAATACCTCACCAAGAAATCTAGTCAAACACTTGTTCATGCTGTTTTCTCATCAAAAATGGATTATGGAAATTCTCTGCTATTTGGGCTGCCCTACTCTCAGCTTGTTCCACTTCAACGTGCTCAAAATGTTGCTGCCAGAATTGTAACTTGTTCAAATAAGTTTGACCATATCAAACTTATTAAAGAAACTCCACTGGCTTCATGTACGGTACAGAATTAATTTCAAGCTACTTTTAATAACCTATATATCTATTCATGGACTTGCACCTAAATACCTAGCTGATCTCATTCACTTTAAATCATCTTCACGAAATCTGCGTTTATTGAACAAGCATCTTTTTCACACGCTAAAATGGAAGCTACAATCATTTGGTCGTCGCTCATTCACATGCACAGTGCACCAGTTTTATGGAATTCCTTGCCACTAACTATTGAACTTGCTCCCAATGTCAATGTTTTTAAACGAAGGCTTAAGACTCACTTTTATGCAGAAGTATTTTATATATAGGGCCGCTGAACATAAGTCCGTTGTGGATAATGGCGCTTTACAAATTATTTTTTTTGAACATTGACCATTTAACATTAGTCCAGATATTGACTTCAAGAGACGTGCATGGCTATTTACAAATAGAATAAGAAAGATGGTGTTTAAGCTTTCGGACTTTATGTTTAGTGTGTAGTACATGAAAGGTATTAGTATTTGCCACTTGTTTATCTAGAGCTTCAAAGTCAAATGATACAGAATTTGATATCATTAGGCCAATTTCGTTCAGTGTACCAGTACAATCAGATGATGTGAATTTACAAAGTAATGACTTATTTTTGCCATTACAGCCAAATGATTGTAAGCCAGTTATTAGGGCTTATGCCAAGCAACAAGGCATTGAAATACCAAGACGCTTATAGTTCTCCAGTCGAGAATTTTCCCGTGGGGAACACGGAGATAACACAAGAGTCTGAAGGTGACACATTTGATACAGTCTCGAGTGTCGGTCACCCAAATGGGTTAACTCAGCAGGAGTCAGTTGTTAGTGAACCACTCCGAGTAAGGGCGCTGTTAGCGGATCACAGTGTCCACCTGCCAATAGTGACAACTAGTCGATCCACAGACCAAGGTTAGCTAGGAGAAACCCAAAAGGTTCCAAATGGTCAGGTGACCCAAAGAGAACAACTCCTCCCGAAGAATTAGAACCTCTTTTGATAGACAAATTAAGAGAACAGATAGTAGAGATTCCAGGAGAATTGTATAGAAGGTCAGAGCCCTTAGTGAAGCAGATTGATAATATGGTGACAAAACAAATCCTGAAAAGAGCGGAACTGAATAAACTTAATGGAGGTTATCAAAAGATACTTTGAAAATTTAATTCACCCATAAGTTGTGATACACTTACGGTTGAACAGGAAACTTCTCCGTTTTTCAAACCCGCATATAATTTCTTAGCTTATTTAATATTACCAAGGGATGCTAAGGCTGCAACGTCGGTCATACTCAGAGCTAAAGAGTATATCTTGTGTAACGGTCTATTGTTTCGATTGTTTTATTAAGGGGGTCTGGGGTGTTTATGCGCTTGACATCACAGCCAGTGATGTTGGGGCCGACTAGCTCACTTAGATGAGTAAAAGCGAAAATTAGTAACCTGTCGGTGGCCCGTAGTTCACCCAAGTCAACCTTACCTCCTCGCTGGTTCTTCCTGGTAACTAGTACCATGTTGGTTCTAGGCTAACAAGGCTCTGGCTAAGGGAAGGAAGATCCCGAAAAGAAATTTCCTGCGATGCGCTAACAAACCCATCCAGTTCAAGAAACCTGCTGCGATGGACTAACAACCCATCCAGTTAAAAAAACCCTGCTGCGATGGGCTAACAACCCATCCAGTTCAAGAAACCTGCTGCGATGGGCTAACAACCCATCCAGTTCAAGAAACCTGCTGCGATGGGCTAACAACCCATCCAGTTCAAGAAACCTGCGATGGGCTAAGTACCCATTCAGTTCAAGAAACCTGCTGCGATGGGATAACAACCCATCCAATTCATTCTGTTGTTACGGAAACTGCAAGTGTAAGTCGCATACCAGCATATGTTGGAAATGGTTTTAGGACAACGGCGATCCAGATTCCAATGGATAACGATCTGCGGTTTGTGGATAGCATAACGCCAGTGGGTCAAAGCCGCAAGGAAGCTCACCGGCCGAATACATAACTTATCCAGCCAAAAGAAATTACTTATATTGGATGTTGGAATGTAAGATTACTTTACTCAACTGGTAAGGCATCAATGCTTGCAGTGAAACGATATGGCATTGATATCTTGGGAGTGGGTGAGTGTAGGTTCTGGGAAAGTCAGACTGAACACCGGTGAAACCATCTTGTTTTCAGGGAGAGAGGATAATATGCATCACCAAGGAATAGCAGTGATGATGTCCAAGAAAGCAGAACCGTCACTGCTTGAGTGGAAACCTATCAAAGTTTTTTTAATTTTTTAACCAATACATCAAACTTTCTGTCATTCAGGCTTATGCACCAACCAACGATGCTAGTGATAAGGACAAAGACAACTTCTAACAAGCTTTAATTGATGGAGTACTTAAACATGATGTACTGATATTGATGGGGGACCTCAACGCCAAAGTAGGTCATAACAATGAAGGTTATGAGAATGTTATTGGTGGACATGGAACCGGTGAGAGGAATGCTAATGGCGAGAAGCTTCTGGACTTCTGCGGTAACAATAATATGGTAGTAACTGGTACAATTTTCCTATATAAGCAAATACACAAGCAAACCTGGACTTCCCTGGAGGGAGGATATCAAATTGACCATGTGATTGTAACAAAACAGCATAGGTTATCTGTACTGGACACTCGAGCCATGAGAGGTGCTGACATTGCTAGTGACCATCATTTGGTGAGCACAAAGGTCAGACTGAAGCTAAAGACAAAACAGAAGGCAAAAGTAAATAGGATGAAGTACGATACTATCAAGCTACAACAGCCATCAATCTGTCAATTAGGGCCCAATTTTCTGTAAAATTAAGAAATAGATATGATGTTCTATAAGATTATAATGATGAGACAGGTGATGATGTAGTAGAGAGTAAGTGGCAAAACATTGAGAAAGCATACAATGAGACAGCGAAAGAGGTTTTAGGATACAAGAAGAGGGGCCAAAAACCATGGATCAGTAAAGAATCCTGGAAGTTCGATGAGGAGAGAGAAAGGCTGAAGAGTAATATTGAACAACTTAAGTCTGATAGAATTAAAGACAACTTAAGAGCTAACTACTGCGAAAAAGATAGAGAAGTCAAGAGAAACACAAGGAATGACAAAAGAAAGTGGGTAGATGACATGGCTACTTCTACTCAAAAGGCAGCGGGTAGTGGTATAATGAAAGACCTTTATAACATTACCAAGACATTATGCAACGAAAGAGGAAGAGCAGAAAATGCAGTAAGAGACAAATCTGGAGGACTATTGACTGATGAGACGGCCAACAGTGAGAGATGGAGAGAGCATTTTGAAGGTGTTTTAAATAGACTGATACCTATTAACTGATTAATCCGGCAACATATGTTACTTGTAATCCTATAATGGAAGAAATCAACACTAGTCATATTACTAGATTCAAAATAAAGGATGCACTGAAGAGGTTAAAGAACAACAAGGCTGCCGGAAAGGATACTATTACAACAGAACTGCTGAAAGAATGGCTAGATGATTTATTCAGGGCAATATAGAACAAAGAAATAATACCAAATTTTTGAAACAGGGGCTGATTGTGAAAGTCCCAAAAAGGGTGATATTACCAACTGTGACAATTGGTAAGTGCTTAGCAAAGTGTTTGAGAGAATTTTGATCAATAGAATTAGAAACGTAGTTGACAGCAAGCTGAGAGTTGAACAAGCAGGGTTCAGAAGAGGAAGGAACTCCACTGCCGAACAAATATTCATACTTCGCAACATGACAGGTCATCGAATGGCAGTCAACCCTCTATATTACCTTTGTTGACTTCGAAAAAGCGTTTGACTCAGTACACAGGGAGAACCTATGGGAAATAATGGCAGCTTATGGTATCCACAGGAAATCATCACAATGGGTAAAATACTTTATGATGGTAATAAATGTGCTGTAATAGATGAAGAGGTGGTGTCAGAATGGTTTCAAGTTAAGAAGGGAGTCACACAAGGCAATGTAATGTCTGGTTTCATTTTTCTAATGATAGTAGATTGGGTGAAGCGTAAGAAAACTGAAGCCACAGATGGGGTTTATGTCAAAGTTAGAAGACCTTGATTTTTGCAGATGACATTCTTCTGACCCCTCTACCTATCCACATATGCAAACAAGGCTGAACCAATATGCTGCACAAACTGGGTTAAGAATAAATAAGTATAAGACTGACCTTATGAAAGTAGATAGTAGATGCTGTGACAAAGTGCAAATTAATAACGAACATCTGAAAAAGGTACATACTTGCGAGTACCTAGAAGCAACTGTAAGCATACAAGGTGGTGGAGAATACATTGTAAACAGAATTTCTAAAGCAAGAACATCTTTCATGAAATTAAAAAAAGATATGGAACTCCAATATATATTCAGTCAAAACAAAGATCAGATTATTTAACTTTAGGTAAGTCAGCTCTCTTATACGGTTGTGAGACGCGGAAGACAAATGAGACTAACGATAAGAAATTGGATACCTTCATGTTAAAATGCATGAGAAGAATTTTGAAGATCAGATGGCCATATGTTGTTTTAAATGATAAATTATTGAGATTTAATAAGCAAAGGAGAATTAGCAACGAAGTAAAAATGAGAAGATAGAGGTGGATTAGGCATGTATTAAGAATGGAAGAGGACAGCCACTGCATGACAGCATTGGCATGGAAGCCAGTAGGGAGAAGAGAAGGACGCCAAAAACGACGTGGAGAAGAACGGCAGTAAAGGAACGAGAGGAGCTATGGTGGAATTGGAATGAAGCCAGGCACGTTGCTAGAGACAGAAAACGGTGGAGAGAGTACACTGCATACCATATTGAGTAGTCACCATGGTGCAACTAGAACTTATCTGACTATTAGAAGCCATTTCTATATGCCACGTATGTTCGAAAAAATATCAGGATACATTAAGTCATGTTTAAGATTTCAAGAATTTAGGGGTAAGCCAGATAACCTCAGGCCATTTCATTGTAGAATATTAAATAAATATTTGCCATTTGACAGAATGAGTTTGGATCTTAATACTTTGCTAGCTTATTTTACAGGTTTCAAACATATGTTGGTTGTCTGTGACGAAATTACTCGTTTTGATATTTGTTTCGCATTACGCACTTTAAATGCGGAAACAATTTGTGACGCCGTTATCCAGAAAGTCATAGAAATCTTGGCCCGCCCACTTGCATTATTTCAGATGCAACTTCTTCCTTGACAAGTGAGATTATCACATTCTTATGTGATGCATTGCAAATAGATAAGAAGTTTGTAAGTGTAGAAACCACGGTAGCTTACAAGTGGAAAGGTATATCCAAACTATTGGGAATTTCTTGAAGAAACCTGACCTTAATAAATTCGGTAAGGATTGGGTACGATTTATTTCCACTACTAGTTATGCTTACAATTCGTTCTCATCCCCGTACTTGGGAAATTTTAGCTCATATGAATTGGTATAGGGAAAACCACTCCCTAACTTAATCAGTATCTCTTGGAATCCAATGCAGGGACTAACTCAGTCTCATGAAAAATATGCTGTTCATATGAAGAACAAGCTTGCAAGCATAGGGAAGGTTATTCTCTCCTCACAAGAAGAGTATCAAGAGGTCCAAAGATTGGCAACCGCCCACAAAATAGACGAAATGCCTATATATTCAGCAGTTCAGTTGGTCAGTTGGTTTATTCATATAAGCCTACCTCGTCATCTTTAATTGCAAACTCGAAGAAAATTGCAGCACATTGGCGTGAACCACTAGTGATTCACAGGATGTTAGACCGTACGCATTATATCTTAAAGGGAGAAGTACTAACTGATGTGTTCAATTATGATAAGTTTTGATTGCATTGTTTCCCTTGTAGATAGCTTAACTATAGGCTACTCCATTTTTTTGCCAACCAATGTTCTTGTAAATAGAGGGAAATCGTTTTTTTGCATGATTGACATAAGGCAGTATCATCTTTGTATCCAGCAACTGTATAAGAATGTTATTGTTGAGATCGTCTTTTCTCATATTGATTCATGAACCATCTGAATATCCTTAGCATGTTCGTTGGTGAAGGAAAATTTTGTTTCTTTTTGGTGAGAAAATATGATGCTTAGGAAAAGGTCATAAATGCCACGTGCTCTTCTTGTCTTCATGATAACTTTATTGTTTTGGGATGCTTATGGTTGCTTCATTGTGGGAACTTTCTTAGGTTAGATAGGATTTTTTTTCCCGTCCTTCCCAAATTTATCAATCTGAGCATTAGCCTATGTCTATCTTTGTGAGTAACTTAAACACACCTTATAGATGCACAAACTTGAAAGGTAGTACGGTCAAATAAGAGTTTAATAGAATTAATATTGTCGGCAAATAGGCGAAATTTGATATCAGAGTTTTGTTCAGAGAGATAAATTTGTTTTATGAAATTTTGTTGACATGTAATTGAATTGAATAACTTCGCTTTTTTCCCAGTCTACTTGTGTTTCATTAAACAATTTTTTTTTTTTTTGTGAGGCAAGCCAAATTTTAGACTCTCCAAAATATTTTCGAGGGGGGATGTTGTATATAGCAGAGCATATTTTGCCTTTCACCTTTGCAATATCAGTGTTTCATTACTGCTTTAAGGCAGTATCAGACAAAAAGAGATTTCAATTCTCACGGTAATTAATAACTTATGTATTGTTTTAAAGACAACTCAAGTAGGTTATTTTGAACAAAGGAAACCTGTTCTTCTGCCAATTTCCCAAACACCTGGCGACGACGACGAGTGAACACACAATTACAATGACGGGGTCGTCGCCTGCGTATTCGGTTATGATAGTAGCAATGCTATCACGAAACGCTTAATACGACCCGGACGAGAACACAGGTACGACGTACGGACAGACATAACATCGACAACCAAGTCAATGTCCACGGCCTTTGATAACCAGTTGTGTTGCACTGGCGTGTCTACCCAACCCAGGCTTGAACCCGGGGCCTTGTGGTCTGTAGACAGGTATGATAACCGCTACACCACAATTAGTAGACCGTAGAACACCTGGCAGCTGCGTGATCTATTTTAAGTCAGATTTGTGATTGATTTAAGGCAATCGCACTGTGACTAGGTACAGTCTTAAGTTCATAACGTAAATTCTTTCATTGAATATTCATTGCGCATGCTTTACACTAATTGGTTATTTTCTTTAAGTAGGCGTGTCTTCTACGAGTCCAAGAGCACACTTTGTTCGATTAGAGAGTTTGCATTAGGGTGATGCAGAGAGAGTTTCTGACTTGGGAATTGAATAGTCACGAAATATTTGTGACCTGATTTTTACTCTGTTGATTACTGAAGATACGTGAAATTATATTTGTGAACTACCAAGAGATTAAAAGAATAAATCTATCGTATACGAACTGTTTTAACAAAATTTGTAAACAGTATTTTTTTCATCTTTAGGAAATAATGTAGAATCACTAATATATCGTTTGTGTGAATAAATTCAGAGTTTCACAAATTTCTCTGAGTGGACACAAAATTGTGTTGAGGATTTTTGACTTTCTCCGATGCCTAAAAAAGCAAAATTCGACACTAGCACTGCATCCTACATTTCATAACTTTGTAACGCACCTAAAACAGAACGTATCTGATAATTGAATTTTTTTCTTTCTTATATGCTTTGAAATTTAGATGCGATTATCTTGAAGAATACAAATCTTGTGTAGGTTATTTCTTTGTTTTGTAATTCTCCTGTTAATAGATGTATGTAAATATGTTGTTATTATGTTATGAGCCGGAGGCCTAAAGCAGACAGAATAAATTACACAAAATACAAATGACATTTATGCAGTTTGCATAACGAGTCGAATATAATGCGATTTCACTTTTGATTTGGCAGCGAATAAAAGACAGAAATATGAAATTCATTATAATCAGATAATCAATTTTAAGTCAACAGGTAAATATGTGCGTATCAAAAACTAAGAACTTCTCAGCATGGCCTTTTTGCTCTGCTTGTCAGCCCAGGCTGTTCACACACATGGTCATATCATTACAGCTTTACAGACAGAAAAAGTATTTGTAAAAACAGACGAGGATAAAATGAGATCGCTTTCAATGCCAACCGCGAGTTCAAAAATAGTACTTCTTCAAGTGAAATGAAACAGTTATTGCCGAACCAGGGAGTTGTTATTTGTCCAAATAACAACCCTCTAGCTGTCTAGTTGAACTATGTATATAACGATCTACTTTGGCAGAATGAGGTCTGTTTCGGGAATTAGAATTCAGTTTTATCCAACGTATTTTCTACGACGTCTCTAAAAATTGTACTGCTGGATTAGGAAGATAGCTATATATATTACAGTATGATAGTATGGAGAAGAACTTCGGACGAGTAAGGCATCGAATTTTACGGATAAGGTTTTTTCTTCTTTTGAATAATTTAATATGTAATTGTTGTTTGGATCAAATTAGATATATTGTGTATATTTGCGCATTAACCCTGTTTGATAGGTTTATCGACGCGGGCAGGAATGTGCCCAAGTTCTGAAGTTACACATACTAAAAAAAAAATGTTCGAAATGTAAGCAAATCGGTAGATGCGTTCGGTAGATCCAAACGTCAATTAGCACGAAAAGAAAACTGGTTATTTGTTGCAAGGCTGCTACTTTACTTTTTGTCTTGTTTCGTGAAAATAAAGAAAAAGAAAAATTAGGCTCGTCCGCCTGGTTACCGCAAAATGTGTTATTATTATTAATATTATTAATATTTTTTTAATACGATCGGGGACGCCAAGTTTAAACAAGGGGAGCAAGTTTTAAGTCAAGGGGCAGTGTTTGTATGCAGTAAAAAATCACCCAAGTGTGGACGTATCAGGGCCGTAGGAGACTTAAATTACTCGGGGTTGGGGAAGGTTGGGTAAGGAATATGATTGGTACATACATAATGATATAAAATGTTTGTTACTTTACCTATATATCATATCTTACTGTTATAATACTCCCCCTCCCTCCCCTCCCTTCCCACTTTCCGGAGTGGTGCTTTAAGCTTTTCGGTGTGGGATTATCTGTAGGGAATTTGATTGCATAAAATTAACTTGCAATTACTCGTTTTCAGAAACTGTACCGACATTATCAAAACATTTGGCCAATGTAGGAGAACTTCACCACAGTTTTCATAAACCATTCCAAGTGTATGGAAAGGTTTCATGAATAAAAAGATCAAAGACGATGCATATCTAAATTTGCCTTGGAGCGTCCTCCTAATATTATTATTTTCAGTTTTTTTCTTTCCCCTGTACATGCTGTATAGTTGTACCAAACATATTCGATTGAAATCATAACATTTTAAATTAGGATAGGATGTTCATTCGGGGCTTTAGAAGGGCATTAAACACAGAAAGAAGAAAAGGGGGCACTTCCATATTATCTGGAATTGCCTTGGAGCGTCCTCTAAATATTCTTATTTTCAGTTTTCCTTTCCCCTGTACAGGCTGTATAGTTGTACCAAACATATTTGATTGAAATCACAACATTTCAAACTAGGATAGGATGTCCATTCGAGAGCTTTTAGAAGAATCATTAAACCCGGAAAGAAGGAGGTAGGGGGGAGGGGGCACTTCCATACTAAAGTGGTAGATATGTGCCGCCCAGAATTTCAAAATTGGAATGCAGTATGAGAGTTATAATTTTGAT
>JAIGNY010003664.1:1927500-2000000 GCA_020152595.1 Chiridota heheva
GCCCCTATTTCGTGCGATGTTTTTTATGATTGTAAATTGTGATGTCCCCAGTAAGTCCAGTGTTACTCTGCATGCATTCGCATTTCCCTCTCCTCGTTCCCAAAAGACTATAAATGTGAACAATTTTTAAATAACTGAATTTCCACCTCCTTTTCACAGGGTCTAAAGTCTGATAAGGTGAAGAAACTATGGGTGACGTCATCTTGAATGCATCACTGCATCCATACTCAACCACATCTGATGTAACCATCCTAGACCTACGCCTTATCATCCCCGACATAATAATCGGTGTCATCTGCACGGTCGGAATTATTTCAAACATTCTCATAATATTCCGACTTATTCGAACAAGTATATCGGACAAATCAAAGTTGTCAGCGAGTAATATATATCTCTCTCATAAAGCGATTGTGGACATCATTTTGTTGGTAGGTTTTCCTTTCCATTTGCAAAATAACCTCTTCGAAGATCCACTCATTCTCCGCATACATCTTTGCAAAGTACTTGTGTGTTCTGATTTTTTATCGATGATGCTCAGTATCCACCTCATCATTATACTGGTGTGGGAAAGGTACTGCAGATACATATACCTTACCGGACAGCCATTGCAGATGTCGTCGCGATCTGCTCGGAAACACTTTGTAGCAAATTGGATATACTGCTCGATGATAATCATACCACTCATCTTTGTAGCTGATGACGTCATTTGGAAAGGAAGACTCACCTGTGGCTATAATTGGCCCCTTGGCCAACACTATCATGCCGTTTTCTTTGGTACACTTTTATGCATAACCTATTGCGTCTCCTACTGTATGTTCACTTATTGGACGTTCGACATCGTCAAAACTCACGTATTTAGAACCAAAACACTCAAAACAAACCTTATAACAGATTCAAGCGTACGCGCCAAAGATATGTCAGTTTTGTCTCTTGTTGTCATCAACTTTTTGTGTTGGACACCTTATTGGTCTTATCAATGTTACGTGATCAGAAAAGCATCTTCACCAATTTTGCACATTCCAGGGGGAATTGAACCCTTTGAAATCGTGGTTACTGCTCTGATCTATTTGTCTGCTAGTGCAAATATATTTCCATACATGATATTTCAAAAGGACTGGCGGCCATCTCATTGCTTCAAAAGATTCTCAGATCAAAGAGTGTCCACTGCTTTGACAAATAAAACGTCATCACAATGTCAAACTGGGACTAGCCCAAAAGAGCATTCAGAACTTTGATTATTAAAAAAAGGATATCTGCATAAAAGACGGTGCGTAGTTTTTCAAGATGTGCATTTCAACTATGTAATGCAGCAACATACGTTAGGAGTTAGCAAGCTTGTCGTAAAAATTCCCATGTTTTGGAAATTTGACTGATTTTTATTTATTTTTGGCAATTACTTTTAGTGGTAACCACCTAGTGTCTTTGCTTTATGGGACATTTTTAAAGCACAAACTGCTCTTTCTATTTGAATGTATTTATGAGTTTCATCATATTTTCACATTTTTTAATTCATTTATCATTAAATGGTATGTAAAAATCTTAAATATAGAAAGTGCTTATCCTGACACCATTCATAGCCAGTCCCCAAACAAAATTGTGTTGACCTTGCCTACCGACCTGTAATTCGGGGCCCTAAACACATATCGATCCTTGAAAGACATACACACTAGTCCTCAAAGGACCTTGATACGTCCTCAAAGGACCTAGACACACGTTCTTGAGACCTAGACACACGTTCTTGAGACCTAGACACATACCCTATAAACACACGTCCTCGAAGGACCTAGACACACGTCCTCGTTCTCGAAACACTTTGATACACGTCCTTGGATGACTTAACACACCTCGGAAGACCTTGACACATACCATCAAAGGACCTAGACACACGATTTCGAAGGACCTTAACACACGTCCACGAAGGACCTAGACATACGTCCTTGGGGGACTTTGGCACACATCATCGAAGGACCTAGACACGTCCTCAAAGAAGCTTGACATACGCGAAGGACCTAGACACACGTTCTCAAATGACCTTAACACAAGTCATGACCTTGGCGTACGTCTTTTCGAAGGACCTTAACACATGTCCTCGAATGATCTTGACACACGTCCTCGAAGAGGCTTAGCACACGTTCTCGACCTTGACATACGTCCTCGAATGACCTTGACACCCATCTTGACCGGAAAGAACCTTAAAACGCGTCCACAAATGACCTTAACATACGTCCTCGAATGACCTTAACACTTTTCCTCGAAGAACATGCGATGGCCTTTAAAGATTCGTTTGTATACTCTGGAGTAATTTCAAAGAACTGGCACCGTTTTTCACACACTCTCTTTTTCAAGCACTCATTAACTACATCTTCTAATCAGCTAATGCACAATCATTTGTCAAGGCTCTCAAACTGTATAGTTAGTTGGTATGGTGGGTGTCGTTCAACCTTGACTTTTAGTGCACAAATTTTGGGGTCCAAAAGGACCCTAAAAAACATTGAAACAAGATTAAAAAAAGACACTGGAACCACTGAAATTTGTCGTTAGTCAGATAGTAGGCCTATCTATATACATGGTACAGTGTAACTTTTTACAGCGTGTGACTATACCTGTTTTGTGTAATATGTTGTATTCACCAGTAGATGATTCCAATCAAGTAAGATTGTATAATGACTGAATGATTGTTTTAAAGTCTATGGACGAGAAGAAGCAACATTAGCTCAATTAATAATAACAATGAAAGGAACGAAAACTATCGCCAAAATTGGCATTAATATGCACTGCAATTAACATTGTTTTCAGTGACTGAGAACAAAATTAAATACTTATATACTTCGCAAATTAGATGGCATAAACTAAAAATCGATTAAACTTTGATCAACTATAATTCAAAAACAATACAAGTGCAGTTTTCATAAATTGATCGGCTTAGATTTTAAAACTCATGTATAAACCAAAACCATTAGTTGTTCTGCTCCTTAAAGTTTCATACAGTCAGACCAGACCCGATCAGTAGTTAAGCAGGTCGGATCAGACTTTTTCTCTTTATTTTCTTTGTTCAGAAAACTACAAGTAATTACGATCAAATTTCCTTTATTAATGGCTCCATTGTATTCGTTCTCTTGTTGGTCCTGAGTTGTTGTTGAATTTGGCGTTGAGGTTGAGTATCATATTAGCAGTGGATAAAATCCTTATTGTGTGGTTGATTGGTTATTTTAATTAAGATAAGTGATCTCATTATTTGCTCCAGTAAGTGAGTGGTTATGATTTGCTGGAGAAAAAAAAATAAGGAAAAGAACAACTCATGACAGAAATTATTGCATGTCCGTAGGCATTTATACATTTTCCAGTGCAATTTTTTCCGCATGCAACCGAGAATTGTTTCTATCCCTTCCCTGAGGTGACCCTTCCAATGCCGATGAATATTATACAAGTTATGTCATTTACCTTGACGTTGATTGACTTTTTCTCTATCTTCATTTTCATCAAAATAACATTTTTAAATGTCAAAGTGTTATTTGAATCATGTCAGTTACGTGATTCTCAAATATGCTTTGAATGCGTACCACATGAATTCAGTGTGTGTTCGTATGTATACATAAACCTTATTAATGTCTTGTAGTATATCCGCATACTCATGACTTTGACCTTGATTTGGATAAAAATCATTTTGGAATTATTTTCATTTCTATGCATCTGTAGTAATAATCGAGTTATATCCACTTGACAGCGTTTAAGATTACCTATTTTTCGAAGTTACACAGAAATGAGAAACATATTCAAGGACTTTGTATATACCGCGACAGTTCGAACTATAGCTCAGTTTTCACAGGGTGGGTTGGGGTGGAGGTTACATAAAAGTGCATCATACTGAAAAAATATGTAATACTGACCACTTACAGCGTCTTCAAATGCATCAATATGCATTGTTTTATACCAATTTGGGATGTATTATTGAGCGCCCTTCTTACCTAAATTGTTTGTTTTTTAAATGTCTCTTATAGTTTGTTTGACTACAGAATCATCATACCGCTAATTAAATTCCAGCAGGAATAGCTTTTCCTACGATATTCAAAAAACGCAAAAAAATTCCAATCGATCGTATCGATGACCTTTGTATAAGAGATCATTTTTCATACAATTTTGTGTGATTTTTTAAATTTAGTGCAACACCCATCCAGTCAGTGACGTTGTCAGTGGGGGAGGGAGGGGGGGGGGGGGTGGAGGTCCAGTCCCCCCACTTTCTAAAACAATGTTACGAGGTTCCATTTTTGTAGTTTATGCAATGCACGTTTTTCTAGGATCTCGCCTATAGGCTACTGATATACCCTTTGTAATGTTCCAAAATATACTGAGCAATTTACAAATACACCAGTACTTAGCCTCGCGATTCGAAATTGGAGTATATTCCTTCACTCACAAATTCGATATGCATTGTTTATTTTTAAGCAAATTTCCCAAATGGTATTGATCAAGAATAAAGAAAAAATATCATAAGATTCGTTCTACAATATGACAATACACGGCATTATGCTAATATCTAGCCCTAAAGCAGGATAACTTTTTATAGTATAGGCACAAATCACAATCCAACTGACATCACATGTTCTCCCGCAAGCTACACATCATAACTGCTTCATGCATACCTTAAGTTGCAGTGAAGCTTGAAGGGAGATATAATTTCCCGAAACATCCCCAAAATGTATTGAGCAATCAACGATTTAGACTAAAATAAAAGTCAGATAGTTTGGTTGCTATGAATGATGTATCACATTTGACATTGCAAAATTTGCATGTAAACTTGTTGTCGGTTGCATTCTAATGCATTCCATTTGACAACGGGGAGTACCAAGTCCTGTCATCCAGCAGAGCCGTAAATCTCCTTCACGAAATGGGGGAGGGTGTAAACTTGGCTGTAAGTATCCTGCACGAAGTGGGGGATTCCTCTACATTCAAGAACACAACTAGAAAAGGTTTCCCCTACTTGTCACGTCATTAAGCAATTGGCATGGGCGAAAGTTTTGTTTATCACATTATGTTCAATTGGGCCTCAACCTTGCACGTCCCAAGCAAATATATAGATTTTAAGACTCCAGAGTGATAACAATGCAAATAGCACACGTTGACAATTAGTTTTCATGAAGCCCCAAACGCCAAATTCCCCACAGGTCCTAAGACTTGTTGCTCGCGAATGACCCTCCCAAAGTCGGGCCATTTCACTCGTGTCAAAACCCTGAGCCTCGTGTATTAAATACGCATATAAACACTCCGCCTGAACATTAATCTTTAAATATAAAATGTCTATGGAGTATTCACATCGTTATGACCTATGCATTAAATCCGTTTAAAGCACGACCATAATTATATGGTTTATTCCATTTTCAAAATAGGAATGTTTTAATAAAGCGATAGTACATATGTAAACTTTTCTTGTTTTAATTTGTTTTAGTTTTTTTTTGTAATGCATTTTACACACATCAAACACGAAAATTGTATTAAAAGAGGGTCATTCCACTAGTGTCAACTCGTGTCAAAATCATTTACCCAGTGCATTAGATCAACACTCCGCCTGAACATTAATCTTTAATAAATGTTTGAAGAATTTTTGATGTATTGAAAAGTTGTAATGTAAGAAAGAGCAGACATTTTAAAATTGTTAATGCAATTTTCAGTTAAATATCTGTTTTTAATCTTAGTGACTGAAAATCATTATCTTGTATTCTATTGTGATTGAGGGCCCTCTTAATTACATTCGTGAAGGATGAAAATCAATATCGTTAACATAAGGAAATCATACATGGCATTCTCGCTGTGAAGTTACAAAATCTCAATAAAATTTACAAAAGTTATTATAATAAGACCTTATATTTCAAAATGCTGTAAAATGGTCAATTTTTACCATTTAATTAAACTGTTTGCTATCTTTATGGTTTATATTATATTTCCTTCCAGTTAAGCTCAAGTCTGCAAGTTGTTGGGAATGTCCATATATCTTTATGGGAGACTCAAAATCAAATACTCTAGCTTGATATGATAGAGAATTAAAAACTAAAATAACTACCAAAAACCAGATCATAAAATATAGTACCCATTCTCAAGTTTTCCAAGTTTGAAGTTACATGGAAGCTGCCATTTTATCTAAGTTTGGTGTTGAAACCATGCTAATGATGACATAATGTGCTAGCACAAATAATGCATTTCTTTAGAATTCTCGTGTAAATGTTATTCTCAAAATGATTTGACATGAAAGTTCTAAGGGCTAATAATTAACAAATAAGAATTCTTAGACCCGTGCAAAGGAAAAACGATTTCGTAGAAATTGGGAAATTTGAAATAGATTATAAAGAAATACTTTAAATATTCTAATCTTTACTGGAGAATGTACGACATCAATATTCAGAAAACGTATGAGCAAAATAGCCGCTCCCAAGTTTATATTGACAGAATTCATGTTTTAATAAATTAGAAAATATATGTTAGATTGTTTTGTACGATGTGAAACTTCTTTATACAACTGAAACTTATTACTTATGATAATAAAGGAAGAAAAAGAAGGTTTTTGTGTCCCTGGCCTTTACCCCTTGAAATAATCCTTTAACACATCACAGTAAGCAGGTAAGGGTCACTCACTACCTGATTGTACTAGGAACTGCTACTTAAAGGAGCTGGAGGCCGAAAAATGAAGGCGTATTTTTCTTGAGTCTCCAGAATATTCGAACACATTTTTGTGCACGTGATGATGCTGAAAACTTTTGATACAAATGTTCAGATTAATTTTAATCATTTCTTATGAACAGATGAAACAATTCTTCGACAAAATGAGTCACAAAATAAATCTGTGTTATTTCTAAATTCTCTCGATGCCTTAATGTTTCAACAAAGAGCCCTTTTAAGCAAGTAACACTGCCCTAATTACAGTCCTGAGTCACAAGAAGACATCAATGCAAAGAGATATCTTGCACAGTAAGACGAGAACAAACACAAATTACGGATCTGACGGTTCTTCAAATCTCTTATCCAATCTTATCTTTGTTTATATTTTGGTGCAAATCCACAGACAGACAGACCTTTATCTTCTTCTACCTTCCAAAATAAAAACTGCTCTCCTCTGAGAGAACCAACTAATAATTTGTTTGAAACTTTGGAGTCAGCTCACGAAGTGTAAGATATACAACACCTTTGATAAGGGCATGCAGGGAAGTTTGAGATCTGATTATATTAGGTAGTTGCTCAGGGATTGCTAATTAGTATAACAAATATAACAGTATAATATAAGGTTTAACATGAAATAAAACTAACATGATACAAGCATTATCCCTTACTTATATATATAGTAAGCGTATAGGTTGCCATAACGTTAGGAACACCTGTGGTCGAACGTGCCTTCCGACTCCTATGTTTTCTTCAGAATAATGATGACTCAGAGGGGTCGGAAGGTACTTCTGATGAAGAAGATGTACCAGAACTCGACCAGATTAAGGAAGAGGAGAATATAGAGCCTGCTGAGATGGATAGTGATCTGTTCCAAATTACGGAGTTGGTGAGTGTTTTCTTCCAAAAATAGCGAAAGTACTACATTGTAAATGTGTAGTAATAAAATAAGGCTTATAGAATTATAATGATAAATTAGCGGGGATTTTTTGCTTGTTACGATAAACAAGTAAAAGGGACACTAAAATCACATATAAAAGAAAGGATTAAGGTCCTTTCTATAATAGCCCGGATGAAACAAATGAAAGCTGAACCCCAATAATAACATTTCTAAATGGACTGAAATATATGTATTTCCCAATGGCAAAATTGTAAATTTAGGCCTACTGAAATATGTGTATTCCCAATATCAAAAAATCCAAGTTCCATTATTTCAGGGGCCGAAATCACAATTTTATGGGGGAAAGTGGAGTAGGGGTTCCATGTTAGGGCAAAATACACATGTTGGGGGTGCCCCAGGCCCATTTAGAAGAAAATGCTTGTATTTAAACCTAGTACTGGTACATTATTTTTATGCCCCATTTTTTAGGACCATGATCCTTTTCCCCTCCCCCTGGCTATGCCACTGTTGTGGTGATGACTAGATCGATAAAACAAACATTTTGGACCCCTGTATGTACCCCCAGGCTTCCCGGCTGTAAA
The DNA here is from genome assembly GCA_020152595.1 of Chiridota heheva. NCBI lineage: Eukaryota > Metazoa > Echinodermata > Holothuroidea > Apodida > Chiridotidae > Chiridota > Chiridota heheva. The sequence continues at coordinate 1,935,628 of JAIGNY010003664.1, forward strand.
AGTCTGTCCCCACGGCTACCACAAAAGTGGGGCAGGTTAGAAACCACAATAACATGTTATGCGATAACATGTTATGCGTATGCTTGAAGAGGACGAGCCGCCCGCTACTAGAAACCACAATAACATCTTATGCGATAACATGTTATGCGTATGCTTGAAGAGGACGAGCCGCCCGCTACTCCCCAACCCAAGCGGAGGAGGGACAGACAGTTGAAGATGAGCCTAGGCCCCTCTTCCAGGCCTTCCGCTGCAGTCTCGCCACCATCACCACTCAAAGAAAATCCAACTGCAGCGGAAAAAGCTGCCTTCAAAACCAGGGAGGAAGAGCGGAACGCTTGGCTGCAGGAGATACAACGGTCGAAGGTCATCCCTGCGGCCGATAAAGACTATCATCTGTGGGAAGTACTGGTGGAGAGTGACCGGGATCGACACGAGGTCTTCGGTAACTGGTTATGGGAAGACCAAACTAAAGTAAGTTGAATGAATATAGTTGCAATTTTTTTAATTTATTTTTTATTCTATTTGCAGCAACAAGGTATAGCAGAAGACTTTACAAATTTGGACCTTTTCGGCAAACATTTCTTATGAATTCCATGTGGAATGAACAGAAGTAAGTGTCCAATAGATAATCAGCATAGTCTATCAACATAAAAGTAACTGTGAAGCTTGTAATGGCTAAAATTGGGTCAGAAATAAACAAAACACACTTTCGTGCATAATAAATGAGGTAAATGCCTAATTTGCATATCATTTGCATAATTTCTTATTTCATTTTTTGCAAATGATGATGTAAACATCTTGTTTTTCTGCATTCTATTAGTTTTGGACATCATAGAAGGGGAAAATGCATTTTTTTGGAAAATTTAGTGCCATTAGATAAATTATTCACAGAATCGGGGGATAATTTTTAGGTCAAAATGTACCCAATTTTTCATATTTGCGTCATTTTTTTTCTTCTGATTCCTAAAAATCCATGAATAGTATCAAATGAAAGGTCTTTCCAAGGACGATTCAGAAATTCTATCCATATTTTTTTGCTATTTAGCCACAAGGCACAAGCGTGTCATAAAGATAGAATGTTTGGAGACCTAATATGCTAATTCAATGACCTAATTTGCATATTTGAGTTCGGAAATATGCACTTTGTTGGAAAGTTCAACATGTTAGCTTTCATAAAAGTCGAACTTGTTTTGGTACAAATGGAACAGAAAGTGCTGAAAAAATCCTCTTTCCAAAAATTTCAGAAATAGTTTATTTTATTTTTGGAACCTGGGGAGAGTAAGGGTTATTGCTATAGAATTTTTAAACATACTGACTGACTGAGCGACCATTTGGTCGCCCAGTGAACAAAATTCTGATGCACTGGGCGACCTGGATTTTCGCTTTGGTAGAATAACAGTTTATAAAACGTACAAAATCATATGAAATCAAGCTTGTCCATCTTATGCCAGACTGAATGGAGCTGGCGGCCCAAAAAGTGATGGCGTATTTAAGTTGAGTCTCACAATAAATTGAATACCTTTGCAGTACGGAATATCATCAACATTACTAAATCCTGACCCGACACGAAACTTGTACGTGTTTTAGCATTGACTTTTTGGATTCGAATTTGTTCGCTTGCGCACGTTGGGTGAAAATTTATGTTTGTTTAATGAGGGCTTAACGACACCACGACGGCATGGGTCAAATTGTGCCTGAGTGGTTAGATCATTCCAGAGGTAGGAAGGACAGAAAACAGGGAGGAGATTAGAGAAACACGAGAACTAAAAGCCAGAAAGCTGAGATCGAAAGAAGAGGTGCATGGGTAAAAAAAATATATAGAGAGAGGGTGAGAGAGGAGGACTAAATATGGTTGTAGAGGGAAGCATGATGAAGAAAGGAGATAATTTCATCCGCAGGTTTTTTTTGGAAGAGCCCGGCTATTGAGTTGTGGGGAGCAAGAAAAGCTCTGGGAAGGTTGTGCAGAGGGCAAGCAAGGATGAACTGTGAGGGTACAATGACAATTACAAGTACAATGACAAGAGGGGTTGGAGCCAATTAGGAGGTGGGAGTGAGTGAGGTGGGTGTGACCTATTCTAAGATGGGTAATATGAACGTTGTCGATACGAGAGAGATTGTTGATGGTGGGTTTGATCGGAATGGTGGGCTGGATGACGTGGAGTTTTTTTCTATTAATTTGGGAGTTCCATGAGGTTTGCCAGCAGTCACGAATTAGGGAAGTGATAAGTGGTTTGATGTCAGAAAGGGTTTTTGGAAATGGTGTAGGGGAGGTTGAGGGCAAGCTTAGCGGCTGCATTAGCCCTGTTATTGCCAGAGATGCCAACATGGCTGGGTATCCAAAAGTAAAAAAATATTTTTCCTGCAGAGGGTGGGCGAAAGGACTTAACGGAGGAGGTGGGATGTGGGGTCATCCCATTTAAGATTGGGTAAAGAAGTAAGGACAGCTTTGGAGTCGGAGAAGATGGCAAAGTGGCTGAGCAGGAAGTACTTAATAAAGTTGAGGGCGAGGAGGATGGCCTTGGCCTCGACCGAGAAGATGGACGAGTAGTCGGTAAATGACGGAAGTGCATGGAGACTGTATTGTCTTTGGAGAATTTAAACCCGTTATTGTTGCACCAGTTTTGCAGCCGGTTGAGGCTGAGTTGGAGCCTATGACAAGAGGAAAGCTAAGGGAGGAGTAGAAGATGGTAAAGTCGTCCACGTAGAGGGCACGTTTGATGTTGGGGCCAAGATTGTCTGCGATGTCCTTAATGCTCAAATTTCAGCAAAAAACAGACCATATGATGCCACTTATATTGGTTAAAATCTACATAAGTTAGCCATACAAACACGAACGCCCTCACTATTTGGCAGCCAGTTCCTTTAATGTCTCCTTTAATTTTGATGTTGCTCAAATTTACATGTTTCTTCGCGCCTCGCATCAGTTGCCCGCCCTAGGGGTCAGGGCGTAGCTTAATGGGGGATGGGGTTGTTACACCCTCCGAGTAAATGTTTTTTGTCAGTCAATTCCAATTTTGACTGTTTCGTCGAGCAAAGAAATGGCCTAGTAGTGAAAACAAATTGTAGGTTAAATCGAGTTAATATGTGGGTATACCTTTATGTATTTTTTCTTCACTAAAAGACAAACTACTTTCGGAAATGTTCTGGTAATTGGGCACTTAATCGGGCAAAGATGTAAAATGTCGGATGCACTGTCCAAATCAGAAATGTGTCTCAATCATGGCTACTCATGGTCACTCATAAGCCCCAAAATTGTGTCAGAATTTTATGAATTTTCAGGGCAGATTTCTCCTCTGCCCGTCTGCCCCTTGAAAAATTGTAACCCAAATGCTTATTTGAGTAGATTTCACCCGTAGACCTCGCATGCAGGGGCCATTAAGCAGTTAAGTGGGCACATGTGTTGCGCAGTGTCATGTTTGGCACTTCAGTACTGGACCCCAAGCCAAAATCTCTGACGATGCCACTGGTGGGGGGAGGGTGGTCTATTCCCAACTGTTCTACATTGTGTGATTGTGCATGTAAATCGTTTTTGGCTGAAAGTCAAGATACGCCCCTGCTAGGGTGATTGTGGTCGCCCAGTGAAATTTTCTTTAAAAATTCACTGTTATTGCTGGTTTAACCAGTGGCGTAGCCAGACATATACATATCAAGGGACACTGGGATGGAGGACAAGGCTAACATTCTCTTTGACAAAGAGGGAGATGGGATGTAAGGTGGGGATGGGCGTGGGAGAGAAGTGCGGAGGGTTGGATGCAAAGCCTCCCTCTTTTAACTTGATGATTTTACCAAATGCACATCTTAAATCCACACATTTTAAGGCAAAATATTGCATTGAAATGTTATATTTCAATTAAATAAACTAGGCAAAATATTTGCCTGACAATTACATAAACCAGGCAGGATTTGCCCATGATATTTATATTCTGTGGTAAAATCCTCACGGGTAAATTTTATAGTAGTATAAACCCATTCACCACTCTATATAATGTACCATATCCCATTAGCCATGTTAGCAAAAGTTTTCTTTCTTCCAAATGATCAAACTTCATTTTTACCTAAAGTCAAGGCAATCTGAACATCAACAAAATGAAAAATGAGCATAACCTTGAAAACACAAATTTCTTTTAATTTCATCAGATACAGGGAGAGTTTGTCAAAAGTCCCTAAAAATTGACCCTTGTCTTCACGAGTAAACTTTAACAATGTAAACAATGACAGCTCTAGTACATTCTAGGAAGAAATAGAAACATCATTATGCAAAGTCTTTAAACCATTTTACTATTGTGTCTGGTAGTTCTTAGCTACTTTCCGAGTATACACATGCAAAGACCACACTAGAAGCAGCTACAGGTTGGGAGCACCCGATGGCAATTCCCTGCATCCATGTGCCTATTTTGCTACTCTTTAAAAATACAGTGGTATCCGTATCCCTACTAAACCCACAATCCAAACGAGTCCCTGTGCAGGTAAGTCACACAGGTCACCCCCACCCCTTTTCAAAAAAAACAAATAACAATAATAAATATATAATAGGCCTATATATCATATATATATATACATACTCACATATATATATATATATATATATATATATATATATATATATATATATATATATATATATATATATATATATATATATATATATATATATATATATATATATATATATATATATATATATATATATATATATATATATATATATATATATATATATATATATATATATATATATATATATATATATATATATATATATATATATATATATATATATATATATATATATATATATATATAGTATATATATATATATATATATATATATATATATATATATATATATATATATATATATATATGTATATATATATATACATATATATATATATATATATATATATATATATATATATATATATATATATATATATATATATATATATATATATATATATTATATATAAATGTGGGGGTGATTTAATGTAATTTAGGCAGTGCTTGTTGCTTTATAAAGCTATTTTTGAATCAAATTTGCGAAGTAGAGCAAAATACTGCTGATGAACCAAGTCTTTCAAATGTTCAGTAGTCTGTATGAATTCTTCCAATAATCTAGCTCCCAGTGTACCTCCCCCCTTGCCCCCTCTCATGGGATTAATTATTATCAGTAATCATTGTACCACAACATACCCATTCACTAAGATTCACTAGGATTTGCAGTAATTCGTACCAGGAGCGATAATAATAAAGAATGAATTAAATGACTTAAAAGATTTTAAAATGTGGTTATTTTCCTCTAGGAAAGGTCAAAAATAAAGTATGCCATGAAAATATGAAGATTATCCACCATATCCTATTTCTTTATCCACTTATGAAACTTGTTGGCAGAATTATGATGAAGAAAAATTAATTACAATATATTGGTGAGGTGGTACTCCTCTAGATCTAACAAGTTCATAACAATCTCTTGCCCATCTATTCATAGACTGTCTCATGCATTTCAAATGTTAAACAGAACTTAGCTTAAACTCCAGACAGAAAGCTGTATCAAGAGTAGATTTGTTACTCTCCCCCTCCTCTTCTGGCTATACACCACCCCTTTCTGAATATCCTATCCCTTCCTATCTACTCCATCCCTTTCCACTCTCTCTGTACCTCATCCATTGCCCTACCTTGCCCTTTCCTCTAACACCCCTTTGACCACCGCTTATCTACTCCACCCCTTCCCACTCTCTCTGTACCTCAACCATTGCCCTACCTTGCCCTTTCCTCTAACACCCTTTTGACCACCGCTAACACCCACTCCTCACCCAATACCCTCTCCTGCCTCTCACAACAGACCATCTTTAATCATACTAAGAAAGTAATCTATCTAAAACCATTTAGATGCAGTAACGTAGAAACCGGAGGACCAAATACCATTATCTACCAAATACTCCCCCATTCCCTAATACATGTAATAATGAAGATTTAACGAATTGATTTTGATGTGTCAGATTCCTTTCACATCTTTCCTTTTGGAATTATCTTCAATTTTCGGTAAAATTTCCTTAATTTTCGGAACATTTTTTTCACTTTCGGGACATTTTCTTCATTTCCAGGAAGTTTGTTTTAATTTTTGGGAATTTTCCTTCATTTTTGAGACATTTTCTTTATTTTCAGTGAGATTCCCGAATCAATTTTCGGAAAGTTTCCTGAATCAATTTTCGGGAAGTTTCCTACAATTTTCGGAATTTTTCTTCAATTTTTTGGGTAAATTTCTTCATTTTTATGGAACTGTTGCAAAATAATTTTACGAATCCTCCCCCCTTTACAAATAGTATTTGAACATAAGAGACTCATATACTTTTGTTGAGACAAAAATACAATTTGGCCCCCAATTTCAAATATCTTTGTACACCCGCTGAAGTTCAGTTTATATTTGAGTTCTAAGTGTGCACTTAGTTAAATAGTTAAACGGCCAGGCAGTATGACTTAAAACGGAATTTGTTAATGTACTGTGAACTTGGATTTTGTTTATACTAGCTTTACATTGTAGATGTAAACGATGTGTGTGTTTTCCGGCTATCTATTATCAATATTTTTGTTTTTCAGTCTTTTGGGTATCTCAAGGAATTGAGTGGGAGAAAGGTCCAGCAAAAAATATTTACAAGAGCATAGGCCTACAAAATGTCGAAACTACCCCCTTCCACCCACCACCACCACACACAAAATATTTCCCCAAGACTTTGCTCACTTTTTTGCTAAAACTGATTACAATTGTATCTACAAACATACTACTTGACCCAAAATAACTCTTAGATTTACTTTTCTGTCCTTTTACTTCGGGTCATTGGAACGGTTGAAAAAAGTGGGGGTCTAGACCCCTAAATAAACATGGATTTTGTTACTATTATTAGGGGAAAGTGGGGTTAAGGGAAAATGGAGGGGGACAGTCACACCAAGGGCGTAAAAAGGGTAATCTCTTACAGGGGGATAATCGAAAAATCCCCTTAAAATTCTTGGAAATTTTCAGAAAATTTCAAATAATTTTCAAAAGGGCGCCTCCTAAAGGCCCTCGCCTTTAACTTTCAAATGGGCACGTACTGCCCCTGTCCGCACAATTTCAAAAGGGCACCTTCTTCCCCTTACTCTAGGAATAAGCGCAGTGTCCCCCTCCCCGTTCCTTGCTGCTGTGGTTCCAACACTACTGCAAAGGCCAAAATTCCCACGGGGGGACTCTAGTTGCCCCACTACGAATTTGGAGCTTTAATATCGTTTTAATATCGTTTCAAGTAAGCCTAATGTTTGCTTTTAAGTGAATTTGAAATTCATAATCAGACATACTAACAGCAAAATAGTGTTGTATAAAATCAAGATTGTTTTTTTACATCATTGCAACAAGACATGATTTTAACTATAGCATATTTTCTCATATTGCTAATATATTAGCCATTCTGAGTCAAAAATGATTATGCTATTAATATGAATCACAATTATTCAACAATAGCTTCCCATAAATACACTTCCAAGTGGCAATCATTATAACAAAATATACCGAAAACGAATGTTGGAAATTTCTTTCAAGGTCCTCTATTATATAAGATAGACTTACTTGATCCCTAGACTAATGCTTTAAGATAACGGTAATTGTATGCATGTTATTTCAGTCGTTTATCATCTGCACGCCAAAAAAAAAACTTCTTGTGAGTTGTGCCAGGTCATGTGTGTGATTTGAACGGTGTTTTACATTAATGAGATATTTACACTTTAGTGATTTTATAGCCAGAGATACTCAATTACGTTATATGGTTTTAAATGACCTATTCAGATTATTTGAGCCATTCTTGAGCTTTTAATATTTTTTTAACCCAAGTTATAGCCCAAACGAGCAATTTGACTACACATTGGAAGAAATCCCAAACGGGATACCAGGCTCGATTAGCATATGTGCCAGACGGTATTCAAGGCTTCAGCCAATAAAAACATAGTTTTCTTTCAATCGGAGATATTTGGTGGTATTTCCCGACCCAATGTATGCTAAATTCATTTGGATTGCGCCGAGCGAATTCCGATTATTTGAAACATTTTTAGCAAATTTTGGAATGCAAAATTCTTTAAAACTAGTACGCACTTATACAAACTGTTGTTGCACCAATGGATCGATCTATTTAAGGCAAAACATGAAAAAAGCAGAATGTCAAATAAACCCTTAGGGCTAGATAAACGCTGAAAAAATCCAAACGTATCCGAACGAAATCTGGATTTTAGGCTAGCCTCGCTTAATCTCAAAATCACTTAAAGGGATGTTGAGCTAAAAAGCACTTCAATTCGTCTGCTTTGAACAAATTTCAAGAGATTGTGGTAAACAAACATTTACGCATCTAAAATGCCAGTAAGCGTGTTAACCCTTGACTCCTGCAGGTTGTAAGTACTAACTGCATGAATGTTTCTGTAAGTACACAAATCTTTAGAATACAATGACAAATGAGTACCAAACACAGAAAGAAAACTGTGATTGCCTGATCTATAGGTCAAACATGTTCATCTTAGGAGAATAAACTTTACTACATTTTTTCTTGTAAATGAGAAACTGCCAAAGCTCCAAGCTTTTAAATTTAAACTACATACATATAGCCTATGATACGAGCTTGGATGTCATATCTTACTGTTGAAGATAAGATTGAAATAAAACCTCTTTTAGTTTAAATACATGTGCAATAAATTAAGCTTTGCCGCATTTTTTTCAGTATAATTTTTGTTCTCTTCTTGTTTTTTGTATCTTGTTTATAAAAACAAAATTAATGGCCCCATTAAATTTTGTAGAAACTTACTTATTCTGTGATTATTTACCTTTTTACATGTACACAAATATCATCATTATCATACCATCATTATTTTGTTATAATTATTTTAGCATGTTACATGATCTATATTAATGTTATTTAATTTCATTACATTTTAATATAAATTACCTTTTACGATTTCTAATATATTTTCTGTAAAATGCTGTCATACTGTATGGGAAAGCGTAGCCTCTCTGTCCATAGCATAAAAAAAACCGAGAATAAAGACAGGGGCATACCAAGGTAGTTGTGATGGGGAAGGGGGGGGGGGGGATGTAAAGTCAATATTGCCGACAAAACTTGTTACATATATGACACACTTCACCATTACCACGGATGCGTTTTTCAGTGCATTGTTGGCATTCCTTAGTGTTGCACTTTTGTGCTATAAATGGAAATGAGATTTGATTTTCTCTGAAGTTCAAAGCCCATGATTTGCCGACGGACCGAAACTATTTGCCAACAAACCAATCTATTGGAAGAGGGGGGGAAACACCCCCAGTAGTTACGTCCATGATAAAGATTATGCACAAAAAAGGTCATCCTGAGAAAGAAAAAAATAATATTTGGGGGCGGATCCAGGAATAGGAGAAGGTGCCCACAAAGTGTCTGTAGGCAGGTAGGCAATTGGTTAAATTTAATGGTCATTGGGATGGATTGTTTTAGCTCGTGAACAGCATTTAGTGGTGATGCCAATGAGATCAGACAATTTTCCTAAACACTTACATTCGTCTATAGAATGATAGGCATTAATGTGGTCAGTCCCCAATTTTTTTAGGTGAGGAATGGAGGCCTGGGGGAATGCCCAGGCACCTCCAACATTGCGTTCCAGGCACCTCCAACATTGATCCTTGTAAAAGGAATTTAATAGTGGGGAAAGTACTGAGCAACTTGATATTCAAAGTTTGAAGCTTTTTGTAGAGAGTATGTCGTCTGGTATTGATGGTTGTGACATCACAACCTCACCTTCCTCAGGAGTCTTTGTGTGCCGTATTCATTTTTATAGATTATGAGACTGGTGACCACTGTGTACAGTAGCATTTTACTAAAACTGGAGCTAGTAAAATAACTTTAAAAAAATCAGAAAAATATCTCAATCAGAAAACCAAGCTCATTTTCAAACAAAGGCCAGACGTCTTTAAAACAGAACAAAATATCACAATAGTTATCCAAATATCTGCTTGTCCTCAATCTTACAACATGAAATTGTTTGACCACATTAAGTAATCCCTTAAAACAATATCTGTATATACATTACATCAGAATGAAACTAATCACAATCGAATGTGTATATGAAAACACTGAACTTTCCCCAAAATCCTTTAAAACATTCCTATAATCTGATAATAATAATTATGATAATGACGACCTTAACTCACAGGAAGTAGCGCCGGAAATCTATCGAGCGATTCTATAACAGCTTTAACTTAAGAAAAGCTTTCGTTTTAAGTGAAATGCCTAGGAATTATAAAAAAAACACAAACTTGATGAACAGTTTCCAAAGAATTAGTAATTAGATTATTGCCTGTCTGGAAATTCCCCCTTTCTCAATTAGCACTTGAAAATGTGTTGGGTGTAACGATGAAAGGAAATTTTGATTTTGCTCGACTTGAAAGGACAAACTAACTTCCGATGCCAATGGCATCAAAAACCTTTGTAGTCGCTTTAGCGTGTGTGCAAACATGTATGTTTGTGGGTGACGGCTAGCTTGTTCTTAAATATCTCATGAGCCATACACTGCAGACTTGTCATATTTAGTACACCGGATACTTATATGGAGTACAAGAGCCCTATCATTTTTGGTGATGATATCATGCATATTAATGAGTGGGCATGGTTTAATGTAAATTTCTTGAAATTGTGATAATTTAGCAACTGTTTGTCAGTTTTATGTAATACCTGCTATGCTGTTGTAAGGTATTGTGCACATGTCTACGTTGTTTGCAGATCTCATATCATTAATATGCATGATGGGCGGAGCTTGATGTGAAATTGCTATGAAATGCTTGTTCTCACGATATCTCATGAGCCATACACTGCAGACTTGTCATATGTAGTACACAGGATACTTATATGTAGTACAAGAACCCTATCGCTTTTGGTGATATCATGCATATTAATGAGTGGGCGGGGCTAATAAAAAAATATTGAATAGGTGATTAACAAGCAGTCCTTTGACAGTTTTATGTAATACTTGCTATGTTGATGTTATTAGGTATTGTGCACATGTCTACATTGTTAGCAGGTCTTATATCATTATTATGCATAGTGGGTGAAGCTTAATGTGAAATTACTATAAAATGCTTTTCACAATATCTCATGAACCGTACACTGCAGACAGGTCAAAATTAGTATACAGAATGCTTATATGTAGTACAACCATGTCATTCTTTGGTGATGATATCATGCATATTAATGAGTGGGCGGGACTAATTATAAAATTCTTGAATAAGTGATTAATAAGCAGTCTTTTGAGTTTTATGTAATACTTGCTATGCTACTGTTAATAGGTATGGTGCATGTCTACGTTGTTAGCAGGTATCATATCATTAATATGCAAAGTGGGTGGAGCTTGATGTTAAATTGCTATGAAATGCTTGTTCTTACAAGTTTCTGTTCATAAATCAATCGACAATCTGAATATGTAGTGTGAGCATAACAACATGGTGTCCAGGGGCCCGCTTAGGCCTCTGGGTCCAGGGGCAAAGCCCTGATGGGGATCCAGGAGCAAAGGCCCAAAAGCTCTAGGAATGTTCAATATGTTAGAGCTAAATTAACCCCAAAATAACATCAAATCATGGTTCAATTCCAAACAGTCAGTTCTAAATGCACAGCAAACTCTTGAAATATTCAGTATTTGGGGTTGAAAGTCGATCTCCCAACATCACACTATAACTCCTGGTCATTTAGCATTTACATTCCTGAAAACGTTCTCACTCCCTGGGAAGTCACTATTCCCCTTTACCAGCAGCCATATACAGGCACCGAGCTCCATTCACATAAATCCAACACATTTTTAAAGAATAAACCCCCCCTTATAATAAAGGGGGTATATATATATATATATATATATATATATATATATATATATATATATATATATATATATATATATATATATATATATATATATATATATATATATATATATATATATATATATATATATATATATATATATATATATATATATATATATATATATATATATATATAAATATATCTATATATATATATATATATATATATATATATATATATATATATATCTATATATATATATATATATATATAAATATATATATATATATATATATATATATATATATATATGTATATATATATATACATATATATATATATATATATATATCTATATATATTTATATATATCTATATATATTTATATATTTATCTATATCTATATATATTATATATATATATATATATATATATATATATATATATACCTCATAAGTCCCAGAAGTTTAACCAACATTAAAATTCCAGATCCATCACTGACAGCAAGTATAAACAAGAATTGTGTACACAAACAAGGTAAAATGTTTTATTTGTTTTAGTTTTAAATTATATTTTCTTGATCTTCAAAAACTATAACATTTCATTCTGTTATATGAACTGTTTCGAAACTAGGCACAATACTGTGAATTCACATCATAAATAACAACACATAATATTGAATGTATATTATTACATAACAATTGACCACTTCATGACAATGAGCAAAGAAGTATGTGCTTATCTACAACATGTAAATACAATTCATCTATAACATTTACAACAAAATTTGCAAAAATCAAACTGACAGTGTGTGAATTTATCAGTGGGTTTTTTAATGGTGGGCTTATAGTAATGACCCCGTTTTTTTCTTCTCACCTCTATGAGTAAATACAAACAGGCCTTCTCCTCCGCCCCCGCAACATAGGTCTCCAGCATTTTTGGAATGTATGTTTTTTGGATTTTTATGGTCTCTATGAGCTTCTGCAGCTGTATCTCGGTGGATTTGAGAATATGAAAAATAGTGATAGAATATATTAAGTCACAAAATATATCTTATGTGACTTCAAATACACCTTTGCATAGATGGACCTTACATTTTCCTAATTTTTGAAACAAAGACGTACAAATTTCTTCATTTTTTCACCAAATACTCTAATCAAATAAATAGTTTAGGTATTTAAACCTTTAAACGCTCTCCTGATGGCATTAAACACTCGACTGACATGACAATCCAATTAAAGCCTCAAAGGGCTGATTCCTTTTAACATCAAATCTGCTTTGAATTTCAAATCAAACAATGTAGACCTAAAAGCTAAATTAAATATTTGCAGCACATGCCATTTTAAGAGTTTTATGAGCTAGGTAGAGTGTGTACTTTTACCACAAACAGTTTTGGATGTAATTGCTCAAATCAGCACTCGAGTATACATCGCAATGTAGGATATGTATCTAATAGAAATTGTCCTTCTGCAAGAGTGACTGCTGAATTTGGTATAAAGAGGTTTGCTTGTATTGCTTCAAATGTGATGGATGATAGTGACAAAAACTTGCCTATATTAGACAAGTGGGGATGAGTAAAAGATGAAATATCACAACCTTTTAAGTCAAGTCAAAAGATTAATTATAGTATGAAAAACTCAATGCTAACATTCAAGATGCTTTCTTTTAAGTATTTGGTTACGTCAAACATGAATGTAAGAAACTAACAGTTTTCTGTCTTACAACTCCGACATCTCTTAGTTTTATCAAAGTTCCTAAATGAATACCATTACAGAATGGCTGTTTTCAGAAGAAATCTTAAAATGAATTTTGGAAGACATTTCTATTCTTTGGATTCTTATGCACCTTTTTAATAATGAAATCACCTTTTTTTTTAAAGGAATATTCCCAAAAATTTCTCATTCCTAAAAGAAGTTATTGAATTTCAAATAATTTGCTTGTCCAAGTCATCATTATGATGTCATGCCAGCACTTCCTGTGCTAATCTTTATGTATTTCTTTGAAAATTATTCACTAATTTATCATAATTCAAATAAAAGTTAAAAGAAATAAATGAAAAACATTGTAAAATTCATTCTGCACTATTCTTAATAATTTTTGAAGAAACACAATGTTCCCAATTATTTAGAAAATATGAAATTAATTTTTAAAGAAATACATAAAGAATAGTACAGAAGTGATGTGATGACATCATAATGATGAATTGACTCAGACCAACAATCTCTTTTACTTGTTTTTTGTCAAAGCACTTTCTTTTATTGTCCTAAATCAAATATATTAAAATGAAATTCCATGGGAATATTCCTTTAAATAGATCACATACAATTCAGGAAGTCTGCAAAGTATGTTATGACTCAGGACTGAGATAGAAAGCAACAACAAATTTCTTTTGACTTTATGGCAAGTATATTTTCAGGATTCTCTTCTTTCAAATAGAGGGGATCTTGACTCCTTGACAAAACTCCTTGACACATCATCAGAAAATCTGATAGAAACTAGTGACATCACTTTTGTGGTGGTTTTCCATTGGCTTGTCAGTATTTGTAGAAATATTTCAACCAATCAAAACTTTGATTTGAACTGTAAATTTATCTCACATTGATAACTGACCGATCAATTTTGAGGAAATGGATAAAAATTAATTCATGTAGGGGCATGGTGTAATTTGTGAAGTTGCATAATATCACGGTCAGAGCATTTAAAAGTACAAAATATTGCAGAAAGCATCATTTTTAACATGATTTCTTTCAAATACCGTATTCGACGTATTAAGCGCCTCTGCTCTATAAGAGCCCACCCAACAATTTTTGACTGATAAGATAATGTATTTGATTAATTTATAGACTTGAAATAAGTTTTGTTACATTATTTACTTATTAAATGTCTGATGCTCGCAATGTTTTTGTGGGGCTAGTATAGAACCAGTTTACACAATGTAGTTCAAATAGCAACCTGTACGCGGCCACGGAGCATAGGCGCTTATTAGAAGGAACTTTATGCCTTAACAGTCATGCAATTGTATTTTCGCAAGCGCCCGAGGCGTTTACGTCGAATACGGTACATATTTTCCACCAAATCTATAATTTTTACTTGAAATAAAATAGTTGTAGAATTACATCCAAATACCAGATCAAACTAACTAAAGTTCACATTTACCTACATGGTGTAGTGGTTAGTGCTTTGTCCTCTTACCCGCACATCCCGGGTTTGAATCATGGTGGGTCTGCAACCAGTGAGTTCACAACTGGTTGGTTGTTAAAGGTGGTGGCTGTCTTGATATAATGTCCACAAGTGGATGCTTTCGGGATGTTAAACCTTGCTATGCTATGTAAGCATACATTAATGATGAATACACTTTTCAAATAAAATTGGTAAATTTCAGAATAATTCAAAAAGGAGAATACAAACAAACGATTTTCTACAAGGTTTACTATTGGCTTAGATCAAACAAAATACACTTGATATCCATGAACGCTTCTGTTTACATCATATAATATTACGGTTGTTAACAGCGAAATCAATAAAGGCTTAAATGTACTTTAACCATAGCTATGACTTATGATACAGTACGTAAGAAGAGTGCACTCTTGTTTTCTGCATAGTGCGGTTTATGACCACTGAGCATGATAACCATAGCAACTCATATCATAGATACATATGTGTGGGGTCCCCCCTCAAAGTATCGTGTCTTATTATTGACATGATATAAGACAATTTTTTTCAATATCATTTATATAATTTGTGTTGTGACATGTGTGAAAGACTACTTTTGTGTAAAATTAAATGAGTATTAAAAGTCTTCTTTCTTTTGAATGCAAAGCCACCAAATTCCTTCCTCCACTTTGAGGGGGGGACCCCACACATATGTATCTTTGATATGAGTGGCTATGGTTATCATGCTCAGTGGTCATAAACTGCACTATGCAGAAAGCAAGTTACAAATTAAAGCTAGATATGATATTTGAACTATCCTTTATCAAATGATAACTTTCCTAATATTTGTAACTGAATTCTGTAGCTATTTTTCTGCAAAATTGGCCCGGAGAAACATAAAGGCCATTGTTAGGTTAATTTGTTTGTCAATTGAAAAATTGTAGCAAATTTAAAATCTAGGACAAAATGTTGCTGCTTTTCAAACATTTAGATCCTTTTTAAGACTTCACAGGTTCAAGGTGATACTTAAGGCTTTATTTATTCTCAAGGAAATTATTGGTGGAGACACCAGAAGCATAATCATCCTTTCATCAAGATGGGTGACCACCCTCACCCTGTGATCTCTCTTGTCATAACTCAATATATCTAACAAATAAGCTGTAATATAGCCCAGTGTCAACAGTCCAGTGTCAACAGTCCAGTGTCAACAGTCCAATGTCAACAGTCCAGTGTCAACAGTCCAGTGTCAACAGTCCAGTGTCAACAGCCAAGTGTCAACAGTCAAGTGTCAACAGTCAAGTGTCAACAGTCCAGTGTCAACAGTCCAGTGTCAACTGTCCAGTGTCAACTGTCCAGTGTCAACTGTCCAGTGTCAACAGTCCAGTGTCAACAGTCCAGTGTCAACAGTCCAGTGTCAACAGTCCAGTGTCAACTGTCAACAGTCCAGTGTCAACAGTCCAGTGTCAACAGTCCAGTGTCAACTGTCAAGTGTCAACAGTCCAGTGTCAACAACCAATGAAATGGAAGCCAAGAGACTGAATCATTTGTGAAAAAAGAGGATGCTTTCAAAAGGCTGAACAAATGAATTGGTAATTAATTAACTTCCTAAATATTCTCTAAGATTTTCCAATAATAAAATCTTTTCTGTTGACTATCAATCTAGCATATATTAAGTGCTGTTTACTTAATTGGTGCCTTTGAGCAAACTTCTTAATTTTAGTGATTTTAATTAATGTCATAGTTGGCTTTGATAAGTTTTTCCTAAAGAAAAAAACAGTAGCAAGATTTCTGTTCTGGCAAAACAGTGGGCTAATTTAAATGAGACTTTCCATTACATAGGATATTGACATATCTTTAACAAGCCTGTTTGGGCCTCATTACTTCTGAATAAATCATGAAAATAAAACAAACAAAAAAGAAGCAAGATCTATGATCTCCTAGAAACAATCACATCATGTAAACATATTTCCTATTTTACATAAATATGGCAATCATCTATTACATAACATACATAAAAATTCATGCAAACAATATCACTGGAATACTGACTCAGCGGACAAACTAGAACTATCGGAAGGACAGCATGCTTGACTATTTAAATCTATTATATAGAAAAGGCTAATTGAGGAACATATATGCAGTAATGGGCTTAATAGTAGATGCAGTTAATTTCAAATTACCTAAGACAAAAAAGTAATGGAGCAAACTCCCTCTCTAAGATGATTTTTACCGTCCCAGTTGTATGCTCTCTTCCCGGTTGGGAACTGGGGGGTAAAATTTGAGAATGATAATAAATGGAAGAACAATACTAAGCATATGGTCAATCTCAAAAGGTGCCTCTGTTAACACGAGGGCAGCAAACGGAGTTGAAAAAATCTATGGTTCCAGCAGTTATAACTGCAGGAAAATCAGAATTCACAGAAAGAAAACTTTTTTACCACAGTAGGTCTATATGCAGTAAATATGTGCTCTAAAAATGTCTCCTATGTAATTTTGTGATGAAAAGTACATTAAGATGCAAAAGAGTGAAGTATATAAAGATGCATTCACTACATTAATATCATTTTCTGTCGCGATTTTTTGTGGGAAGATTTTCAACACCTTTATTCAGAACCATGGAAAATTTTAGAATTAATTACGACTCCGGATAAAAAGTTTGATAAAAACCATTTTGGGGTTTTTTGCCCCCTGAGAGGTCAACTTTGTTGTAGAGGAAGGCCATATTTCTGGGGACAATTAAACACTGTTTGGAAAGTTAATCTCAGGAACAATTCGGAGGGAGACGTTCAAATTCTAAATATACATGAATCTAACAAATGATGACAAGCAGAAAACACAAATTTCTTTTGATATTTTGAGGCACATGTGAAATGTACAACATACTGTTAGCAACTTTCCAGTGCAGGCAAAGTTGGATAACAATAACAGTAGTAATGGAATGTTGGGATATATTTCTGTCCTGTTTTGGTCCGGTCATTTTTCTTCAACTTGATGGAATACTGCACAACAAAATTATCAACAAAACAATATGTTCTTAACATTCTAATGAATACTTACAAAGCTAGAATTAAATACTCTACCAACTAGATGATAAACATGAGAAACCGTAAGAAATTATACACTGATATGAATAGAATGGTTATGCGTATATCCTTTCGTCATTATGAATCGTGAAAATATAATGAATACCCCATTACAAATGTGAAAACTAGATTCTACCTGTACATGCACATTCAAAGACAAAAGTGATCTGGTTACACCATTATTTCAAACAGAATACCATTACTGTAAACAGAACTTTTGAATACTGAAAATCCAATGTACATTACAAAGAAATAATGTCTACAAACCGTGATTATAATATTCTATGTTTTTTTGGATAAATAAGACAGAAAGACGTGAAGAGGTATGGTAATGTATGGAGCAACAGTGGGCTGGTCACGTGGGTCATGGTAGCTGGAATGGTTTGAGAGATGGAATTCAACGGTGGAATCTTATTCCATGCTCAGTAATTCGATTTCAAACTGGAGCTCAGCATTCGGTGGGATGGTAAATTGACTGTTAAGGAAACTGATGGAGTATTATGTTGTTTTAAAGAACTTGGCTGAAATAGGGTGAGCATATTATTCTGAACCCCTAGAAAATCAAATGCATCTCTTCTATACAACAACACTTGACTAAATATTCAAATTTCAACTTCTCTGACATGAATATTCAAATTCAACTTCTCTGACATGTTATATTATAAAGTTAACAAAAACTAGCTTGTTAGACATGCCCCAGTATTTATTTTTTTTTTGCATATCATCGGAAATTCCTATTACTTACCTTTATAAGACTTTGTATGGACCTGTCAAATTCTCTGACATGAATATTAAAATTCAACTTCTCTACATGAATATTAAAATTAAACTTCCCTGACATAAATATTCAAATTTAATTTCTCTGGCATGTTTATTTAAATTCAATTTTTCTACATGAATATTATAATTAAATTCATAAATATTTAAATCTAATTTCTCTGGACATGTTTATTCAAATTCAACTTCTCTGACACCAACATTCAAATTTATTTTCTCTGGCATGTTTATTCAAATCCATATATGAATATTCAAATTCAGCCAAAAATATTCAAATTGACTGTATGTACTCCTACCCCCATGAAACTTGTAATTGCAGAGTAAGAGAAGTGACTCCTTGTGGTGAAAATTCTGACATTTTCAATAAAAGTGCTTCCTTTTTGTCTGGACAAAATTGAGATAGTGCTCTATTTAATTTAAAATCCTTGATCTCCCTAATGAAGCATATTTTACTAATTTATTCATTTTAATTTAAAACATGAGAGGATGTTTGTAGCTTTAAATGCAGAACAATCTTTTGAGACTCCTGAAAATTGTGCCCACCTTTTTTACATTCTCATGTTGTTTTTTTCCTTCAACATAATTTATTAGTTAAAACTCTGTTTATTTACCATATCATATCAGCACAATGAAAAAAACAAAATGTCACAAAGGAATACAATTATCATAACAAAATTCATAAAGCATAATAAAAGTTAAACATTTATAAACTTACTACCTTTCGAACCAAAGGCAGAAAATCCCTCATGGTTCTGATGCTACTGTAACTTCGGTTGGAAGGGTTTTTATCGCATTTCTTTAAAAGTTTTGTTCATACATGTTCAGTTATTTACCACACTGAAACGTGTAGTTTTTGTATATTTTGTTTCTTGTTTAAGTGTTTCAATTATTCCTGCCTTCTCATTAATATTCATGACATCAGCACCAACCACAACAGGGATCATCTATAGTACGTGTAGTTTTTGTATATTTTGTTTCTTGTTTAAGTGTTTCAATTATTCCTGCCTTCTCATTAATATTCATGACATCAGCACCAACCACAACAGGGATCATCTATAGTACGTGTAGTTTTGTATATTTTGTTTCTTGTTTAAGTGTTTCAATTATTCCTGCCTTCTCATTAATATTCATGACATCAGCACCAACCACAACAGGGATCATCTATAGTACGTGTAGTTTTTGTATATTTTGTTTCTTGTTTAAGTGTTTCAATTATTCCTGCCTTCTCATTAATATTCATGACATCAGCACCAACCACAACAGGGATCATCTATAGTACGTGTAGTTTTTGTATATTTTGTTTCTTGTTTAAGTGTTTCAATTATTCCTGCCTTCTCATTAATATTCATGACATCAGCACCAACCACAACAGGGATCATCTATAGTAGCGTGTAGTTTTTGTATATTTTGTTTCTTGTTTAAGTGTTTCAATTATTCCTGCCTTCTCATTAATATTCATGACATCAGCACCAACCACAACAGGGATCATCTACAGTACATCAGACCGCATCCACATACCAAGTATGACATAAATCAACCTCAAAGATCTTAAGATATCGTGTTTACAAGTTTGTTAACTGAATTTTACATTTAACCCGTTTTTAATTAATATTCATGACATCAGCACCAAAAACAACAGGGATCATCTGCACCAAAAACAACAGGGATCATCTACAGGCTACAATACATCCATATTCCAAGAATGACATAAATTCACATCAAGGATCTTGAGATATTGTGTTTAAAAAGCTTGTTAACAAAGTTTTACATTTAACCCCACTTACTAATTAATATTCATAACATCAGCACCAAAAACAATAGGGATCATCTACAGACCACAACACACCCATATACCAAGTATGACATAAATTCAAGGCACAGTTCTTGAGAAAGTGTTAACAAGCTTCTGTCACAGACACACATACATACAGACTGTACACATGCTATCGCATCAGAACCAAAAAAGGAAAGACCGGAATTTATTGAGAGAATTCCGATAACAAGAAAAAGTTACCGAAGAAGATGCAATATTGCGAGCCATTTTTCATTATGGGACTTTCAGTTATCATTTCTTGTTGATATAAACTCTTCTAATTTACAATATTGAAATAAGGTGATGGACAGAGGAGCTACATTTTTGTATTTTACAATCATAAATAATACCTACTAAAATCATGTGCTGAATTAACTCAAAATCACTGCAGACTTCAAATAAACCATACAATACAGAAGAGTGGGAGATGTGTGGAAATAGAAGTTTAACGAAATTATATTTCAGATATGGAAATCTTATTCATTTCATTATCAAAAATACATTTTTTGAAATATTTTGAGGGAACTTACACAATTTACACAACCAATGCTGAAGTTTACATGAAACAACCAACTTGATCAGCAAAACAAAACAAGTGAAATAGCTGGTCACCTTGAAAATAAATCATTTCCTTTTATGCTTAATAACTTTGTAAAAGCAATTATATTGCATTAGTTTGTCTTAAGATCTGCATAACTGGTGACAAAATGTTTCCACATGAGAAATAACAGCCAATCTCATAAAAACAGTAAACTTCGTTACCTCTTTAATCACCTAAAATGATCTTCATAGTAATTCTATTGTTTGTGTTTAATTTCCATTTCGCATGAATGTTCCATATAGACATTTTCCTGCAAGCAAAGTACCCTTTTCCTAAATTTTGATCCTTTCATATTCCTTTATACTTTTTAGAATATCAGATACGATAATTTGTTATTTATGATTCAGTCATGCAAACGTAACTATTTTGACAAAACAATCGTGAGATTTGAACAAGTAATAAGAAGAAATATTTCCATTCTGGAGAATTGACAAAATTTTCATTTACATTTTGATATTTGAAAAGCCAGTCAGCTGTAATAAGCAAGTAATGACAGAGGGAACTAGAGGGAACATCAGCTGGATTGTCTGAAAATCATGAAAATAGCAATATCATGAAGAGCATGGTGTAGTGTGCATATTAATTAGATTATTTGCATAACAATTAGTACTGTCACGATATGGCTCCATACGTATCGATTATCGTGGACAAAAATACATTTTTCAAGAAAACTTGACTCACAACACAAATTGTTTATATCACTACTTCTTTTATGTAAACATGAATGCATTATTGAATGCAAGAAAAAATTATTTCCATCTAGCAGACGACAATATAGCGTGACTATTACGTTCTAGATTTCTTCACGCATCACATGTTTGGTAATTCAGCCAACGAATCATCGAAGTGAGAGGCATGTTCTGGGCCAATTTGTTTTCTTTTTGCAAATTTACATCGGAGGGTGCTAGTAGTGTGGGGTGACGGAGTACGATTTTAATTAGTTTTTTTATTTGACATTATTTTACAGGTTTTTAAAGTTGATTTAGAAACGATCGTGGCTTAAACTTGACTTTTAGATTGACTACAGTAACATTAGTACCATAAGGTACAAAGTAACCTAGCCTAGTTGCGCGTTTTTAGTTCTGTAATAGTTTTTGGTATGATATGTGTTAAGAGGCATATTTTATGTCATGGGAAAAGAGATATTGCGATAATCGACATATCATAAATTATGAATGGTGTACATTCACGTAAAGAGGCATGTGGATAGAAAAATAAATGAGACTTAGTCTATTTGCATAACAATGGAAATGTATGTTTCTCTGATATTTATTAAATTAGGGTGGGTGTGGTGTTGTTATTTAGGCAAATGATATATGTGAGACAATTTTTACGCTGAAGGGTAAGGTGATATGTGCATATTAAGCAGATTATTTGCATTATAGATTCCATGCAGAATGTTAGACCTCTACTCATTACTAAGTTAGGAATGCTCTACATGTATATTCACAAATCTTACTACAACAGGTATGGAAAGCATTGGACCTAATGGATGAGTATTGCAAGTGTGGTGTTATTTGGAATTAGCATATTTGCATAACAATTTAAAAACTTGGTTTACTTATATTTCTTAAAGTAGTGAGGATGTGGTTAGATTATACTACAGTAAATCAAATAAAGTGTTGCATTCATATTAATTATTTTAGCATAGCAGTAGTTTTGTGAAACAAGTTTAGCCAGGTCAGATATGTATGGTTGGGGGTTGTATTTGCATTATTGATTACCTGAGGTTGATACTTACAATTGCCAACCATGGCCATAAAAGTCTTAACATTTTTTTTTCTAATCTATGTTACTTGTAAAAACATGCATTGTTACTAACAGTAAAACGAGAAAATCAAAAATATATGCCCGGCGAGACTTACTAACTTCACATATCTAGTTTTATACTAACAACGGATTGTAAATTTCAAAAAAATAAACCAGACCTCCTTCTTAATTAACCACTCCGAATTCTCGTTTCTAGGAAACCACTGGTTTTATCAAAATCTTACTACTAATCTATTAGATTGAAATAAAGTATGCACAAATTTACACAAAAATTGAACACAGTAGATTAGTCTACATGAAGTACTTCTACAACTGGAGCACAAAGTCCATCACTTAATATCTCAACATGCACATTTTTTTTAACAATGTGTTTTTGCTCAAAATAGGAAACACAGTGTGACTTGGGGAGGATGTGTAATTTATTCAGAATTCAAATTGTAATTCAAGTGCAGTAGAGATCAACAAACAAACACCAAATCAGCTTAACTTGCTCGCTGGGCAGGAGTAAATGAATTTGTGCTTGTCCTAAATGTCAAAAGGTTGCTGTGGAAATTCTTTTGAATAGCAGACTATACATCAAGGGTTCTAATTAATTTTTTCAAGGACCACAACAGCTTCAGGCTGTGGGCCAAAATCAGTGGTCACGTGACAAATAAAACCCGTCAAAAAAATCTCTGAATACAAACAAGAGCGTTGAGAGCGTGCGCGATTAGGAGGATGTACGTCAGATGTTAGCAGTTCTCTGATCCACCCTCCTTTGACAAGCCGCGAGCCCAATTTATTAGCAAAACTAAAGATAACATTTTACTTGATAAGCTGGTGGGCCAGATTTGGCCCATGGGTCATCTATTAAGAATCGCCGGCCTACATGTAATGCATATTTTGCTGAATACAATTGAAGTTGTCTATTTGCGCAGGTCAAGTAAAAGGTATGACTGCCCGGATAAGATTTTTGGTTGTTCCTGGCAGCCAGACGTATAATTTGGCAAATGCTGAAGTGCAGTCCACTCAGAATGGTTTGGAAATTGTTGTTATAATCCATGTGTGCTTTCTGGTAGCTTATATTACTTCCATCAAAATATATTTCTCTTTTATGCCCTTGAACTAACAGATTTCTTTAAAGTTATTTTTACAAGAAGTACAGACATGGGTGGCTCCCCATAGGAGCAAGGGGGTGCACTTGCCCCCAAAATGATTTGTTAATCATTGCTTTTTGTATTGAATTATATGTATAATGAATTCTTTTTCTTCATATTTTTCCCCTTCCCCAATCCTGTTTTGCACCTCAAACTAAAATATCTTAGTCACCCATAAGGATGGTATATATAGTGTTATGTACAACAATCATGGAACTGAGGAAAATCATCCATTATGAGGAAACAATGTAAATTCTATGTTTTATTGTAACTTTGAACTTGACTTACTGCTTTTGTAATTTACACCACAGGTGAAGGGGGCAAGAGTGTTACGGAGGGGGGGGAGGGAGGGGGGAGGGGAGAACAATTCAACAGCTCACAAGGCACTTTCCATACATACATAGATTTGGTAGATACAAGTCATTCAGAATTTTGCCCTCAACCCTGGCACCCACACCCTCCAACTTTCTCAAAATCAAGGGTAATCCACACCATTCAACCAAGAGACTCTTCACAATTCATTGACTAGCATCCAGCTATTGTTACACCATACACAACACAGGGGTAATCTATACCTTCTTATCTGATACGGTCTTCATAGTCCATTCACAGTTCACTTGTTAGCAACCAGCTACTGTTACACTGTACACAATAGGTCATTTATTTGGGGTTCAAGCTACATAACTGCTGTTTCAGTGATGCGAATCAGATTTGTCCTTGGCTGAGCCTAATAATAAATATACATTATATGCTTGGGAGGACTTTGTGCAAAAGTTATGAATGATTGATGGACCATTTTTCTTAAGGATGGTTATTTCCTCATGTAACATCAGACTGGTTGTAAAGCCAAAATTCATCAAACGTTTCTGTGTTTTATTGAAAAATCTTTGAGATTTATAATGACAACCAGTGAAAGCACTATATCACTCCTAGTTCTTCAACAAAAAAATTTATGCCTGAAACTTCAAAATGCTGAAAAAATGATCAATTCTGTACATATTAAACAAATACAAATATTTTGATACTTTTGTGGTTTTTAATAAGAGTTAATTAAAAGCAATAAAAGGTTCATCTACATATCCATACACCTTTAACATTTTCTAATACTTTTAATATCATTTCTTTCTTTTAATTAAGAAAAAGGGACATGTTTAATACCAAAGTACTCATCCCTTCAATGGTGATATACAGAACATTTGAAGGCACTTCAGTCTCTTGCATGATGTAAAAATACCAATGCCAAAAATAGTTCTCTATGGGGTCAATCAATACCTCATAGTAATTGCCAAATAATCTTTGTTAATGAGGTGTTAAAAGTCGGACATACCTTACACAACAATTGAGCATAATAACAACTATTATTGGACTTTACTGTTGTTTTGTCAGGGTCAAGTATGTTGATGAGGAGTTTGAGATGCACATGGAGTGTATATGCATGTAGACTCTACAATGCTGAAATGTATTATTGCTTCCATTCCAACAAAGGTAAAAATTGAAATATGGAAATGGTTATAAATTACTTTTTTGATTTTAAAACTCTTTTTTTTTTTTATCATCTGTACTTGAATTTGCTAAAAAAACCTTGTTCAAATAAAATAGTTTTAAGATATTAATTTAAAACTACACTGTGTTTTATATGTGTTGTATGTTTTTTCTTAATTTTTATAAAATCTAATTACATGAACAACAAATAATATATACCAAGAAATATCTGTGAAAAATGTTGTAATGGCATATTTTTTGAATCCACACATTTGATATTATCAATACAATATACGCAAAACTTAAAAAGCAATTATACAAGACATCCCAATTAATCAAGTAAATCTTAGCATGATATTTTTTATGACACTATGCTGTGGTTAAACTTTGAATACAGAATAAACAATTTTTCTCAGAAAAGGAGGTTAGAGGTTTGTGTTGGGGGAGGGCTGTAGCCTCTCTGGACCCCTGCTAAAGCCACGCACCACTGGGTCCCATACCATTAACATCAAGAGTAGTTAAAGCAATCATTGCAATTCCAACATGCCTGCAATAATTTTAGAGTTCATTTGATGGGGATACCCAATCAGACCCCTAGTTTGATTTAAATAGGGGCAGAGTGCTAGACTTGTTAAGGGGCACATTAATGCGCGAAGCGCTGCATCTTTTCAGCATGGAGTCCAGGGCTCAATCCCATGATGAAGAAGCTCTGGGATTTTAGTTATAATCATACCTCAGAATGAAACTATTTTGAATGATAAGGACCATTCATGAGCCAAGAGGACAATTGCTTACTATGCTATCATTCTGTATTTTGTATCCATGTAAGGTATTTCATTTATAAGGTTAATTAAAATAATTATTATCTTAAAAAAAATAAAAATCTATTTTTTTTTTTTTTAATCATGAGGGGCAGGGCAGACCCCAGGGGGCAGGGCGGACCCCAAGGGGGGCAGGGTGGGCCCAAGGAGGGGCAGGGCGGGCCCAAGGAGGGGCAGGGCGGGCCCAAGGAGGGGCAGGGCGGGCCATCCCTGTAAAACAGCAAAGCTAGGGGTCTGCCCAATATAATCTACCCCATAAATCCTAGGCTCAACAAGATTCATCCCCAAATTTTGATCTGTAAATGAACATTTGCAATCTGAAGACTTGAAGATTATCTTCTGACTGGATTTCTTCCAATTGTTTTCAGTTTTAATCCAGTGAAGCATCAGCATCATTGTTTGAGCTCTATTCAACCAGGATTCACATTCCATTATTTTCCATTCATGGCAGAGACCAATTGTATCATTTTCATTAATTCCAGAGAACACTAGACATAGGTTCCTTTTAAGTCCAGAAAATTGATTGTTTGGATCTTCATTCGGAGCACAAAGTCATTGTTCAGAAGTTTCAACTTAGTCTTGACAACTAAGACTTGACAGATCTTATCCTAAAACATCCCCACCCCTCAATATCTGCCCTTCCCTTGTTCCAATTAGGGTCCCAAATCTTAACCACATCTTCAAGAAACAGTAACAAAACCACACACCAAATTGTATCAAAATCCAATCATCAGTTCTAGAGATATCTTGATGACAGACAAACTCACCTTTAAATGTCCCCACCCCTCCATTTTCACCCTTCCCCTGTTCCAATATGTCTCAAATTTAATCACTTCTTCCTTGAGCAATAACAAAACCACACACCAAATTTAATCCAAATTTAGTAATCAGTCCTTGAGATATCTTGATGACAAACAAACAGACAAACAAACAAACAAATTTACAAAGGCAAAAATATAACCTCCATCCAACTTCGTTGGAGGAGGCAATTATTGCCCTCAAGGTATTTCTGCTTAATTAGAAAAATATGCTATTCTAAAGATGTCATAAAATGGGTTCCTTTAAATACATATCTCTAACTCATTGGGGAAAAATTCAGATCATTTATTATATGCTTTCATTCGTTTCAAAGAATTACTACAACCCACTTTACAAAATTTGCATCCATTATTATTCCAAATTTAGTCCAACCTAACTGGTAATATATCAACAATTATCTCAACTAAAATATTGCTGAAAAAATTATTTCCACAAAAAATTTCTTTCCCTCCATTTCTGGAAAAAATAAGCAAGCACAACTTGCAAATGAGGTGTTTGAATGTCGGTCTAATGCAGTATTTCAAAAGTAATTTAAGCTATAAGGTGTAAAATAAATATTATTGGAACTTTTTACATGTTTAGAGAAGGTTCAATGGTGCAAAAGGGTACTGTTTTTACACAATATCACAGATTTCATTCATTCAGCTTATCGTTCAAATATTCAGCAAGTACTTGGGTTAATGATGGTGAAATGTAAGGGGACCCAATCTAGGCTTCAGATGTAAAGTCTTAGTCCAAAATCGGTATATCAACCGAAAATACCTATATATTGGTATGCAAATGACCTGCTTCATTAAAATATATATATTATTTATGTACAATTGAAATTCTTTTGCCTATAGCAGGCTAAGAACAGGTTAGTTTTGTCTGACTTCCTCTGTAGGATAGGGAGCATTATTTTGGGTTCTTTTTAAAATAAGAAAAGGGAATAGCTTTTCATGGCTTTTGAATCTGCTCTTTTATTATATTAGGATTTGTATCAAGGTGTTTTACTGTTGTACATGTTTATAAATGTGATTACTGGGCCTAGTACTTAATGATAAGATAAGGGGAGTGTATTAAAGTATTTTTTCTATCAAAGGTATTTGTATTTGTTTGACAAAAATGTTTATTACCAATCATATCGGTACAATACCAAAAATGACTGAAATATTGGTGTACTTCCCAACCCTAACACAATATCGCAAGTTTTTGTTTTACACTGCTGGGTATCATTCAAAGGAATATAGTACATAAACTTGATTTGACTACATACCTTTAAATGATTATCTACGATGCCTTTACATATTTTGAACGATGTTCACAAATTTTCAATCATATTGGATAAAACAAAATCTGAAAAGGACGCAACATTAGTTGTTCTGCTCCTTAAAGTTTTAAACAGCCACACCCGACCTGATAAATAACCAGGTTGGGACAGAATTTTCCTTTTTATTTTCTTTATTCTAAAAACCTTACTTATTGTGGAAATTGGTGCTGAGTATCATATTAGCAATGGATGAAGTCCTTATTGTGTGGTTATCTTAATTAAGATAAAGTGGTCTCACTATTTTCTAAAGTAAGTTTGTGACTATGATTTGCTGGAACAAATGTTTAAGGAGAAGGACACGTCATGAACTGGGATTCATAATTTGGTACCAAGTGCAACATGGTACATAAGTGTTGTAAAAAACAACAGAGAAAATTTGCAGAAAATTACATCCATCAGATTTTTGATCAAGTTTAAATCTCTCATTCTGGAGAAACTGTTTAGTGGTATATTTGAAAAGGATATTTCCAAGCAGCAAAGCCTCGTGCTCCATATCCTTTTCTTGCTGAAATTGTAAATCTTGCGTTTTCTCCCTTCTTCATGGTCAGACAACCTTCATCCCAACCTGTTTACAAAGAAAGGAGAAATGAGCATTAAGCAGAGGTATTTAAAGGAAAGGTATCGGCCCATAAATAAATTCAGAAGTGAACGTCGCCATGCTGATACCCTTCTAGTTGTCAATTCTCCTCTTATTGATTGCGATTAATCTGTGATGTTATTGATAACACATGTAGGTCCCTAAGTTCGGTCTGGTGGAAATGCAATCGATAACATCACAGACTTCTCATGATCAGAAGGGAAAATTAAGAAAATGAAAGCGACGTTATCAGGCATCATAAAATGAAAGTAACGTTATCAGGCGTCATAAAATGAAAGCAGCGTTATCAGGTGTCGTTCTCTTCTTAAAGAAAGATGAAGAAACTACTTCAATATCTCATTTAGTTAAGGAAATATTCCAATGTGTTTGTTTTTAAGGTTTTCTTAAGTCTGTTATAAGTCTGCAATGAGTAAACAATTAACCGGGTAGGATGTTTGCCCCACTTAGTTACGCAGATTTTGTTGCTAGGCAAATTCATGCGAGATTGGTTGAAAAGCTGTCAATCATCAAACCCAGAGAGGTTAACTGCAACCTTTACAAAGCTACTTTGAGGAACAAAATTAAGCGTATTGAAGTTATTTTAAGGAACAAAAACAAGCTTATTGAAGTTATTTTGGGGAACAAAAATAAGCCTATCGAAGTTATTTTGAGGAACAAAAACAAGCTTATTGAAGTTATTTTGAGGAACAAAAACAAACTTATTGAAGTTATTTTGTGGAACAAAATCAAGCTTATTGAAGTTATTTTGAGGAACAAAAACAAACTTATTGAAGTTATTTTGAGGAACAAAAAACAAGCTTATTAAAGTTATTTTGAGGAACAAAAACCTTAAAATAAAGTTATTTGAGGTACAAAAACAAGCTTATTCAAGTTTTTTTGAGGAACAAAAACAAGCTTTAACTGAAGTTATATTAAGCAACAAAAACAAGCTTATTGAAGTTATTTTGAGAGACAAAACAAGCTCATTGAAGTTATTTTGAGGAACAAAAACAAGCTGAAATTGAAGTTATGTTGAGGAACAAAAACAAGCTTATTGAAGTTTTTTTGAGGAACAAAAACAAGCTTTAACTGAAGGTTATTTTAAGGAACAAAAACAAGCTTATTGAAGTTATTTTAAGGAACAATAATAAGCTTATTGAAGTTATTTTGAGGAACAAAATCAAGCTTAAATTGAAGTTATTTTGAGGAACTAAAACAAGCTGATTGAAGTTATTTTGAGGAACAAAAACAAGCTCATTGAAGTTATTTTCAAAAATAAAAACAGGCTTTAATTGAAGTTATTTTGAGGAACAAAAACAAGCTTATTGAAGTTATTTCAGGTTCTAACAAGCTCACAGCAAGCAGGCATCTCTAAAAGTGAGCTCATACATGTTAACACCTCAACAAGCAAGTTTAATATCAAGACAAAATTTTTGTAAGGGACACTC
This sequence comes from Chiridota heheva, assembly GCA_020152595.1. Taxonomy (NCBI): domain Eukaryota; kingdom Metazoa; phylum Echinodermata; class Holothuroidea; order Apodida; family Chiridotidae; genus Chiridota; species Chiridota heheva. Next base: position 1,966,266 of record JAIGNY010003664.1, read on the forward strand.
ATATCATGCATATTCAATGCTATGATTAGTACTCAATACCAGGACAACCAATTCCTTCATCTGCCCCTCCATTCACCTTCAATTTTAGGACTTGATTTGCACAATATGCTTTGATATAACTATAGGCTGATCTGGCAGTCAATGGAATGGTCTTGAGCAATTCATATCAAACAAAACCATCTGGTGACATTTATATCCTTAAACACTTGCTTTACAACCATTATTAAACACACAATAAATGCAAACAATAGAGATATTAATAAATACTGCACAATGCAAATGTCCATAGTCTTTCACTATTTATTTGTTTAGGTTGCCAATGAAAGTAATAACAAGCTTTTTTATATGCTGTCTGTTTACCACATTTCAAATCATGAGCTTTCACTTAGTTTTAGGAACTGAAATAAATATACCGACTTGAAAAACTGGTGACCCAGTAATAGTAGATGTCAGAATTTGTAGATGATCAGCTGCCCCTTGCACACCAGCGGAACCAACAGCATGGGTGCATCAGCCGTAAAGACAACACCATAGGTGCATCAGTCAGAAAGACAACACCATGGGTGCTTCAGCTGGAAAGACAACACCATGGGTGCATCAGCTGGAAAGACACCATCTGGGTGCATCAGCCAGGAAAACAATTACACCATGGGAGCATCAGCCGAAAAGAAAAAGACAAGATCATGATTGCATTAGCTATAAAAACAACACGAGTGCATCAGCCAAAACGACAACACCCTGAATGCATCAGCTGTAAAGACAACACATCAGTCCATTAGCTTTATTTAAAGACAACACTATGAGTGAATCAGCCAAAAAGACAACACCATGGATGCATCAGCCATAAAATAGGTGCATTAGCCAGAAAGACGACACCATGAGTCCATCAGCCAAAAAGACAATACCATGAGTACATCAGCTGGGAAAGACAACACCAGAAGTGCATCAGCCGAAAAGACAACACCATGGGTGCATCAGCTAAAAAACACCAAAAGTGCATCAGTTAGAAAGACAACACCATGGGTGCATCAGTGGAAAAGATGCATCAGTGGCACAATTATGATATTGGTGAATAATTAAAGCATGATCATGCAAATACCTTTACTTGTTCTTCCAACTTAAAGGGGACATAAAGTCTGCTTTTTTCTTCATTTAGTATGATAGAAATAATAATTCTAAGTGAAATGAAGAAATTTCACATTGTACATTATTAAACATTAAAACATTATTCTGTCAATATAAACTTAAATGGGAGCGACCATTTTGTTCCTATGCCCTCTAAAAATGATATCACCTCACCTCACCTAGTCTCTTCAGGCCTCCTGGCCCATAAGGCTGCAGTGCACTCTTTCCACTGGACTCATGTTATTTGCAACTTGTCTGGCTTCTGTCCACAAGCTCCATCCCATCACTTTTTAGGATGATCAACTTTCCTTCTCCCCTCTAGTTTCCATGTCATAGCTGTCACACAGTGCTTAATAGTGCTTATGCGCATCACATGACCAATCCACCGCCACTTTCTTCTTTTTACTTCAGTGCTGATTTTGTCATGTTTAGTGATTCTCAGTATTTCATCGTTAGATATTACATATGGCCATCTGATCTTTAAAATTTTCCTGTAGCATTTAAACATACTTTTAATTATCTGCTACATTAACTCTCCATGTCTTGCAACCATACAAGAGTACAGACTTAACAAGCTAGTTAAACAGTCATGTGTTTGCATACTGTATATTGAGAATGTGCTCGAGTTCCATATCTTATTTAATTTCGTAAATGCTACTCTTGCTTTAGAGATTCTGTTTTAAATGTCTTCCTTGCCACCACCTTGTAAGCTTACTGTTGCACCAAGATATCTGAACTAGTTTACCTAATTTAGTTGTTGGTTATCGATATAAACTTTGTTTGCACATTTGCTGTTAAGTTTCATGAGCTCTGTCTTATCCTTCTTAATTATTAGCCCAGTTTGTGCAGCATACTGATTGAGCCTGTTACTTTGGTTTGCATGAGTTGATATGTAGATGAAAGTAGAGCGATGTCATCAGCAAAATCTAAGTCCTCAAGGGTTGACATGAACTTCCATCTAATTCCATTCCTGTTTTATCATCCTTGTTTTCCTCATCACCCAGTCTACCACCATCAGAAAAAGGAACCCTGAGCATTGACATCACCTTGCTTTACACCACTTTTGACTTGAAACCATTCAGATTTTACACCACCACATTCACTGTCTTCAAAGAACGCTTTAATCAAACATATTATCTTTTGTGGAATACCATAGGCTGCCATTATTTTATAGTGGCTTTCTCTGTGCACTGAGTCAAATGCCTTTTCAAAGTCAACAAAGGCGATATATATGGTTCTCTGCCATTCAGCCACCTGTTCTAGAATGTTGCACAGGATGAAAATTTGCTCGGTGGTACTCCTTCCTCTTTTAATCCATCCTGTTCATCTCTCATCTTACTGTCAACACCATCATCACCTCATCTTACTGAGTTTTATTCTGTCGATTAAAACTCTTTCAAATACTTTGCTTGGTATGGATTTTAAGGTTATTCCGCACCAGTTATCGCATACAGTAGCACTGCCTTCCTTAGGTATTTTTGTTATCAGTCTTTGCTTCCATGATTTTGGTATAACTTACTTTAGCTTCATCAATGCCTCTTTTAACACTTCTTGTAATATATATATATATATATATATACATATATATATATATATATATATATATATATATATATATATATTATATATATTACATATATAAATATATATATATATGTATATATATATATATATATATATATATATATATATATATATATTATATATATATATATTTATATATATATATATATAATGCCTCTTTTATTTCATATATTATATATATATATATATATATATATATATATATATACATACATACATACATACATACATACATACATACATACATACATACATACATACATACATACATACATACATATAAATGCCCAACTGACAAGTACCAAATAATCAGATTCTTGGTGAACCTGATGACGGTTATCCCGTTAATGAGGATAATCCTACTATTAAAAATATTGATCCAGATGTTCACTTTTACAATTCATTAACTACCCAAAACTCTTGTAGCTATTATGTCAATGAACTTAACTCTAAATCCGGTAACGAATTCTTTACTCCACGTTAATATAAGGAGTTTATGTGAAAATTTGGACAATTTGTATAATTTAGTAAACTCGCTCCAGAACAATTTACTTGTATTGGTGTATCTGAAACCTGGATAAAAGACAATACCCCTACTAATCTCTTTCCAATCTCTGGCTACTCATTCTTATTATACATGGTGGAGGCGTTGGCTTGTATGTAAATAATGCTTGTGCTTTTTAAATCAGGGATGATCTTACTGTTTTCAAAGAGAATTGTTACGAGTCAGTATTCATTGAATTTGAAAAACCGGGAGAAATCAATAGAACCTTGATTGGTATTAATTATCGTCCTCCTCATGAGAGTAATTTTTCAGAAATTATGGATAATTTTGAAAATGTTACAGCCAATGTATGCAATGTAAGAGTAATTTTACTGAATTTATGGATAATTTCGAAAATGTTATAGCCAATGTATGCAATGAAGGCAAACCATGTTATCTTCTTGAAGATTTTAATATAAACTTACTTGAGTAACATAGCAATAATGTTGCACACTTTGTTAAAACTGCTGAGGTTTTTCCTTTAGACTTTTAATTGACCGTCTTACCTGAACTTCAACACACTCACAATTATCATCATTGCTTGACATTATTTGTACAAATGCTACTGATATAATTTCTTTGAGCAGTGTTCTATTGCATGATAATTCTGACCATTTCCAGATCTTTTGTCTAACTTCCCATGAACTTACTCTATATGATAAAACGAAAAGATTGAAATGAAATGTCTCCAGAAAATTTAGATGATTTTATTAATATTCTTTCTTTGGAAACTTGGAGTAACATTTGTGACAGTTCTGATCCTGACAATTCATACCATGGTTTTATTTCTATTTATTCAAACATTACAATAACTGCTTTCCATTAGTAAAAGCCAATAACTGCTCACCAAGAAAAGATTGGTGTACTCCTGGTATCGTGAATTCATGTCGCACTAAAGACAAACTTTATAAAAAATACATCAATAGACCAAGTCACAAAAACGTAAGAATTACATAAGATTTAGGAATAAGTTAAATTATGTTATTAGGTTTGCAAATAAGAAAATTTTATTTTGATGCATTTTTAACGTCTAATCACAACAGTACATGGGACTGTATAAATTCTCTTATCGATAACAAAACTTCCACTTTGTCTGTTACTTCGTTGAAATTGAATAATAATTGTCTTTCTAACCCAGGTGACATTTCTAATGCTTTTAATAAGTACTTGATAAATATTGGACCAAATTTGCTCGTGATATCCCACTGGATTGTGCACAAAATCTGATTGATTATATGCCTCAAGCTAATGCTAGTTCTTTCTTTATGATGCCTACAGACGAAGTGTGAGGTTTTAAACTGTATTTCAAAATTAAAACATTCAAGCTGTGGTTATGACCGTATTAGTCCTTAAGTTGTTACATTATCTGGTTTTGCTATTTGTAAGCCTCTTATGCATACTATCAATTGTTTATTTATTCAGAGGATTGTACCCGATGATTTATAGATAGCTCGTGTAGTTCCAGTATTTTAGAGTGGTACTCGTGATAGCGTTAGTAATTATTGGCCTATATCCGTCTTACCTTGTTTCTCAAACATTTTTGAAAAACTTGTTTTTGTTTATATCCTTTTTAATAAAACATTCTTTATCATATGATTATCAGTTTGGTTTTATGCCTCAAAGGAACACACCTCAGGCTATTTGAAGTCTAGTAGATTATGTTATTAATTCCTTTGAAATTAAGTGTTCAGCTGCTGTAATATATTTAGATCTTTCCAAGGCTTTTGATATGCTTGACTATTCAATTCTTTTAAACAAGCTTGATAATCATTGTATTAGAGGGGCTGCATTATCTTGGTTTAGAAGTTATATTCATAACAGATTTCAATATATTTCTTTATCGGGTGTTTATTTTTCCAAGCAGACTATTCTCTGTGGTGTTCCCCAGGGTTCTATTCTTGGACCCCTATTGTTCTTAATGAAGGAAAACAAAATTTGACCTACTTCCATCATTGTGCAATACCCCTGCACAGAATGTTTGGTCTGCTGGCAGCCCCATAATTGTGACCGCCTCGTGGTTTAAGGAGTTTAAACAGTCGTGTGAATTTAGTCCCTGTTATGACTTGCAATTTCTGGGGAAGGTGTCCTAAATATTGCCTGTAATTTGGGTATTTTCGTAAGTGCTACAAATATTAGGTATTAATCTGATTCAGTATCGGTATAGGTTCCGTATATTTGGGGATATTTCTTATGGAATATGGTTCCGCCTGTGATTAGGTCGACCACGCTTGTTGTGAGGGTAGAGCTTCACACACATTCCTTTGTTTGATTGCTACTGCCATTGCCGATTGTTATTGTACCTCGCACTAGGAAGGCTATTGAAAATCTTCTGACTAGATGTAATTTGCAGGCTTATTCTTCGCCTATGAGGGTTAGTGTCGATTTAAGTATTAATGTTTATATCGTAAGAAATATGATAGATTATTATCGTGGTCTAACAGTTGTTTCTTGATTAAACTAGCACATCAGCAAGCTCAAATTTACGACCGTACGCTGAATGTAATATGTTGGTTCCACGAATTGCATCGTTGGCTTAACATTGATGTAATTGATTATTAATTGTTTCGTGACCTAGAAAGAGTCCAATTTTAAGTTCAGATGTGAATGAATTTATGTTCTAATAAGTTTTCAAATGTATATTGTGAACATTTTGTATTGAGATTGGGACCATTATCAATAAATTTATAAGAATCATATCGCGTAGTTTTTGGCTGATCTACTGTGTGGTTAGGATCAGCCTGTGTGCACGGGGTCCGAGTGAATAACTTTGTGAAGATACCTCCGTCGCTTTCTTAAGTTTTAGTGAGGGTGCTCTTTCAGATTAATTTTGTGTGGACAGAATGAGTAAAGTAATTCTTTGTTATGTTATGGTTTTTCATTATCTAAAGGGACTGTTTGTTAACTAATTACATTGAACAATTTCTTGCCAGTATTCTATTATGAAGATAAGATTTTTCTGTTGTCAGATGTTAGGGTGCAAGGCGAATCTGTAATGCATTGGTTAAATTTCATGTTAAACTTCTTTTTCCATTTTAAGTAAACAACTTAGTGAATTCTAATTGCATCTGTTACTCGAAAATAATGCGGTGTTTCAGGTTTATCCTGATGACATTTTAAATGACGTTTTCATATGTGTTTCCATAACAACCATGGAATTTCTATTTGTAGGAGGTGAATGATTAATCAATCATTGTGAAGGGTTTGTTGAAAATCCTTATTATTGGGAATGTTAGATACTGGTTGATGTAACTGAATTGTTGTCATACTTAAGCTTATTGGACATATTATTGATGATGCTTTATATTCAATTGTAGGTATTGAATGTCTGGTCTGCTACCTCTGATGTGTGACATGGTTGTTCCGCTGTGAATAATTTTGGGCTGGTGAGTCAAAATGAGGCTATTGTTTCATTTACATGTGGGTTCGGGTTTATTGTATGATAATCATGGCAACCAAAATTATTTTCCATGGGGTTTCATGTTGGCTATTATTATTCTTGGGGTGTAAATCAATCTTTTAACTTGGGTAACCGAATCTCTCTAGTTGTTTCGTGCATTGTACATGCTGATGTACTTTGTGAGGTGCTCTTTTCCAAAATATGGGCATAGTCAATATCAATACTGGATTCTTGTGAATTCTCGGGATGGTATTTAGATTCAGTTATGAATTTTTCTGTTGGGCCATGTACATGCACTCATGTAAATGGTTATTATGGTGCTTAAGGTTATTGTTTTGATTATTGTTGTGACATTGTAAAACTGGTTACTATGTGTTATCAATGTATTTGATATGTATCATTGTAAATTTTCCTTGTAAGATGGTTATGAAGGGTATTTTTAAGTGCAGCTTACTTTATCTGCATTTTCTTAGGTTTTGGCGATCTTTTCTGAAAACTGGATTAGTCAGGCGTTAATTGTTGCTCTGGTCAATGCCATTGTATTTTGATTGTCACCCTGTGAACGTCATTTTTAGCTTGATGCAATTTCTATATATCATAACCCATGTTATATGAATTTTACTAATCTGCAGTGTAACCAATAGAAGTGATATTTCATGTGTTGACGATGTAGTCATGTCAAAAACTAAAATGATTAATTATCCGTAATTGTCAGGAGATTACAAACATTTTCGAAGCTTAAGTATTAAGTTAATTTTGAAATATGAAAAGAATGTGGATTCGTTCCCTTTTTTGTATTTTAACTAGAGGTTTGCAGCAAATGATACAATGATCAATTTGGTACTTTGGGGGTTGCTTGGGAGAATTTGTGTGATAGATGTTTTCCGAGTTATTATTTCTGTGCTTTTGATTGAAGATATGTTATATATTCTCCTTGCAGAGGCTGTTTTCAAGATCTGACAATACATAGCCAAGTGTGACCAATGGAGTTGTGTTTTTCTCTTACTACTTTGATACTCCTCCTCTAAGCGATACTCCTCGCCCCTTAACATTAATTTATATTAACAATCTCCCAAATGTTACTTCCAAATTCCATTTTATTTTTATGCAGACACCAGATACCAATCTACTTCATAAAGGCCACGACATAAATACTTTAGTCAACGATATTAATACTGAAATCCCCAAAATTACTTTTTGGTTTAGGTCCAATAAACTGAACCTAAATGCTGAAAAATCTACCACCATTATTTTTCATCTAAACAAATCATATCTTCCAACCTTGACAGTATCATTGATAACACACCTGTTCCCCTAGATCTTACTTGGATTCCACATATTCAGAATATCTGTAATAAAGTCTCTAAAGCCATTGGTATTTTACTACATCACTATTATTATATACCATATATTTTAAGTGCTCATTTTAGAACAAAATATGCCAGCTAACAAGCACTTTACAATGGAAAACAAAATATAACATATACTTGTACATAAAACTTATTCTTGTACTAATAAATAAACTTATACTTATACAAAAACATATACTTATAACAACAAAAACAGGCAAAAACAGGCACTAATTGGTATAATTGGTAGAATTCATCGCCTTAAGAACAATGTTCACTTTAAAACATTGCTACTTCTATATAATATTCTTATTTTACCTATCTTATCTTATTGCTGTCTTGTTTGGGGTTATACTTACTCTACTCATATTAATAAATTTCACATTCTACAAAAAAAAGTGCTGCATGCAATATATGGTATTCCCTACAATAGTCATTCTAACCCACTCTTCCGTGAGAGTAGTGTATTTACCATCTTTGAACTAGTCAAGTACTACACCTTTATCTTTGTATTCAACTACTTTCAAGATAATCTACCACCTAACTTCTTCAAGTTTTTTTCTGTCAAATAGTTCTTTTCATGATTACCATACCCGCCATGCTAAATTACTTTCCATTCCCCGCTTCTCTCTAACAAGTAGTCAACATTATGTTAAATATTCTGCTATTGCAAATTGGAATTCCCTACCCACTTCTTTTAACTTTATTAACAGCTTATCCTCATTCAAACGTAAAGTAAAACATTACCTTCTCTGTAATAGAATCCTCTAAGTTTTTTAATTTTATTTGATGTATCATCAGGCAGTATCTATGTAATATTTTCTGCTCTATTCCCCACTTTTTGTTGTTGAAAATCTTTCTTTTTCACACTTGTATTATGTTTCTGTGTAATTTGTAAAAGAGTCACCTCATACAAGTTCTTTTGAGCTTTTCAAGGATCCCCTCAACCATATATAGCTTTATCTGTATACTGTATATTTGTATTTTGTAAGTAATAGAAATGGTTGAAATAAAGTTGTAATCATCATCACAAGGTACTGATTTTGTCTATTTCAGGGTCACATGTGATGGTAGAAACTGGAAAAACAGGATCTGGTCTATTCAGTATCTCCTCGAAATGCTCTTTCCACCTCTCTCTTTTTCATCCGTTAATAGAGTCCCATCCTTGTCCCTTATAGCACTCCCAACCATGGACCTTTCATTGCAAATTGTTTTGGTTAACTTGTAAAGCTCTCATTCTGCCAGCTGCTTCCTCTGCAGATGTAGCAAGGTCATCAACCCACTTTCTTTTATCTCTCCTTAAGCTTTTCTTCACATCTTTGCCTTTTTCAGCATACTTAGCTCTCATAATATCTTTAATTCTAATTGACTTGGCATTCTCAAACTTAACCTTCAGCTGTTTTCTCTCCTCAACACATTTCCAACTTTCTCTGCTGATCCATGGCTTTTAGCCCTTCTTTTGGTACTGAAGGACCTTTTTAGCAGCCCCATTATATACCTCTTCAAATGTCTGCCACTTACTCTCAACTTCTTAATGTTATCAGGTACTTCAGTCTCACCACAGCAGTCTTGTAAAACTTCATATCTATTTCGTAGTTCCACCAGAAAACTCTTCTCTGATTGCTGGTTGCTGTAACTTGATGGTACCATACTTAGGTCAACATGTCTTTGTTATCGGTTTTCCTTTCAGTTTCAATCAGATCCTGGTCTGTATCAAGTGGCGATCACTTGTAATGTCAGCCCCTCTCATCACTCTTGGGTCAAATATGGAGGTTCTGTGTTGCTTTGTCACAAGCACATGATCAACTTGGTTTTTGTCCTCCCTCCTGGGGAAGTTCAGGTCTGTTTATGAATGAGTTTATGTGGAAAAATTGTACCAGTCACCAATAAATTATTGATACCACAGAAGTCCAAAAGCCTTTCAGCATTAGCATTCCTTTCACCAATGCCATGCCTGCCAATAACATTATCATAAATGATATCATACACCCAGCAAAGATTAGAATATTAATGTATCTTTTATGATCTATTTCAAATTTTTTAACTTCTAAGAAATAATTATTCCTTTGCATGGTCTATGAATTTGTATTTGTATATGATATTAATGATTCATACCCTTAGAACTTCATGTCAAAACATTTTAGAAAGAAGATTCCACAGAGAATTCTAAAGAAATACATTTTGTGTGCTATCATATAGGGCAAATTATGTCACCATTGGCATGATTTCAACACAAAATTAGATGAAATGGCAGCATCCATGTTACAACTTCAAACTTGAGAAGGGAATATGATTTTACAACGTGGTTTCGATAGTAGGCTTATTCTTAAATTCTCTATCACATACGGTATCAAGCTAGAATATCTGACTTAATGTCTCCTTTAAAACAACAAAACTCATGCCTTGTTCTTCTAACCTAACAATTAAGCAGTATTTGCTTCCTTCCGATTTATGAGACGCTATATCCGATTGAGATGCTATATCCGATTTATGAGATGCTAAAATCGATTTATGAGATGCTATATCCCATTTATGATATGCTATATCCGATTTATGAGATGCTACATCCAATTTATGAGATGCTATATCTGATTTATGAGATGCTATATCCCATTTATGATATGCTATATCCGATTTATGAGATGCTACATCCAATTTATGAGATGCTATATCTGATTTATGAGATGTTATATCCCATTTATGATATGCTATATCCGATTTATGAGATGATATATCTGATTTATGAGATGCTATATCCGATTTATGAGATGCTAAATCCGATTCATGAGATGCTATATCCGATTTATGAGATACTTTATCTGATTTATGAGATGCTATATACAATTTGTGATGCTACATCTGATTTATGAGATGCAATTTCTTATAGTTACTAACAGGTACTTGACAAGTGTTTCAGAATGCATTAAGACAGTAGCATAACAATCTGGAAATGCTTATATAAATTCATTTAAAGGAGTGTAAGTTTGGTTGAAATTTGGCTACCCTTCAAAACTTTCTACTTACACTGTTATTTCTAAAATACTTACATTATTTGTTAAAGTTTGCACAAAATGGATATCAAACAAATTAACAATAATTCTAAAATAATAATCAATATTCAAGTCACTTACCTTTTATAACCTTCCCCTTGCCTACTTGGAATGAAAATGGTTCCTGGCCAGCGTCACGTGTGCTGTGAAAAAAGAAAAGAAATCAGTATCAGACAAAGAGAAGAAATGTTTCGTTTCAGAAAACGTCAAGCTTGCTTAAAGAGGGAATCTTGCCTCATGTGCTGGATGGGTGCCTCGACAACTTCTCTTAAGACTACTTCACTCTATCCAGAGTAAAACAGTGCGCATCATTGGGGTGACTGAACAAGAGGCAAGACTGGATCTGAACATCCCCAATCTTCATCAGGCAAGGTTTTTGAATACTCTCTGCACTCTGCTCTCTGCACTATTTTGTTTCTTTTGAAGTCCTCTTTCATATAAGATAGACTTGCCTGACCACTAAACTAATCCTTTAATGTACATTCCAGACTTGTGATGTATGACTGGGAAGGTTGCTAATCTTGATGTACAGTCTTTATATCTGTTTTCTTCACTAAGTCTTTGAAAGTGTCTTTTACTCTTAGATTTTGATCGGGGTGGGCATAAATTCTCAAATGTTCAGATCAGAATCTCACTCAATTGAAAACCTTAAGGTGCAAGATCAAAAAATAATGGATTACCATAAGGAAATAGAGGGATCTGCCAGTTTATACATCCTATATTTGCATACACAATGTATCATACAGTACAAATGCAGTCCTCATGGGTACAATCTGTGAATTACAGTATACTGATGCAAGTACTACAGAACAAAGCAAGTAGATGTAATGTGCAGGTATATGTAGTTTACATAAACATTTATAATACCCTGCAAATTTTCTGATAATAATATTTAACAGGCAACTGTTCTCTAAGCATCTCTTTACTTTTTTGACAGTTTTTAAGGTTTTAATACTAACTGTTTTTTGATCACGACTTAAAATTACAAAACAGTACTAGTGATGTTAAAGGACTGGTGACATGTAGCAGTTTTGGTATCAAATGATGTATGTTTTCATTTGGAACACCTTTCTAATACCTGAATACAGTAGATATGTAGTTCGAAAAATGTCTGTCTTTTACAATTTTAGAAAAACTCTTTTTGCTGTTCATAAAAACAACTTACATGTAACTTCCTAGTCTAATTTCTATTATCAAAATGTTGTGACGTATCAAGTTGGACAGTGCAGTGATATTATTTATCTCCAATCGGCCTACACATAAAATGCATCCGTGTATCGTGTGTATTTATCGGCTATTACTACATGCAGCTCGAGTCCAGTTATAGGCCCAAACTTTTAGCTTTCTTTTTTGGTGATTTCTACGAAATAGAAAACATGATGACCAAAAGCTTACACGGAAAGCTTAGACGAAAAGGAGAAAATTGTATGAATCAGTGCATGTACCAGATTTAGACTTGAGCAGCTGAGAGGCATTTCCAAAATGTATTTGTAAGTTACCTTAAATCTGTTATGTTGTGAAGCATTTGCGAAGGGTTTGTTGTGATACATGTACGTAGGCCTATAGGTCTAAAATTTCGCGTTCAGCTGGCTCAGAGTGGCTAACTTCCCCGGTAATATCTCAAACTTGGATTGCATCTTCAGGTATAGTACAGGAAGTTAAAAGACAGAGTTCAGTATGTATCATATTCATAGGATGAGCACGGATTTAAAAGACATGGAGTTCATTCAGTATGTATCATATTCATAGGATGAGCAGTGTTAAAAGACATGGGAGTTCTTTTTAAACAATGGGATGAGTATTGAGGTAGAATAGAGATTCCCTCTTCTAAAATGAGTTGCTGACAAATAAGCACAGTATACAAACTACAGTATCAATTGGCCTTTTGACTTTTAAAATGGAAATAGTTTGAATCACCAATCTATTCAGGGAGTACTTGTTTACCCAATCAAGGCCTCTCTCAATAGCGCATACACATGTACCTAAAGTTTGCTTCTCTCAAAATATATGTTACATTTACTTCCTTATTCTTTATTTCCTTCTGTTGAGAGTTAAAATGAATAAATAAAATCTTTTAATTCAAGAAGGTTGAATTCAAGTTTTGTTAAAATTAATTGAATTGAATAATCTGATCATTGCATTGTACCTGGGATTTTAAGAACAAATCCCTGGTTGTACTGGAGCTATATCAGGGGATCCTATATTAGAGCTGTTACAATATCTGTCAATCAGATTGATTATAATATCTGGGCTAAATTAATATGGGTTCTTAATAAATATCTCTGCAATACTGCAATGCTAAAACTACTCTCATATCAGGCTAATTCCGCAGTGACAGATGGGACAGATTTAAGCTACTTTTTTGTTTTAAAGACCTGCCAAAAACAATATGTAAGATGTAATCTTTTAAGTTATGTATATAGTCGTGGTAAACAATCTATAGTTTACAGTAAAAAACAATCCATGAAACTAGAGAGGATTCAGTGGCTGTCTAGTGGCAAAGTAAAATCAGTGTGACAGACGGGATAAAAATGGTGCTCATTTTTTTGGAAATGACTTTCTTTGAAAAAAGTTATCTCCCCCATGAAATGTAATGTTTTCTCCTTTTCAAATTAATCACTTTTATACAAATAGCCAGTAAACACATACTTAGTTATTAAAACATGTTACTGGAAATATCAGGCTCATTAGTGTTGTGACAGATTTTCAATCAACAACAAGAACTAACATTACAAAGTAATAATAAAATACTTTCAATAATAATTAATCATCAAGTACCCCTTTAATATTCAGTCATTTGGAGCAGTGAATGCCTGAATAAATTCTATTTTTATTTTCCTGTTTCATTGGTCAACAATGATTAATCAACATTTCACTTCAAAAGGCAAGTTTTTATAATATCTTAATAATATGGCACTAACATATGTGCAAAAAGATGTCAATAAAGAATATGCACCCGATTAAACTTTACATTCTGAGTGAATCTTAACATTTACATTTCAAGTTTTGAAACTTTAGCATTTAAATCAATTTCAGTTTCCCAATTCTTCTTCCAAATATAATGCACCTTTCAATTAAATGTTCTACCCCCTATACCCCGGACAAGGTGTGTCATTGCACAACCTGCGTCACGCAAGTGGTGTATTCTGACGCACCTATCAGTCACACAATTGACTAACATTTTGTCTCTAAATTACTGTACCTGCATCACAAATGTGACGCACATTTCAGACACATAAAAGAGAAATGATTTTTTTCAGATTTAATGGAAGGAACAGACAACAGCAGCTCAGTATTCGAGAATCTCTTTCACTGGGCTACATGTAGCTCTGACAAACGCACCAGAATTAAAGGATTAGTTCAGTGGTCAAGCATGTCTGACTGATATGAAAGAGGACTTCAAAAGAAACAAAATGGTGAAGAAAGCAATCAAAAATCTTATTGCGTTAAGGAGCTATGTAAGTTTAAAGTTTGGTATCATTTGTGTAGAAACGACTGAAATCACACTAGTTGTGATGTCATAGCCTCAGATTTCTCAGTCTTTATGTATTCTATCATATATTTTGTCCTGCGATTCTGTAGCTTAAAAACCATTGGATATGTCAATAAAGTAGTAAAACTGAATCTATGAAGGGAATTTATGATATACCACCTGAAGAAAGTTTGAGGATAAATAATTTAAAGTGAAAAAAGCTTTCACTTAAAAAAAAATTCTAACCCTACACAAGGATGTTGGCGTTGATGGCTCAGCTACCTCAGTTGCCTTGCCTTTCCCAGATTGTACAGGTAAGCTATCTGGTTGAAAGAAATCTGCAAGTGGTTGAGTCAGTTTTACACTGGAATGCTGTCATCGCATATCATATAACATGGTTCCACACTCTAAAAAAAGTGTGCACCACGGGTTCCAGGAAGGGTATGAATTTCTGCACCATCAGGTTGACATAAGGCATCCATATCCTGCATGCGTTGAGTTACATCCTCAAGTGATACAGGACACATGTTCATTTTGGCATACTTTGTGAGCAATATCTGGTGTTCCTGTTGGTGCTATTGACCATGCCATATTCTGTGATATGTCACTTAAGGGAACCCCACATTCCCCAATACCATCAACATCCTTTGCCGTGAGATGTTGCTGGGCATGCACATCACATGTTCTGCTCATATCCCATTTACAGTAAACATGTGTGGAGTGTGCATGCTACAATTACGTACAGTATGGCAGATCTACATGACTGGCACAAAAAAATAGAGTAATTAAGGAAGGCAAAGTATCACTGCCCTACAGGCTCAAGTGTGTATTTCTAAAATTAATATTTGGTTTATTTTTTTAATGATAAATTCATCAATTATATTATTTCTAACAAAGACATGGAGTAGTAGAAGTAAAATATAGATGTTTACCATTTTTTACAACCTAGAGATGATAAAAAATGTGACAAGACGGGACAAAATATATCAAAGGGGTAAATTGTGACGAGACTGAACAAATTTTGACATGGAATATAAGATCAACTATACATCACAAGCTATTTTTATGTTACTTCCTAGGTGAGGTCACCTTGATAGAAGATAGAAATTTATCTTTGAAGCAAAACAAAATCTTTACATGTAAAAAGTAAACAACTTTTTCATGTTTTTTTGTGACAGATAGGAATGGCAATGTGAATATTTCAAAATGGTACAAGATTGTCATATTTCATCTTTTGGGCTAAAATTCTTTAGTGGTGGATAGGGAAGGTGATCATACTTCATAGTCAACCAATAATGATTATCTTTGAAGCATACAAACTGTAAAGAGAACAACTCAAATTTCCATCACAAAATAAGTGGAAATGCTACTTTTGTTTCCCCAAACTTCAAGCCATGATAAAAAAATAAAACCTAGTGCAGTAGAAGAACAGCAGAAATAGTTTCTAAAAGCTTGATTAGTTTACTATCAAAGAAAAAATGATTTACAAGTAGAAAATATACTTTGAAAATTCATACATGTGCAATCATTATCCGGAATTACCATCAATACTTATACTAATACTTTAATCTAAGATACAAAATTTTATTCTTTTTAATGCAGAAAATATATGGTAACTTGAAAGCAACACTTGTTCTGCCCTAGTGGTCCCTTAACAAAGTGATTAGTAAGCTGCAAAGTCTTTTGGCGCTGAATGGCAGTGTTACAATGTTGTCCAACAAGGTCCAATGCAAACAAATAGAGGTATTTACAACGTGTGAGCTGACAGAATAAATATGTTCAGAAGTCATTCAAACCAAGTACTGTAAAATCAACATGACGCAAGCAGTTTAATTGCTGGAATCATTGCAGCTGATTCTTGTGTTAATTGATACTTGCAGTTGTTATTAATGTACTGTAGAGTAAGATTATCCATGTAGCATGGTAACATGTTTTCACTGTAAGCCTCCTCTCCACAACCTTCCTCTCCATCCCAGCAGTCTGCACTCCTCCTTTCCACACTCCTTTCTTCATGATCTTCCAGTCCACTCTCTTCTCTCCACAACTCCCTTTCCACACCTCTGCAGCAGTGGCGGTGCCATGCACCACAAACTAGGAGGGACATTGGGGGACCGTCCCCTACCTCTCAACATTCTCCTTGGATTTGAACAAATTAGAAAATTATGGGATTTTGGTGAGTTGTTGGGGGTAAGTGCTTTTGTCCTCCTGGTTGGTGTTACTTTTAAGGAAACATTTGGTGCTCTATTCCCATTCCACAATTTCCCAGTTTTGGATGAATTGGAAAATCGATCTTTGTGAGAAGTGGAAAAGGGAGGGAAGGGAGGGGGGAAGGGGAAGGAAGTGGGGAGAAGTGTTCCCATGGCGCAACTATTACTCAATCTGCACCACTTCTTCCACATACCCATCAAAAACTATTTAAAGATGACCACCCTCTAGTGGCAACCAATCCTCTACAATACTTGTCCATTAAATGCAGTTCTGCTGTTGTCTCGTCTCACATTTGAGGCAGAGAATTTCTCCAAGTCACATTTTATCAATCTAACCAGGGTCCCTGCACCATCATAGTGTGATGCAAGGGCTGAATGACATATCTGGAAGGACAGACAGTTCTTTAAAGTCTTATCCATGGCCACAGCACTGGAGTTGTTAGTGGTGCAGCGATGGTCTTGATAGTGATGCAGCGATGGTCTTGATAGTGGTGCAGCGATGGTCTTGATAGTGATGCAGCCATGGTCTTGATAGTGGTGCAGCGATGGTCTTGATAGTGGTACAGCCATGGTCTTGATAGTGGTGTGGCTGGATTCTAGGGTGAAGCCTTTTGAAATCCACGCATTTTCATAGTGGTGTGGCGAGTGCACCAGCCACCCCCCGGCTCCAATGGGCCTGGGTTCAGGGATGACCTTAAGTAAAAATGACAGCCTTGACATGAGCTTACATAGACCAAGGAGCTGCAATAGAACAAAACAGGCAGCTGTAATGGGACAGATCATGGCTGTGTGGAGTTGTTATTTGGGATAACAAATCCCTGGTAATACCTTGCAATAGCAGCCTTTACAGTTTTAGAAGCTCCTAAATGGATTCTTTTAGGAGTTTTTTTTAAAGAAGCACAAGACTGAAAAGTATTTTTAGGGGATCCCCAAAAAATTAAATGCTTATCTAGCACGCAACGGTATAGCAATTTTCTGGTTAATATGCATATTCAAGTGATTTTTGCCCTCGGGTCGTCTGTGGGCTATGGAGGCATAAAGTTTATCAATCTGTTGTGAATAATATATTTGTGAAATTCCCAAAAACAAGTGCCTTCACTTTTCGGTCTAGTGCTCCTTTAACACAAACAAGCTGTGAGAGTCTAATGGGCATGCTATCGCTGCAATTAGGTACATAAGCTAAAGGCAAGCTTAAAAAGGTTGTAACAAGTCTACAAGCTTGTAAAAGCTAATGGTGAGCTCAACGTTATCAAAAAGGTACATGCAGCAGACCAAACTACTTTACAACAAATAAATTAATCTTAATTACTGAGTTAATATAAAACTAGTCCCTGCTTCCTGCCAATTTATAGACGGTAGAATTTGCTTCCTTCCAACTTACAAGATGTTATCTAAGGACTTCTGACAAAGTGTTATGGATGAGAACTTGGCTGTGAGTCAGAGTCGTGATAATAACATCAAAGTCGAGAAACGTTCACAATGTAAAGAAGAGACTTAAAGATCTATGGTCATGGGACAATTGCTTTAAATATCAAGTAAAACCAAGCAGAATTGCAATTAATAATAAAATGTCCTGTGGTTTCAACTGAATGTGTCCCAAATCTTCCTGCAAAAAATGCAGAAGAAAAGTGCAATGAATTGTGATTTGCTTTTATTTTTATTTATTGGACTCTTTTTTTTTCTTCTTCATTTTTAAAATGACAAAATAATATAATAAGTTGAAGTTTGTAAATATTGAATTTGTTGGGTTTGTTTTCTTCCCATGTTTTGTATTTTTTTATTCTATGAATAAAATGTTCCTTCCCGCAAAGTCCTGTTTTTCCTGTGGTTATAAGCGCCAGAACCATAAAGAGAGCAAAGATTCAAATCAAAATAATATCAGTTTACAATGATTGTTTTAAAGCTGTGTATATTATGTACCTATAAAAATGTGGAATAAATACCATCAAGATTGTTTAAAGTATCCTCCCTATCATAAGTATAGAATGAAAAGGATCGGGCAATAACAGTAACTATAACAAACCGTAAATGTACAAAGTGTACAAAAACCCTGAATATTGATGCAGTTGACCACCACAACAAAGAAATAAGGCTTTAGGGAACATAATAACTTCAAAAAATATAACCATATTTTCAAAAACTTGATAACAAAACAAGACTTCCTGGTGGCAAATAACCTACATCTACTGTAAGGTGGCCTAGATAACTTGACTCAGACTTGGTCAAAAAGACCGCTTGGTGAAGTGACAGAGACAAAAATTACACAAACATTTTGCTCTTCATCACCGAATTACAATGCATATTCTGAAAACTTTAAGCTTTAAAAGATGAAACCTAGATGACTACTGTAGGAGAGTTGATATACATGAAGTGCTTTTTGTATTATCCTCTCTTCTGTACAGTATGTTCAACATGCCCTAAACCATGCAATGAAAAAAAAATGTAGACGACCATCGAATTTGTATTCTGTACTCTGCAGCTGTGTAATTCCATTATACAAGAACACAGATACAAGACCATGTTTGCATATCTTTGAATGAATATTGACACTTTTCACACTTTGAATAAAATATTGAACATATATGCACTGATTTAATTCAGTCAACTGTGAATTTCTCAATAAGAAACCATACTTTTGACTGCAGCCTTTTATTAGCAGTAATGTAAATTACTGTAGGTGTGTAAATTCTTACAAATACTGTTTGTTGTGGTTGTCACACAAAGTAACTGAACAGATTCCTTATTGGTGAACGAACTAGTTAACACAATAGTAATTCTAAACTTATTAACACTTCGCAACCAAATCTATTGACTTCTTGAACAATTTGATTTGACAGTATGAGTCTGGGGGAAAAAAAGTTGTTCAGTTTATGAAAAAGTGTTTCTGGATGATTTTCTGGTTATGATTGCATTAGTCAGACAAGTCTATATTACTGTTCATGAAAGAGACAAAAAGCTGTTTAGAATCTACTCTTACCATATTCCATCCAGGAAAAATACCCAGTTTTAAAGATCTTACATACAGTATTTGTTTGAAAATCACTGGTACTGTATATTCAAAGTCTACTACAAAAAAAAGTGATGTCACACCCTCACTTACTTAACCATTGTTGTGTCTTATTGAAATCAATTAGCATTTTTTTTTTTTTTTATCATTGAAAATTGAAATACAAGAGAAATCAATTGTAAGATGTTTGAAATTAAAACAAGCTTTGGCCGGGTGACTACAGTATGGTGTACTGCTTTGATGATCCGTGTTTTAGTGTTGTAGAAAATATATAGCTCTGAGAGGTATATTATAATGCAATCTCCGCTAAAAGGTTATGAAAATTTTATTTAAAAATTTATATAACATCAGTTAGAATCTACTGTAGTGTAGGGATTCACCGGATATCAATCAGGTTGGACTATCAGGCCAGATAGTGACAAAAAATCCGAATCTGGTTCCAGTTCCGGCGGAATCTAAACAAAAATCCGGCCGGATTTTTCCAAAAATCTGGCCTGAATTAAGTCTTAAGAAGATGTTGGTACATGTAATAGCTTAAATTAAATAATATCTTTCCAAAAATTAATAAAGACTGTCAAAGTAAAGAAAGATACAGTCTAATATGATATTTAATTTAATTTAGTACTCTAAAAAATTTGAGCTACAGTACTGTTAGAATAAATCAGCCAAATCAAAGATGTACAGTATGACAAAACCGATACAACTATTGTAATGAACTGAAGCTTTTTCATAATATACTGTAGGGCCTACAAAAATAGTTAGTATAAAGTGGAAACATTTCTGGCAGTCTTTATCATGTGTAATACAAACGCCGGCATGGTGGAGCACCCAATTTGTGTAGTTAAATTGAACCATAGAAATTCCTTAATTTGATCATTGTTATTGTCTCTTTACTTTACCTTACCCTTCTCTGTAAGGTTTTGTCTTTTCTTCATCATTTTTACCTGTGTGTATACACCCCCTTAAATTGTTAAACATCTGAACTAATTATATGATGCAACATAAAATACATGAAGTCTCTTTTTCAAATAGCAGAACAAATTTCATCTAATGGGGTCAGTTACAGTACAATGGAATAGCATCTGATTATCTCAAGAAGCATCTCTGATCAGCATAACAACTGAAATACATTTTTCATGACAAATTTAAGTTAAATACTTCTAGCAAAGTTTTAGCACTATATGCACATTGAAATCCACACAATATAGCTATTATGTTTTTTTTTCATTTTCTAAAATGGTATACACAATGATGTTTTTTATTTTAAGGAAAATATTGCATTATAAATATTTTTAACCAAATGATGTATGATTAACTAAATTAACAACCCATTAATTTGCTTTCTTTCTCAATATGAGCTTTTTGAAATGTGACTTTGACACAGACTTCAAAGGAAGTGTATACTAGTCTTCAAACAAACACATTTCCAGCAATCATTCTAAAACTGTTGTTGCAGTTATCACTTGTTTATTAGATAACGTAGTTATACACCACTCAGTCCAAATCTTATATAGTCTCTTACAGGGACTTTACATCTTCTAACAAATTATATTTTTCACCTTAGATATTCTCCCTTTCCATAATTTCATTTTGTTAATGATTTTTTTTTCTTAAGGGAAAAAGGATTTATCTAAAACCTGGCCAAATCCAGATTTGGCTGGATCAAAGAATTTTGATCCAGTGCATCCAGTGCCATTAAAAATTGCCTGAACAGATATTCATAATTTCCACCTGTGGAGCTGAAAGAAAAATTAATGTATTACACAGCCATAAAGGGAGGCAAGTAGCTCAGTTGGCTGAGCGTACGACTGAGATGCTGAAGGTCCCAGGTTAGAGTCCAACAGCGATTTAACCAGTGATTTTTCCACAGATATGCAGAATGATATACGCTGACATCAACTGCAGTGGTTTTTCTTCTGCATCACACCTTCTACCCCAACCGAGTTTTGTGAAAAGTGGCCAATGGTTGAGTGGCGCTAACCATCCTTTGGATGGGACGTAAACCTGTTGGTCACGATGGTAGGAGTTTCACCTCCTGCCTGGTTTTCTAAACACTTCTCGAAAAGAGCAAGGTGTTCATCCACTTTCCATGGCAAATTCATTGGATACACACTGAAAACAAGTCATTGTGACTTACGTGTGCTTTCCCTGGTATATGCTTAAAAGAGAAATACACAATACAATATAAAGACTTGCAAACAGGTCTCTTTAACCTACTGTATCATTCAACTTGACCTCAAATTAAACAATGTAACTGATACTAATGAACCTGTCCAGGTTTGTTCAGTTTCAGGTAACCTTATCAAGGGAACCTTTTTAATTCTTTACAACTGTTAAACCAACCTTTGTAAATTAAATAAGTATCAAATGTTCAATACCCAGTGGGGATATCCAACTCTTCTCATCAAACTCAATGGCACCCCTGGGTGGTGGTTTAATTTCAAGGAAAAAGTGTTTTCACTCAAAAAGGAAAAAGGACAAAAAAAGAAGTAAAGATGATTATCAGTTAAACTTTTTGGCCAGGAGCATCATTGCAAACAAATTTTACAAAGATGATGTTATACTACCAACTGAGGCCAATTGTATTGACCTTTTGACCTTGATTTGATAAAGAAAGGTTATCTATTTGCAAGCTTAAGTACAAGAGAAAGATTAGGAGTTATTTGAGTACAAGTTCAATGATAAATTGGGTCATCATACTACATACAGTATTATACTGCATGAGTTGAATTGATTGGGTTTAATCAGGGATATGGTATACCATAATTAAAGATTTAATGTTGAGGCGGAAAGTTTATATGCATACTTAATGCACAGGATAAAGGACTTGGGCCTGAGTAGAATAACCCAACTTTAGGAGAGTCATTCACGAGTGCAAAGTCTTTTGAACCGTGCATTAAATACGCATATAAACACAATGCCAAAACATTTTTAATCTTTTTATACAATTGTTAGATTGTTTAAAATGCATAGAAAACAACAAAAAAGAATTCCAGCACAGCATAATGCACAGAAGCTGGTTGCAGAGATGATGCTGGATGATCGCTAAATCTCTGCCCAGCTTCTCTATGCATTATCCTGTGCCGAAAACATAGCGCACTATGTATTAACCCTTTATTTAATCACTACATTGTGTTTTGTATCTGCATTCTGTTGTATAAATACTGTATGAGAAACAGTGATTTTGTTTTTTAATTGGTTATGAAAATTTTCTCATGGTTACAGAATCAACAAATAACTTATCTGGTTGTCTGGGATGACCAAAAATAATTCAAACAGATTTAACTTTTGTAAGTTTGTCTAATATACAACCAGTTCTGCTGTAGTAAAACCTACACACAAAGAATTTTTATGGACAGCATGATTTCCCCGGAAAACGCTACACAAGGAAACAAGAGAGTACTCTGCAGAGCACGTACCTCCACCATCTTGAGGTTGAGAATTTCCACCATGATATGAAACTGAAAGAGTTGTCTTCAATTCAGTGTATAAACCACTGCAAAAATTCTTAAACCACCAACTAACTAACAGTTCTGCTGTAGTAAAACCTACACACAAAGAATTTTTATGGACAGCATGATTTCCCCAAAAAACGCTACACAAGGAAACAAGAGAGTACTCTGCAGAGCACGTACCTCCACCATCTTGAGGTTGAGAATTTCCACCATGATATGAAACTGAAAGAGTTGTCTTCAATTCAGTGTATAAACCACTGCAAAAATTCTTAAACCACCAACTAGCTAACAGTTCTGCTGTAGTAAAACCTACACACAAAGAATTTTTATGGACAGCATGATTTCCCCGAAAAACGCTACACAAGGAAACAAGAGAGTACTCTGCAAAGCACGTACCTCCACCATCTTGAGGTTGAGAATTTCCACCATGATATGAAACTGAAAGAGTTGTCTTTAATTCAGTGTATAAACCACTGCAAAAATTCTTAAACCACCAACTAACTGTACATGATTTACAAACATTCCAGACCTGTATAATTCATTTCCAATTTGATCGAGGCACCTATTAAAAAAATATAGTCATATATAATGATCTCTTTTGACAACAATGGAAACAACATTTTTGCAGTCAATACCTTACTCTGAAACCTAGCATTACTATTCAGGCAAAGCAGTGATTGTTTTCAGTTCCTGTTAAGAAAGAGTCACATTCTGATCATCATTTTTCTGCATGTCAGAAACAAATTTTTTGACTTCCTTTGATACAAATTCTTAAAATCAATTATTTGGATTTTCTTTCAGACCTATTATATGTATTTAATGTTGAACACATTTAAGTGGATTACATTATTTGGAGTACTGTACATGTACAGTAAGTGATGAATGTCAAAATTGAAATAATTAAATTCCGCATACTGACAAATGTTCGGAAAATTTTAAAGCTTGATGAAATCAAAGTTGATAAATGTATTATATAGCTTTATATATCATTGGAAAGAGAAAATGCTTATTTTTTGACAATTGTACTCACAATAAAGATATTTTGGGCAAAATCTTATTTCATGAAGCTCCAAAGACATTTTGCAGAAAGAAAGACGAGGTGTCCCCTTAAATTATCCCTAAATCTCCATTTCTGTCTTTGAATGTACCCCCAAGTTAAGATCAATTTACCCACCAAAATTGATCAAAATCTATTATCCAACATCACCCTCCTTCCAACTTTGTTGGTAAAGGTCAAATTATCTCTCTTTGCAAAATGTAGAGATTATTAAGATGAAAATCTTTTCCCAGAGCATCCTGATAGAATTAAAAATAAACTGCAATTTCGAGCCCATTGTTGGGTAATAATCCGGCAAGTCCCCAAAATTTGAAGAATAATGGGCGAGGCAAAACCGGACATTATGTACCATTTAAATAATTTGAAACAAATCTGACTTCCCAACAATGGTAGTTTATTTCTATTCTATCACCTTTTTGTACATTTCTAACGGATTTTTTTTGGGAAAAATTGCATTTAATGAAGTTATAAATTTAAGAAAAAATTCAAGTTTTGGAAGAACCAACTTATTCAATATCATACATATTCATTTTCATTGTATTTTAAACCAATCACAAAAACAATGACAGTTTTATATCCTACATATGCTCTGGGCTGGCTGGTTGCTTCAGTCTCTAACAAAAAAAATACAAAAGATGGTGATAATTGTTCTGATAACAAGTGCCTCACAAATGTTGTCTTTTTCAAATATATTGTACCAAACTTGTTATGATGAAACTCAAAGATTTTTGTAAAGCAACTGTATAATACTCATTTTGATAGAATAAAACCCATCAAAGTTGGCAAAGAAAAAAAAAAAAAACAAATTCTAACAAAGAAAAAGGTTAACAGTTCATCAACACACTTGTAAGTCAATAGAGGTCACGTACTGTATGTACGTAAATTCCGAGTGCTGGTGGCGCAGAAGTTTAAGAAAGTTTCAATTGAACAATGTCGAACGGGGGAAGAAGACATTCTAAAAGTTTGTAAGTAGGCCTAAATAAAATAATTAATTGTTCTAGTGCATATTGATGTTGACATTTCCTTAGAAATGATAGTTCTTAAAGATAGAAGACTTGTCTCGGAAGGTTGTTTTATGTTCCACTTCCAAAGCTGTTAGCTTGTAGGCCTACAATGCTTGTTGGCTGTGCCACGTTGGTAGTGTGGGTTTCTAACAAGAATGAGTTGTTGATCATTAAAAATGGTGTGCGTTTGCTCTGTCAGCGAGTCAGACAGGAATTGTTTTTGGTTTTTATTGAGTTTGTTGGTATAACTCCTCAGTTTGCCTCATTCTTATGAGGGGGAAGGGAAGGCCTTTCTGTGAGGCAGGGCAGGCCCACATATTTACATATGCAATAAGCCCCTTCATTGAGTAATAACCGGGATGCTTGCATATGCAAATGAACCTTGTCAGTCAATCAGAAACCTAGAAAAATTTAAACGGGCAGTAGTGGTGATAGAATACTGTATCTACTAGCATGCAGACATTCCAAAGGGACATACAGTAATATACAGTAGATTTATGTTCACTGGTTCAATATGCAAGTAGAAATAATCCTACTACAGTACATGCTGTATAACTGGATTTGGTTTACCACTGTATCAAAATCTGATGATTCCTACTTATTTATGAATATTTTGTCCATCAAAATGGATATTTTGTCCATTATTAATGGACATTTTGTCCATTATCAATAGGTTTTTTGTCCATTATCAATGGGTTTTTTGTCCATTATCAATGGATATTTTGTCCATTATCAAAGGATATTTTGTCCATTATCAATGGATATTTTGTCCATAATTAATGAATATTTTGTCCATTATTAATGGATATTCTGTCCACTACAAATGGTTACAGGGATTAACAAAGTGTCCAGCTGTGCAGGAAAAGCATATACATTCATGTTATTACTACTGATAAAAAGATAATTCTTTTAGTTTTCAAATACTACACAATCTTAACAAGTTTAGAAAGCAAGAATTCTTATTCTCCTCGATATAATCAGCTCTCTCATTTTACAGTATTGAAGAATTCTGTCAATGAGCGCTATCTCTAATATAAAAAACAAAGAATAAATTTATTTATTCCAGACAGAAAAAGTGCACGTTTTAATTAAAAAACAAGTCCCCAATAGATACTTTATCTAGGAATGTCACACATCTACAAAAACTGCAGGTAGATTCTACAAACATACTGGAGTGGTAATATCAACAACTTTGAATACATAAAAACAGCACACCAGCTTTTTTATAGAGGTAAAAGTCAAAGACTAAACGTTCATTCACACCATGAGTAGTGTTTTACTGTATTACTGAAAGGAAAGAAACTGTAATAATACAGCTAAACAATTTTTGATATGCATGTTGTACATGTATATGCCATGGTTGAAAAAAACTTGCAGTTCTTCCAAAACCATGAAAGATGATGTTTCTTCCGTGTGCTGTTTGTCAGCCTTGCGCCATAGAAAAAGCATAGACATTTCTGAACAGTTTTCAATAGTCCTCCTGAATTGATCGAACAATATCTGTGGGTACCTGCACTACAAAAATGTTTTTTTTTTTAAAGACACCTGCACTATGAAAATATGCAAAAGGCACCTGCTTGGGAGGCACACACACACACATCTATATATATATATATATATATATATATATATATATATATATATATATATATATATATATATATATATA
This sequence comes from Chiridota heheva, assembly GCA_020152595.1. Classification (NCBI taxonomy): domain Eukaryota; kingdom Metazoa; phylum Echinodermata; class Holothuroidea; order Apodida; family Chiridotidae; genus Chiridota; species Chiridota heheva. The sequence continues at coordinate 1,993,186 of JAIGNY010003664.1, forward strand.
TATATATATATATATATATATATATATATATATATATATATATATATATATATATATATATATATATATACATATACATATATATATATAAAATATATATAAATATATATAAATATATTATATGTATGTATGTATGTATGTATGTATGTATGTATATACCTTACATATATAAAAGTGCCCCCTTCCCCCTGGTCGAGTCGTCTGACATACAAGTATTTCAAAAAGTTTGTGAAATTGCACTGGTTAATGACCTTTCTTTTCTGTTTTTCACTTATTTTCTTGCTAATTACATTGATCATACTTCTTGGCCTTTAAATTTTCAGGTTATGGCTAATCACAAGTTTGAAGAACTTTAAGTGTATGCCATAGTATAATCTCAATGCCGCAAATACCTTAAATTCCGTGCACCATTGATAAACATATGCAACATTCAGCAGCTGTACCAGTAAAACTGATGGCAATAAATTTGAAAAAGAATTTTCTTTGTAATAATTAAGAGTTTCATGACCAGGGTTTGAGGAGTTTTCAAGCAAGAAGCAAAAATCAACAAAATTTGAGGTTTTTCCTATGCAGCCTAACATTAATGATCCCTATGGTTGCCATTTCAACTTTTGCAACCATCTTACCATAGGGATCATTTAGTGTTAAGGCTGCATAGGAATTAAACACTTTTGATGATTTCTTATTCTTATTTTAAAACTCTCGTGTTCCTGGTCATGAAACTCACAAGATTTACATTTAAATGAGGAATTCCTTAACAATTCATTCCCCGCAAAAATTATTCAAAAACTTTCCTCCATGGGTGCAAAATCAGACACTTTTTAAGGCCTTAAAAAATGAAATTCCATTCATTTTTTAACACCAAAATCAAGTTAAATCACACTATTTACATCTGGTCATTAACAGATCCTAAGTTTGAATTTAAAATACCCTTCAAAAATCATATTGACTGTAATAGCCATCTTATTAATTAGCTATCTCAATGAATTTGATAGAGGCTACAAACAACAGCTGTTTTAATTTCTAAGTCTAACATGGATTTCAGAATACCTTCATATTTCCCCCCGATTTTGCACCTAAAGCCGCCAGTACCAATAGTACTATTCTATGGAATGCCAATCGGGCAAATAAAGTAATGTAATTTTTTTTTTTTTTCATCGCTGATAAAAAACAGTTAAGTCGTTGATAATTTTGTATCCGTAAAGAATTTTTAACCAAATTGTCGAATTTCATCGGTAAAATCATCACTTAATTTATCGGCTAATGTTTTGTCAACAAAATGATTGGCTAATGTTTCATCAACAAAATGATCCGTTAATTTGTCGCTGATTTGCCGGCTGAATCCGAGCCCAAAAGGTCAACGACTAAAAATGTTAATTAGCGGCCGCTATTTCACTTCTCGTTTGTTTTAAGTATCTGCAGCATTTGTTTGACCAACACAGAAACCCTCGCCAGCCTGGCCCAGTGTGTATTGTAAATACTTTGAACAGAATTTGCTGTGCTCCTTCGTATAGAGAATTACAATAAACTATTGTAAAACAAAAGAATTTACATGAAAAACACCAGTTGTCCATAATACATCACCAACTAAAATATTAGCACTCTGTGGAGCACATACCTCCGCCCGTTGCAATTCCAACATGCCTACAATAATTGTAGAGTTTATTTGATCCCCATACCCACTATAATCTACTTCAGAAATCCTAGGCCCAACAAGATTCATCCCCAAGTTTTTCCAAGACTATAACCATTGTTCTCAATTTCATTCAAGTGAAGCATCATTGTTTGAGCTCTATTCAGCCAGGATTCACGTTCCATCATTTTCCATTCATGGCAGAAACCAATTGTATCATTTTCATTGATTCCAGACAGCACTTGACATAGGTTTCTTTGAGTCCAGAAAATTGATTGTTTGGATCTTCATTCAGAGCACAAAGTCATTGTTCAGCACACTCCATTGGAAAGTTTCAACTTAAGTCTTGACAACTTAGCCTTGACATATCTCATCCTAAAACATCCCCACCCCTCAATTTCTGCCTTCCCCTGTTCCAATTAGTCCCAACTTTGAATCACCTCTTCATGAAACAATAACACAAACATACACCAAATTGAATCAAAATCCAATCATCAGTTCTGGAGATATCTTGATAACAGACAAACTCACCTTAAAATGACCCCATCCTTCCATTCGCACCCTTTCCCTTTTCCAATGTCTCAAGGCTTAATTACTTGTTCCTTAAGTAGTAACAAAACACACACAAAATTTAATCCAAATCCATTCATCAGTTCTGGCGATATCTTGATGACAGACAAACAAACAGAGGCAAAAACATGTCCCCACCCCCAACCCATTTGCACCCTTCCCGTTCCAATGTCTCAATTTTTAATCACTTCTTCCTTTAGCAGAAACAAAACCACACACCAAACTTAATCCAAATAAAATCGTCAGTTCTTGAGATACTGTATCTTGATGACAGACAAACAAACAGGGCAAACTCCCCCCCTCCCATTTTCACCCTTCCCGTGTTCCAACATGTCTCAAATTGTTATTACTTCTTACTTAAGCGAAAACAAAACCACATACCAAATTGTATCCAAATCCAGTTCTTGAGATACAGTATCTTGATGACAAACAAACAGACAAATTTACAGAGGCAAAAACATATCTTTCGTCCAAATTCATTCCTGGGGGTTAGCGAATTGGCATAATGCTAAATGACAAATAACTGATAATTGGTCAATCTTCAGGGGCGTAGCAGCCAGGAGGGGGAGGGGGTTGGGGGGGGTTGTGGGGGGGTCACATCCCCCAACCGCAAGATTTGTCGAGAAAATGGTGACTTTGTCAGGATTTTTTTACCTATCTTCCCTAATGAGATGACCATCCATCCCTCCCCGAAGATCTTCATCCATCCTCCCCATTGCCATCCATCCCTCCCTACCTGATGCCATTCATCCATCATCCTCCCCCTCTAATGCAATCTATAACTCCTTTCCTGATGGCATCTATTCCTCTCTCCCTGATGCCACTCATCCCTCCCTCCCCAATGCCATCCCTCCCATATGTAATTATACCATCTTACATGTCGTTCTTTAAGATCTTTATATTCAACTTCTAAATTCCAATTCAAAGTGCCAATTCTTATAGAGGAATGAAATTAGTCAAAGAAGCACAACAAAATTCCTGATTAAATAACTGGCCACCTGTAGTACATTGGCAGAAGTTATTTGTGTAACTTGAAAGAATATTGCATACAATGTTTTAGTGTTTGCACCGAATCCAAAAATCGGACCGGATACCCAACCTGCATCAAGACCTTCTCAATAATTTTCCCGAAAGTAGTATATGTTTTAAAATCTAACAGCGTACCTTGTAAAATCTTGTAATATTTCGGTGTACCTTGTAATATTTCTTGTTTTTGTGAATAAAGAAATAAAATAAAATACAAATGTTTCTTGTCTCTTTTATTTACCCGTCTTCATAAAATATTGTAAAATAATAATATACTCACTTCCTCAAAATTTAACTGGACGGGTCATGGTATTCTAGCATAATATAAGATTTCACGGTTCCGTTATGTGCATGCTCAGTAACACATCACTATTTCACTTGAACACAACTTGTGATTGGTTCATAATAGGCGGTACAATTTTTTCAGCAAATAGCAGACTCACTTTCAAAATAGTTTGGAAATGTACAACTGCAATATATTTTTTTCTGCAGCATACTACATACGCTGCTTGTTGCGCACTGGTTCGGATATCTTTTTTTTTACAGCGAATTTTAGAGGGTAAGTTTTGCGCTCCTAGTACATGTAGTACTATTAGCGTACATACGTTACTAGCCACATCGCTCCTTCAACATCATTTCTGCAATGTGTGACAATATTTTGTGATTGTTTTATTGTATTGTGTTGGAATAGAAATAAAACAAACACTTTATAATTCTTGTAAATTAAGATTTATTCTTTTAACATACAATTCTGAAATAGCAACAGTCTGTAATTGGTAGTGTTATGAAAATCCATACTCTGGTTGTATTTTTGGAACCGGGTAACAACACAATCGGTCGGGTACCCGGATATTTCAGGTATCAGTGTAAACACTACTATGTATGTTTGTTTGTGCTCATACATAAATAAAAGTCAGTTCATATAACAACTCAATGCAATTTAGCAGTCAACTTAAATAATTAAGGCAGGTTACCATCTATGACTGCAAATTTTCAATCAGACATTATGCACATTCTATAAATGTACATTTTCAAATGACAACAAGCTTTTTAAAGGCATTGCTCCCCCCAACTTTTAACTAATGCCTAGGCGGACATGGACCCCAATGCCAAGAAGAGTAGAATAGATCCTACTATTCTTCGAATAGTCGAGCTAAAATTGTAGATTTCACAAAAATTAAGGAATAATTCAAGACAATTAAAGAAAATTTCATGATAATAGATGCAAATTTCTGGAAAATGGATGCAAACTTCTGGAAAATGAAGATCACAAAAATTGATGCAAATTTCCTGAAAATGAAGAAAACTTCCCAAAAATGAAGGACATTTCCCAAAAATTGATGCAAAATTTTACAAAAATTGAAGCAGATTTCCCAAAAATTTAGAAAATTTCCCAAAATTTGATAAACATTTAACCAAAAATGAAGACAATTTCATAAAAATTAAAGGAAATTTGACAAGGATTGATGCTAATCTCTGAAAAATGAAGATGATATCCTGAAGGAAAATTGAACCAAATTTCGTGAAAACTGAAAATAAATTCAGAAAATGACGAATTGTTTTCTTGCAATGGAAGAAATTTCAAGCAAATTAAAGATTTATCAAAAATTGAACATTTCCGGAAGAAAAGATACCATGATGGAATCTGACTCTTCAAAATTAATTCATTATTGGGGGTGGGGGAAAATGGTACTAGACCCCCCAATAAAATTATTGGGTGCCCAGGGCCCCCGCTTCCTACCACATTAAAGTTATATTCAAAAAGGAAGCAAGCAAGAAATGGTAAAACCTTAAAAATCTAGGGGTTTATGCTTAATTTTGCATTAAACTTTCAAATTCATTCACACCCATAAGCCAACAAGGTTTTCAAATTTGCCACTGACCAGTGGCGTGGTGGCAGGGGCACTAGGGGGAAACATCTCCCCCCCCCCCTTCCTTAGCAAAGCTTTCTGACGGGCGGCAAAATCTTCCTGAGAAATAAATTTTAGGCCTTGGGAAAATTTACGTGTTGATCAATAACTTCTTCCTATACTATTAAGCAAGTAATATTCCATTTGTGTAGTCCAAAAGCACATGAATTTTTAACTTCTTCCTATACTATTAAGCAAGTAATATTCCATTTGTGTAGTCCAAAAGCACATGAATTTCCCACAGAAAAGACCGAATTTTCCGCCATAATTCCACCATTGGCACTTGCGAGGGCCCCTGGATTTCACGCTTAAAAAGAAACCGATGCATGGTGATAGCTCATCAGCAATATCTAATACCTGCTCCTGCCATGAAGAGCAAACAATTTGGTTGAATACAGCTGGTAGGAGCTTTTGAGAGGGTGCCTAATGCTTACAGGGGTGCAAAACTTGTTATGAAAATATACTCTTACAGTATATACATTTTATTTTTAACGTTGTATATATTTGTTCTCAACGCTTTATTCTTACATCAGAAACATAAAAACCATTCCTAGACCCCAACTAAAGACACATATCTAAATCAACAGGATCCTGCATTTTAACATTTTGTTCCAAAATAATATCCCTTTTGGGTACCTTCACTTCAAATTGACACATTTTTAGCAATTTTCTGCTCCCAAAATCACGCCATAAATGCTACTAGCTTCCTGCGGCTTCGCCCCTTCGGCACCTAGGACATCGACCCTGGATTTGTCAACAATATTAAGCATTTTTTTGCTCTGAAAATCGTGAAAAATGCAAGAATACCTGGGGTTTCGCCCCAGTGCCCCTACGTGCAGCTTTGCCCAATAGATTTGACACATTTTACAGCCCTTTTCTGCTATTAAAACAATGAAAATCGAAGGGCTTCCTGCAAAACCTGTGTCCCCACCAGGGCTTTGCAGCCTTCGCTCCTACAGTATACCTAGAGTTGACACAATTTTAAGCCCCCCAATAATGAACATGTTACAAATCTATTTATCTTCTGCAATTTCAGGGAAATCTCCTTCAATTTCTGGATAATCTCCTGCAAATCTCAGGAATTTCCCTTCATTTTCATGAAATTTGCTTCCATTTTCAAGGAATTTCCTTTATTTTCCTTAATATTTGGAAAGATTTCTTCATACTTTAAGATATTTCCTTGATTTGGCAGAAAATTTCTTTAATTTTGGGAAAGTTTTTTCAGTTTTTGTGAAATTTCCTTTGTTTTCGGAAAATTTCGTTCATTTTTATTGAAATTTGCTTCCGTTTTTTCATGAAAATTCCTTCCATTTTCATGAAATATTCTTCATTTTCGGGACATTTGAGAAATTCTTCAATTTTCTTCCTTTTTTAGGAAAATTCCTTGTTTTCCTGAAATTTCCTTGTTTTCGTAAAGTTTCCTTCATTTTTGGGATAATTTCTTCATTATTTGGGAAGTTTTTTCAATTTTCAGTAAATTTTCACTTTGTTGAAATTTGCGGGATATTTTCTTCAGCATTTGGGCAGTTTTTTTCATTTTTCAGGAAATTTCTTCCCTTTTTGGATAGTTTTTTTTTAAATTTTGGGAATTTTCATTTTGGAAGATTTTCATTTTCGGAAGATTTTCTTCATTTTCCAGAAAGTTTTGTTAATTTTTTGGGAAAATTTTCCTTTTC
>JAIGNY010003664.1:2005000-2035000 GCA_020152595.1 Chiridota heheva
TTTGCCCTATGTGCTACTACACATAATGTATCTATTTAGAATTCTCTTTGAAATTTTCGTTCCAAAATGATTTGACAAGGAAGTTCCAAGGGTTTGAATTATTAATATCATGTAAAATAAAAATTCATAAACCCATGCAAAGCAAAAAAGTTGGGAAATTTGAAATAGATAATAAAATAATACAAAGTAATATTCTAATCCGTACTGGGTATATGACATTAATTTTTATAGGGCGCATGAACAAAATGGCCGCTCCCATGATAGTTTATATTATATTTATATTGACAGATTAAATGTTTTAATAAATTAGAAAATATATGCTAAATTCTTTTGTATAATGTGAAATATCCTCAGATGACTTATAATCAATATCTCTATCATATTAAAACAGCAAAAAGCCAGATTTTATCTCTGTCAACATATTTTATTCAAATTTTACTTTCCACCAGTTATACTGTGTAGGGAAAACATGATCTAAGGAGATAATTCTGAACAAAAGTCCATGTAAAAACTTAATGTTAGCATAAATCATGGAAAGGAGGTAACATTACAAGTAAAACTGCTTAAGATATAAGAATGTGTAGAGGGAAAACAAATTAAATTGCTTTAATAGAAGTATGACTGTAGCAAGCAATTCCATCAGAATTGGTTACAAATTGACTTTTGTTACAGGATTTTGAAATCTCAGGCATCAATATGCAAATTTGTATGCTAATTTGTTATGTATTACATGGCTTTCCCAGTATTTTTTTTTTGTAACTCCTTTCTTTTATAAGTTTCATAATTCTTTGAAGAGGTATGTCAAATTCTGACCAAAAGTTTCTGAGTCTTTCCCATGCCAATATCAAATTCTAGTAGGGACTGACTTTCTGATCCTTTTCAGTGACTGGGATGAGGAATGCAAATTTGATCAATTACATGATTTTGAGCTTTCTGCCGAGTCATGCATCACAAATTTTGCATATATCAAACATTAATCAAAATTTGATTTAGCCATAAATAAAAAGAATATTTCAAAAATTCAAAACTTGATCTGCCCATACTATAATGCTCGTCTAATATAGAAATTCTTTATGACCAGAACGCCTGTTCCTTACATTCCATAACAGATACAAATTTTTCTCTAAGATGAAAATGATCAACACAGAAAACATGAATCAATAAGATTAAAAAATAAAGAAATATTTTCATAACCTTCAACTAGGTTTGCCATTATTATACACCATACACAACCATTTTTTTAATCCAATCTTAATATATAAATAATTAATTACAGCATAGGCGGTAAAACTCTCTAATTAAGACCACCTTAGGTATAAAGTGAAAAGTTATTAATTATAAGGAAATTTATGCAAACATAATTCAAAGTAACATAATTTTTCTTTGTTAAATTGATTTTTGAACATAAGAAAAAACAAAAATAGTTATTCTTGTATGTATACCTATTTTTTAAATTACAATGCTTATCATGAATGCTCATGTAATGTACTAAACCTAAAACATGCCTAATGTTTTTCTTAATGTGTACATGGCGGCAGCACTACCAAAATACATTATTCTCATGAGTTTCATATCTAGTTATATTGAAATTCGTCAAACAAAGGACTGCATTTTAGAAATATTCCCATGAATTTTCATGTATATAATAAAGGACTATTAAAGAAACATTTTAGTGTAAAAATCATGTTGATATCCTTTTTCCATATAGGAGTTATTTGCAATTCAAAGATTGCATGAGTGTGTTGAAAAGTGACCTCACAGTATAGAGTGTGTTGAAAAGTGACCTCACAGTATAGAGTGTGTTGAAAAGTGACCTCACAGTATAGAGTGTGTTGAAAAGTGACCTTACAGTATAGAGTGTGTTAAAAAGTGACCTCACAGTATAGAGTGTGGTGTAAAAGGCAAATCCAAAATAAATTGTATGTAATTCTTTGAAAATTAATTGCGTATTTCTAAATTACTGGCAGCATTTTTTGGTTTGTTTATCGTGTTGGAGTATAACATACACTTTATAAGAATGTGATTTGCCCATCTCCTAAGAACCTTACACTCTAAGAAAAAGATCAACCTTTTTGGTTTAAAAGAAATACACAAGAATTGTCTTGGATCTGCCTTTATGACATCACATTTTTCACTGCAAGGTCACTTTGCAACACTTAACACAAAACAAAACTCAAAAACGGGAAGAGATATCAACATGGTTTTTACACCAATTTGTTTCTTTAATAGTAACTCGATCATATATAAGAAAGTACAAATTCACTGGAATATTCCTTACAAATCCCTGCAAAAAGGCTTGTAAACAGCAATAGTCCTATGATCATGTGGACTTCCCAGGATATTAGGATAATTATTCAAAATATCTTAAAGTTTTTTTCATGATGAATCTCAACATCTAAAAATAATCAAATTGAAAAGAATTAAATCTCCTTCAAATGGAAATAATTATATTCAGCAAGTTATGGGAGGTGATGAGTACAAGATATTACATGTGTTGTTGTTGTATTCAATTAGCCGAGGGGAGATGATTTTGTTGCTATAGTTGATGGGTTAAGGACAGAAGAGCAGTTTGGAGGGTGAGTAAAAGCTCTAAAATAGAGTTGAAGAGGTGTGAGGACAGATTTTCTGTGGAGAATGAGAAGAAGGATAGTCTTCATGTACTTGATGAAGAGTTGCACTTTGCACTTGTTGCACAGATGTGGAAGTGAGGGCCATGACTGCAGTGTTGTTTTTCAATTTTTTGTAGTGGGGGGGACGTTTTTTGGTTTACTATCTAAGCGGAGCGCCACCATTGATTGGCGCAAAGCGTGAATTTGTTTTCAAAAGGCATCCCCTATATAGATTGCAGGAAATGACACTTCCCAGGTAATATTACCACTTATTTTGAACGTTTAAAGTGTACTATTTTAGGAACATATATTGTTTTTTTGCTCTTTATTTCCAAATTATATAACAATATACATATGATTATGACAATAAATAATTATAAATATGAGAAGAAAGTACTATATAATAATAAACAAAAGTAAGTTTAATTATTCTATTACAATTTGTTTGTTTCATAGTACTATCATTTCCGCGATTTTCTTTGTTTCTTCATTTGTCCTTTTTATATTCTTTATGGGGGAACAGCGTTTTTATGGGGAAACGACATTCCCCCTGAATATCAAGTAGGGGGATGGCATTTCCCTGCATTCCCCCTGGAAAACAACACTGCATGACTGGCATCTAATGGGTGTGAGTGTAAAAAGTAGGCATGAACTTAAAAGAGTCATGTTGTCCCTTTACTCACTGTTTCTTTGGGTGCCAATACAAATAAACATTGAATCAATTAAAGATAACCCCCTTTAGTAAATGTAACATATTGATTTTTATGTGACAGAATCCCTACAAGAACAAGTGGTTACTCTTCCTCAATAACTACATACCATAGATGACACAGGTGTCAACTTGCATAAAGGAGCACTCTATCCAAATGGGAGGGTGTATTATTCTGGGGTCTCTAGAATATATGGTTACCCTCTTCTTGCATGTGACCATATCTTTGACATAAATGTTTAAATGAACCACATTCAGTTTCTAATGAATATTCAATAAATTTGTCAATGACAGATGCATTGAAAAGGAAAAGTATGTTATTTCAATATTCCATGCATTGACAAATAAGTCACTATTTGACCACGAATTCCTTCATAGCTTCAATCTGGGAAGATTATAGCTACAATGTAACAAATATTAAAATACACCAACACATTTTGCATCGCCGATATATTATGTATCACTGTGTAAAGAGCCACAGCTACTGCTAGCAGAAATTGTGACATGAATTTTGTTTAAATATTGTTTCACCCATTGAAGAAAAATGTAATTACTGGCCCTCCCAGACCCATAGCCAGGATTTTTCTCAAAGGGGGCCACTGACTCTTCAAGAAAGGGCAATGGGACATAGGCTCAATTGTCCCTAAGTTTTTACCACAACAAACCTCCAAACTTACACTTATTTTAATAGCACAAAAAGTGCAATCAAACTACATTTTTTGGCTTTGTATTTCTTGTAGTGTTAGCATAATTGTTTCTACTTTATTATTGCACACCCACAATGCAACTCACTGCAGCCAGCATCTTTAATAAGATTTCTTTGATAAAAGAATATGAAAGATAAACTTTGCTTGCATAAAATGGATTAGAATGCTATTCACTCCATGAAAACCCCAATGACTATCACCAATTTAACTTAATCAAGAAAAAGGAAAATTAAGAAAATCTACGAGGTTGGGCAGACCTCAACATAGCATGTTCATTCAGTAAAAAACTGAGTACAGTTGATCTATTAAATAAACATGATTTATCAAAGGTAAAAAGGGATATAAAATATATTCTGCTAAAAAATAGACCTCACAGACAAAGAGAGCAGAGAACACACAACTACCAACTACAAACATAAAAAAAAAAAAAAAATCTATCTTAAAGTTTACCCCACTAATGACAATACAATACATACACCTGAGAGCTCAAATTAACTTGATGCAGAAAATCTCATTCACCACCTCCAACAGAAAATATTCTTCTATTTTAACCCTTTGACCATAACGAATTTTCAAAAATAAGTTTTAATCTATTGAAAGCAAAATGATCATTATTCATCATGTAACCTTTTGTTTGTCTAATCTTACAATCTCTTCTTGGCTTAAGCCTGTTGATTTCTCTGGTCTCAGAGTCACATTTTCACTACTGTTTTGATTGTCAAGTCTGTCATCATTCTCAGCAACGGAATTGCTGATGAATCCAACTTTTCACTTGTCTCTCCAGTTCTCTCTGTTTCCACAGAAACAACTGTTTCCTGAAAATTGCCATTTTGCACTTGTGCACTTTGCAATCCATTGTTCACTTCGCTCTTTTCTATCTGAGTCTCACCTTCTGGTTGGTTTAAAGCATTTTCTTTGACCTCATCTTTGGATTCTGTTTCTTGCTTCGCTCGCTGTACTGCCTCCCAGTGTTTCCGCCTCTTTTCTTTGCTCTCGAACATAAAACTGTGACCTGACAAAAACAACAAAATGAAGAAGACATCACAAAATAAGGGTCAAAAAGCTTTGTTGAATATTTGTGAGTCTATGGAAAATTGTGCCCTCACTATTTGGTCTAGTACCCTTATAATATATACAATTCCTTTGGTATGACCTGATTTGGGGTTAAGCCCATGTCAATAATCATTGCAAAATGAACGAAGACTTAACACATACCCTGAAATTAATATACAGTATAGTTCTTCCAGCAGATTTTCATATTTCTTTCATGTTGCTTGGTTGGGTGTTTGGATTAAAGGCACTAAGAGTCATAGCTTTGAAAGGATGTTAAAGTGTTAGGAAGAGACAAGTTTGTTGTGATTGCACCCTACTGTCCTTTAAGTAAATCCTGTCAGGTGACATGTCACATGACCAGCTGTCTTGACTGGAAACAATTTAAGAATATAACATGTGAGTTTTCATCAAAAATCTTACAAGGTTGGTTTGTAAGACAGAAGTTTAGGGTGCTGTTACATAATTAATATGGAGAGATATAGCAGAAAATACAAAGAGCATGTAAACCTGAGATTGTATTTCTACTTTAAAAGTAAATTTAAGATAAGAGTTAACTGATAAAATTTAAAATAGAGCCATAAGTGAGAAGAAATTTCCTAGGTTGGTTCAAATAAACTATGCTTGCATGTTGCAAACTGATCAAGTATAACATAGTTTCAAAATAACACTAAAACATACTCGGGCAATCTGCTGTAAGATTGTGTGCTTTCACTTTGCAGCAGGTACGGCAGAGTTGAAACACACAGCGAAGGCCTCTTGGATTCTTGCACACACACTTGTCATACTTCTCTGTTGAATAAGAAAACTGACTTTTAAAAAAAAAAGCCAACAAATTTGACCAAAAATGAAATAAGACACATTAGGAGTTTGATGTTTGATGAAATATAGCTTCGTCCATACTGCAATACATCGGTTTACCCAAACATAGTAAAACCAAATCACCTTTACTACTACCTACACAGAAAATTGAGAGTCAATCTTTAATCCTGGACAAATGACTTGACCCTTTTTTTCCCCTTCTACCGCGTTTCAATGTTGGGACATGGCCTGGATCTAAAACTTTTAACATTCACTTCCAACACTGAAATGGGGTAGAAGGAGTGAAAAAAAAGGCTCAAATACATTTGTCCAGGATTCTCTGAGTTTTGTATGAAGAATTATACAAAGTATGTATAAAGAAATGGAATGAATGTGATATATTTTAAGTAAGGCCCTAAATATATAAATTGAAAGGACTAAGAACAAATTAGTACATTTTGATTTGTATATATTAAAGATATTGTTTTTGTAGAAATGTATTTGAAATAATAGCGGATTAAATGACAACTGTTTTATAGAAATTAGGAATCTTAAGGTAAAAAGATGATATTCTGAATAAAATTGGGAGGATTGTAAGTTTACGAATTTATTTTATGGTAGGGCAAATGATGGTTCCATGTGTCACCCTAATTCAAAATAAACTTTAAAAACAGATTACCACCCTTATCATTTAACCGCGCAGTCGGTGAACCACACGTGTAAAACCAATTCCCAAGGATGGTGAACGTCAAAAAAAAGTATAAAGATAATATGTACTGTCAATTATTTTTGAAATATGAGGTTCACCGTTTTCTCCATGTGAATTTCCACAGTGTAGCGCTGGCTCACCGCGGGGTACACCTCCTGCACAGATGGGCCTGTCTAAAAGGGATATAAATCTTTTTAAAACTATTCTACGAAATCTTGTTAAATATGAATTGGTATTATGTAATGCATACATAACATAGGTGTGTATATTTATTTAAGTACTGTATATAAGGGCGGAATATAAAGGCATCATACAGTATCATACAATGGTATAGCTTCCCTTTCTTATCCATTTTTTACTTGAAGCCTGTTAGAATAAAATTGCAGTCTTTTATTTCATTTTTCTTCTGCTCACCTCCCTTCCCATTGTCACATCATTATCCATTATGAACACATGGACCTCTCTCTTAACATGTACATTTAAATTTCTGTACTAAATAGGTGCTTTCTTGCAATATAACGATGTAGCCTCCCCCCTCCCCCAATACCAAAAACAAATACTAATATCCTGGGGGGGGGGTTCTCAAAATTTAACAATTATATCTTGCCCCTCACTAAAATTCTTCTTTTCCTTTAACATTTCTAAATCCCCTACCCTCCCCTTTGAATAAATAATATCAAGAAATAGGACCTCTATACCTTACCTTCTCTTGTAATGTACTCTAAATTTTACAAGTAAAAATATATTCATGCCAACAAATTAAAACAACTTCATCACTACATTACTATACTTTTTTAATCCTTAATTTCCACTCATTATCTCCATTTCTCAGATAATCCTGGAACCTTTTCCCCTCTTCTACCCATTTCAATGTTAGGACATGACTTGGACCTGCAACTTTTAACATTCACTCTACCACTGAAATGGGGTAGAAGGGGTGAAGAAGAAAAAAGGTCAACTACTTTTGTCCAGTGTTGTAGATTCTTTCAAATGGCAGAAAGTCAAGCAACCAATCTATTTTACTTTTAAAATTTATGCTTTTTAGTTGATTGGAAAAACATAAAGCTTGAACTAACACCAACAAAAAGGGGTTCAGGGAGTGCAATAGCCCAGCAGTTAGGGCATCGGTCTCACACTCAGAAGGTATTGGGATCAATCTCAGCCATAATGCTGTACTGTGTCCTTGAGCAAGACACTTTATCCCATTTGGTCCCATTTCACTTAGCTGTTAAATGAGTACCAGTTTCGGCTAGGGAGTTGACCTGCAATGGACTGGTGTCCCATCCAGGGGGAATCAAGTTATTCTCATTCGCTTAGCACCATGGAAACCAGGTATAAGCACAGCTCTATCAGCCCTCAAAGCTTGATGGGATTTCACAACTACAGAAGGGTTCAAAATTCTAGCACACTTTAAAAGTGGATATACAGTATTATATGTATGCATGTTCAAGGATGACCATACTGTCAATGTGGCAGCCATGATGGAGCACTGACTGCCTCAGTAGGGATCACTGCATTTTTTTTATAGTGATTACTGAATGTTTAAGAATGCAACTATTCCAGCTCTTTCAATACTTTTTCTATTGTTGATATATTATTTAACACTAACATTCTTTTCATCCAATCAGATTTGTTACTACTTTTGTTGGGTTGAATTTTTGTACCTCAAAATTTACATTTCCCTATTGTAAGAGCTGTGTGAACTATGTCCTAAAAAGTATTATCACATTTTCTACTGCTGATATGTTACTAAAATCTTTTTCCACCAATCAGATGTGTTACTTTCTTATTTTTCCTGCTTGCACTTTCTTCCATCAAAATTTGTATTTTCTCCATGGTATAACTGTTGGAATCATTTTCCCCATGCTATTGGAACAATTTCCCCCATGGTATAGCTTTTGGAACCATTTTCCGCATGGTATAGCTGTTGGAACTATTTTCCCAATGGTGTAGCTTTTGGACCGATTTTCCCCATGGTATAGCTGTTGGAACCATTTCCCTCATGGTATAACTGTTGGAACTATTTCCCCCATGGTATAGCTTTTGGAACCATTTTTCTCATGGTATAACTGTTGGAACTACTTTCCCCATTGTATAGCTGTTGAAAATGTTTTCCCATGGTATAGCTGTTGCAACCATTTCCCCCATGGTATAGCTTTTGGAACCATTTTTCCTCATGGTATAACTGTTGGAACCATTTTCCCCGTGGTATAGCTGTTGGAATCATGTCCCAAAAATATCAACTTTCAATTCAATACCATCCAAACTCCCCCAACAGTATACTTTTAAAAGCATGAACAGCACAATTTTTGTCAAAACAGCTGAAATGTTTCACAACAAAGTCACTGCCCTACCTGCTTTGACTTTTTTTCGCACCCTTGGATCTGGGGAAGTTTTGTTGACCTTGTTTTTGCGTCGTTGATCTTGTTGATCGATTTTCCGCTTTGGATTCTTTGCTCTCTCCTCAGCTCTTTTTAAAAACTCCTCAGGGCTACAAAAAAGAGAGGTTGTGGGTAGTTTGTTTACTTATATGATCTATCAAAATCAACATTCGACAAATCAAAAGTCAGCTGCCTGGGATAACGAAAAATCTTTTGGTTGATATGTTGATCCCTGAGACATGCATGTAGTACGGGCATGGGTACCTATGTCGGATGTTGTCTAGGTCTAGTGTAAACACTTTTGAGCATGCCCTTGCATGTAAATAGCACTATATAATAAGTCATATTATGTAGCAATTTATATATTGATTAAAAAAGTATTGAAAACTGAGTAGATCAGGTTTTGAATTAACACTCTTTATTTTTGATCTATCATTGATTAAAGATTGATCAATTTGTATTTTATGCAAAACCTGTAATGCATGCATGACTAGACAGATTAAAATCTTGGTCTTTCTTTATACATATATACCTGTCACTAAAAATGATGAGAATGTCTTTTTTTACCTAGAAATTTAGAGCCTAATTATAATAAATCATGCAAATTTTATTGTAATTTTCTGACATCACAACAAGTAAACCTATGAATTTCAGTTTTGCTTTTTAATTCTTCACCACCACTCTTTGAATGAAAACAGTTAATTTTTTCCATCATACTCCTCTATAAAAACTTAGCAGAAGAAAAAATCCTAATGATTTTCAGTGACTAAAAGTTAGGACAAAATTTGAAAGAAATACATTGAAGATTTTGACCTGTCCTCTCTTTCATATGTCACAACTTTTGCATTCATAAAAATCTTCAATCTGTGATTAGCCATAACTCAGACACCACATGTGCTATTTCATAGTTTGTTTAAAGCAGCAATTCTTTAAAGGTGGCCAAATCTGGCCCGCCCAGACAATCAAATCTGGCCTGCGAACAATAGTCATAGTGGAAAAAATATATTGTACCTCCCGATCAATCCGAATAAGATCAAATCAAATCAAATGGTGGCCCATAGAAAAATTATTTAAGAAACCGTGGTTTAAAGACTACTCTGTTCAAATTTTAGAGCTCTTTGGGGTGAATATAAAACCTCTACCTGACCATATCTATGAATATTCACTTTTCAATGACATGAGTATAGAATGAGACCTGTAGCTTTTCAAAATCCACATGAATTAACAAAAAAGACACCTCACTGTTAGACCAAAAGCTCCATTAATTTCTATTGGTTAAAATCCTCAAATTTAAGAAGAGATTCACCTCGGTCTGAGGAAAGGCTGGCAGAGCCAATGAGGTATCTTCTTCTCCTTTAAATCCTCCTGTTCAAATTCTTTCATATCTTTCTCTGCCTGATTTTTCACATCGTAACAGATTTGCTCCAATACATCCACACTCCTGGCTTTCCCCAAGGCTTCTCTCAAGTGGGTGTGCTTCTCCAACCTGAACAAGAAATATTTGTGAAGACATACTGTGAAACTTACCAGCTGCAATTAACAAACAGTTTTGTTAAAGGATTAGTTAAGTGGTCAGACACATCTTGACTAAGAATTGTTAAAAGTAAATCATACCCCTCTATCAACATTTTCACAGGGAAGATGTTATCAGGGGTCAAAATTTAAAATTGTCACCAATGTTCCACGAAAGAGTACTTTCTTAAATAATTCTTTCTCAAATAATACTTTTTTAAACAATACTTTCTGGAATAATACTTTCTCAAACAATTCTTTCTCAAATAATACTTTCTCAAACAATACTTTCTCAAATAATACTTTCTCAAACAATACTTTCTCAAATAATACTTTCTCAAACAATACTTTCTCAAATAATACTTTCTCAAATAATACTTTCTCAAACAATTCTTTCTCAAATAATACTTTCTCAAACAATTCTTTCTCAAATAATACTTTCTCAAACAATACTTTCTCAAATAATACTTTCTCAAACAATACTTTCTCAGATAATACTTTCTCAAATAATACTTTCACAAACAACACTTTCTCAAATAATACTTTCTCAAATAATACTTTCTCAAATAATACTTTCTTAAACAACACTTTCTCAAATAATACTCTCTCAAATAATACTTTCTCAAATAATACTTCAAACAATACTTTCTCAAATAATACTTCTCAAACAATACTTTCTCAAATAATACTTTCTCAAACAAGACTTTCTCAAATACTACTTTCTCAAATACTACTTTCTCAAACAACACTTTCTCAAATAATACTTTCTCAAATAATACTTTCTCAAATAATACTTTCTCAAATAATACTTTCTCAAACAACACTTTCTCAAATAATACTTTCTCAAATAATACTTTCTCAAATAATACTTCAAACAATACTTTCTCAAATAATACTTTCTCAAACAATACTTTCTCAAATAATACTTTCTCAAACAATACTTTCTCAAATAATACTTTCTCAAACAACACTTTCTCAAACAATACTTTCTCAAATAATACTTTCTCAAATAATACTTTCTCAAATAATACCGTTCCTGGTCAGATTTCACTGTTCCAACTTTATTGCTGATAACAGGACAAATCCTTTCCTTCAAAATGGGCTTAATTTACAACTACTTTATTATTTGTAGTATATCCAATTGTGTACAGTCGTACACGTGCAAGTAGCCTTGCATGTGATTAATGATTAATTGGGCTGACAATTGCAGGCAAGGTGGGAAAAAGCTTATTTCTTACTGGAAGAAATTATTTTTATGATAATCTTCTTTTAAAACAGGCATTTTTTTGTTAAGCACAAATCAAATTATTTATCATTGACACCACATGCATGTTTGAAAATTCACTGTTCCTGCATAAAAAGCACTGTTCCGGAAGAGTGGAAAATTTGAACCCTGGTTGTAGTAGTCATCAATGGTTGATGTTAAATCACAAAATGTAGATATCATTTATACATAGATAGATTTTAGGAATACTACTTGATCAATTTGGCACATATTAACACATTCCTTGACCTTTGCAGCAGTAGGTGTCACTAATACTTTAAAATACTTTTGTCATTGCAAGCACTTTCAACAAAATTAGTAAAAAATTTATTAGTAAACTCTTTATTTCTACTTAAAGGATTAGTTCAGTAGTCAAGCAAGTTCATCTTATATGAAAGGCATCTTTAATAGAAACAAGACTACTTTAATATCTTATCAAGTTAAGGAGATATTTAATTTTAAAGTTCTGTCTCACCTGAAAGTAGAAATGACTGTTGTAGTAAGTCTATTATGGAAGGTTGCCCCTAATCCTCACATTCATTTCTTAACAATGATTAATGTTTTAAAGGATTAGTTTAGTGGTCAAAATTGATTGAACTTTTAACTATTTGAATGATTTATTCAGGTAGAAATTATAGTTACCATTACTTGTTTACTAGTTTCCTGATATATCCAATGTTTTTTTTAAGCCACAAATCTCAGGGAAATATGACTTTGATGATTCTGAGAAAGTGATGTCACAACTAGTCTGATTTCAGTCACTTCTACACAAATGATTTAGAAACATTAAACTTAAATATGTCCTAAATGGAATAAGATTTTTAATTGAATTCTTCACCATTTTGTTTCTTTTAAGTTCCTCCTTCATATAAGATGACATTGCTTGACCAATGAGTGAACTGTACTTACATGTGAAGCCACAGTTTGAACAAATGACCTCTGACATATGATAATGAGACTGGATGTTCCTTGACTATGTTCAAATACTCTAGCGCCACCTCCCAAATGGGTGGATGAGTTCCCTCAAAGAGTGCTGGGTTGTGAAGGTTACCCACTGAAATATGACAAAAGCATAGCAAATAACGTCTTAACAGTGAAGAATAACTGACTGCTTAATTGCCTCTGTCTGTCAGCCGGGAGAATCTGAGTTCATCCCTTTGTTTGTTTATACCAAGAACTTTAAACAATAGTTGTCTAAATGCCAATATATTCCACTATTCACAGCAGGTAGAGGGAATGAGCTTGTTGAGGCAAGTGTAAATGATGAGGCTAGGAGGAGATATTTTGTTCACAACTTACCTGATTTTGGGAAAAAGTTGTGAACTCTTTTTTTTTGTTTTAAATTTTAAAACATCTGGAACTATTCCTAACACAGTGAAGTTGTTCGCATCAGTTTCACACTAATGTTCAAAATTTAGAGCAGAGTTTCTTCCCCATGTGTAATTTGTTTGAAGGGGATTTAAAAAAAAAAAAGGATAATTCTTTTTTAAACAAAAAAAAGGCCAAAAATACCAAAAAGCCAAGATTACTGCAAAAAGCCAAAATTGGCTCTTTTTTTGCCAGAATTTTCCTCCTCCTCAATTATCATTATTATGTATGTATGTATATATATATGTATATATATGTATGTATGTATGTATGTATGTGTGTATGTATATATATATATATATGTATGTATACACATATGTGTGTGTACACATATGTGTGTATGTATGTGTGTGTATGTATGTATATATATATGTATGTATGTATGTATGTATGTATGTATGTATGTACATATGTATGTATATATATATGTATGTATGTATGTATGTATGTATGTATATATATATATAAAGAAAATAGAAGACAAGGTATGTTGAATTCCATCAACAAAGATTTATTAAGCCCTTCAGTAAAGACATTAGTGTTGAATGTCTGCACTGAAGAAGGGCTTAGGAAGCCCCAAAATTTTGTATTTTAATCAATCTTTGTTGACGGAATTCGACATACCTTGTCTTCTATTTTCTTCTGCACATTTGCACGTCAACACGCGGTATATAGACTCTATATATATATATATATATAATGGACGGGAAGGAGGGGGGGGGATTTGAAAATATGTGCGGCAATCCCGCACCTTATTAGATGTGAACACTGGTTTGTGTATGAATAAGGATTTACATGTACAAGTAACTCTACTTTTTACAACGTCTAAATTGGATTTCACTCTTTTTTTCCCCATCACACCAAATTACGACTATATATCCCAAGTACTTCATGCCTTTATTCTATCTCATGTACAAAATTGTATAATAATACTACTTTGCATTTAACAGCTATGGTTCCAACATGAAACTTGATAAACATACAAAATCCCGAAGAGGATGCCACTATCGAGGTAAGAGAATAGCTCTTAACATAGGTGAACTGAAAATGGGAGTAACAACACTTGTCATTATAAAGATGGTGCAGATTAATAACTGGATGGTGACTCTATGGAGTATGTGCAAGTGATATCTCACACACACACACAAACACATACACACACAAGAGCTACTGTAGGGGTCTTGGGTACAGAAGTAACTTTTAACCTCAGGATTTCACTCTTTTTTCCCCCATCAGACCAAATTACAACTTTATATCCTAAGTACTTCATAACTTTATTCTATCTCATGTACAAAGTTTTATAATACTACTACTGTGCATTTAACAGCTAAATTTGCTATGAATAAAAATGCCAACGTGGATGCCACTACCGAGATGGGAGAATAGGTCTTAACTTTCTTCAAATAGGTGAGTTGAAAATTGAGTCACACTCAGCATAATAAAGATGGTGTAAAAAAAGACTGGATGCTATAGAGTACAGTGCTAGCGGGAATGAATGTGTCATTTACATTACCTTGGAATGCACTTGACAGGATTAGGTGGTAATGTTAAGTCGATTCCTGCATTCCCTATTGTGCCAGAAAATAATCCCCTCTAATCAATAAAACTCTGTAAAGCTGGTTTGCGTTAACCACAGAACTATTGACAGGGATGTTGTGGTTACCTAATCCTTTCAAACCAGTTCCACTGACAACAACGTAAACCTGCAGTAATACACACTAGTCAATAGCGAGTGCTACTCATTGAGACTTCTGTTCGCAAATGGCAATTTTTTTATTATGGTCGTCAGTATAACATCGTAATTAACCCTTAATTCATATCCCAATATTCTTTTTTGTTTTCCGCAGGCATGCGTTTCAAGATGAGTATAGTTTGGTCAAATTCTCAACGTTTTGTTTTGTTTTCAATATGCATGATCTTTTAAGAATACATATTTTGTTGCCCACTTATTGCATGTATAAGACAGGTTGTGTGATGGAAATACAAAAACAAAAAGTGCTAACACTTCTTACTGCTTTTACTAATATGTCAAGAGAAATAAATAAATACAAAAACCTCAGCAAGTTTTATTTCATACATGCATTTCTTTCTTCCATTTCCACTTTATGAATTACTGGATTTTCCTAACAAGTTGTCATTCTAAAATGACAGCTAATTTCAAACTTCCATTTGTTTGCATGTAAGTGGTTTTGTCCACTTTGAAATAACATTATTTTCTTCTAACAAATATGTTTAGTTGAATTATTGTTTTTGGTTCCCTACTAACACGTTTCTTGAAGTGTAAATAATTATTTTTGATGGAAACAACTTGAACACAAAACTTGGTGAAAATAAATGTGATCGTTTATTTGACGGGTTGAGGGAGAAGTAAAACTGAATGAGAAATATACGGGAATGCTTACCCCCCCCCCACCCCTACCCTCCCCACCCCACCCAACACAAACACACACTTACGCCCGTGCGCCACTACTGGTCCCCTTCAAAAGTATTGTTGAATTGTTGAGCCCATTGTCGGCCCTGCTTTTGTAGAAATTCTTTTAAAAAATAGGTCAATCTTACGAGATCGTTACATTTTCTAGAATCTAGGCACACCCCTTACATCCAGTTTCAATTTCCATGGTAACCATCCACGTTGAGTAGAAGCAGGGAGTATAAGCAAGTAAACTGTGCCCTGGGCATTTCTTAAACATCTGAAATAATTATCGAAGGCTTGTTGCATAATTCCCGCAACCTTATGAAATTTGCCACGTGCAAGAAAATGATATTAGTCCATCGTAACACAAAGTTACGGCGTGGTTATAAGGAATCGTGTGTAGTGCCAGTTGTCTTTCAAGTCCCCAGTCAAAAAACGATACATTAAGAATACATTTTATCAAAAGTCAAGAGCAAAAGAAAGTCGTAATTGTATGTATTTTTTTTCCTTTTTGCAGAAATATTCAAAATAAATTGTAAGGAAAGGGGATATTTTGAACACCGAGGGACTTATTTACATCAACGCCCAACGATACATTGTGATAAGTTGCCCAAGGTTCTTGTACGTCTGAGAAAAGTTTGTCTCAGCCAGAGTAAATGTGACCATAAAAGGAAAATGGGTGTGACCAAGGAGTCTGAACATGCGTTTACAAGCCTGGGGAGATGGAAAATTTTACCATGCCCAACATGTCAAGCAACAATACACACATTGTTTTAACATAGATTTTGGATAGCTATGGACCTGGGTTTTGAGACCTGGTTGTTAAGTTATGTACATGTATAGTAGGCTTATAGTTACGTTGCGACAGAGCGGGGAAATGGAAAGTCTACAGGTACTACGATAACTCTTAATTTTTTAAGCCCGATTTTAAAGTGATATTAATATGGAATACACATTAGAAGAAGTCAAAAATATAAGGATTTGGAAGGCATTGAGTGGGTAAATTTAAATTAATAATGATTTCTTCAGGGATTTCTTAGTTATTTACATTCAGCACATGCATGATTGTAAATGCTGGATGAGCTGGTAATGGTATAAGAAAAAAGCATAGCGAATGAATTTTTTCCTTCTTTATTTTTCAAATAAAAAAAGAACACTTGAGGAAATATTTTTCTCTCTTTTTCTTTGTTTATCATGGAATTAGGAACCTGTGGAAAAAGATATTGATTGCATGTAGATATACAAAAGAAATGAAGTTCACACACACAATACGGGCTAGGGTCTACTACACGAGTCTTAAACCTATTGAAATTTCGGAACTGACAAAGGGCCTTGGTCTTTAATCCCTTTTAAACATCCTTGTAAATCTTTTGTGTCGTCGAGCAACAGCAAACTCGGGATTAAACGCAATTACAAAAGAATTGATCTCATTGTCCCATGAAACATTAAACGGATTTTTCTGGTTCGTAACCACGGATAAACTGTACTTAAAGTGGACAACTTAAGCTGGTTTTTGATCGCGATTTCCCGCATTCTTAACAATAGTTAATCCGATCGCGTTATACTCCATGGATGGCGTGAACCATGTGAAACGTGGGAATGCATGACACATTCGTTCTCGCTAGCACTGTAAGTGCATTGTGCTAATGACTTCATGAGCTGGGAGTAGGGGGAGGGGCTCTAGGTGAAGTGACTTCTTTAATTCATGTCCATTGTGCATGAATTAAGCTTTATATTTGACAGTGTCAAAGGCAATCAAATGGTGGGGGGTTGCGTTTGTTGAGAGTAAAGAGGTTGGTGAAGGAGGGAGAGCAGATGGAATGGAAGCAAGGGTTCCGCGGATCGGCGAGGATGCTGAGAGCAAAGGAAAGGCCGGCCTTCGTACATCTAAAAAATTTGGAATCATGTATGCATTCATTAGGTACAATTTTTGTGTGCAGATTCTATTTCTAACATATCAGAACTCACCTGCAGTCATTATCCCATCAACTCCAGTTTCTGCAAAACATCTATTGATGTCATCCAAAGACTGAATGTTACCATTGGCAAAGACTGGTATCTTGAGGGCTTGCCTGTGATAAGATGCACATACAAATCTGTCAACTTGACAAGAAGGTCCTAAACACAGTCAAGAATAAAATCTTGAAGGAATTGGATGGGTCAGGGACAAATTTCCAAAATCAATACTCAAATTAAAAGATACTGGTGGTGCCAGCTAATCCACTTTATAATATTAAATACATTATGAAAAGTTACTTAAAGGGAGACATCGGAGTTGGAATTATTGATAAAATTTCCTGCGGTTCCAACTGAATGTGTACCAAATAATCCCACGAAAAATCATCATTTATTGAACTATTTTCCTTTTTCATTATTTGAAATGACAAAAGAACTTGGAAGATTATAAACAATTTTATAAAGCTTATAAAGAATTTGTTGGAATTGTTTTCTGCACTTTTTTTAATATTTGTTTTATTAAAATGTTTTTTTCCCATAAACTCGTTTTCCACCCAGTTATAACTGCCAGAAGCAAAGATTTTTCCCAGCTCCTGGAGACAGCCTCCTTTCTACCATTTTTACCTTTTCCACTTGTTTACAGTACTGTCCTGTCCATTCCTAAATGTTGAATGCCAGGCAAAGAAGTAACTGGTATTATGTCTTAAATCTGACTGAGTTGCAATTCCAATACCTGCTTAATAAAAAATTATCACATAAACAACAATTTAACTTGAATAACCAACATTAAGTATTAAGCTCTCAGCACTCCAATAAAAAAGTTAAACAATGTTAAATACTGACCAGTAATAACCTCAACACCATCAAGCCCAAAGTCAGGACCAAAACCCCTCTGCACAGTCGCAAGTACAGGGAAGACATTGTTATCACCCGCATCCGCCTCGGCCACTCCTCTCTCACTTACTCCCATCTCTTATCCGGCTCCCCTGCCCCTCTTTGCCCCACTTGCAACATTCATCTCTCTATCAAGCTTATTTTCTTAACCTGTCCCCTATACCAGAACTTCAAATCTCTTCTCTCCTCAATCTCAGACTTATTCAAAAACAATTCTTCCTCAAACACCATCAACTTCCTCCGCAACAACCTGTTCCACCACATATAATCTCCTCTCCTCCCTTTCTACACCTAACCTTATACACCCCTTTCTTTTCACCTAAATTTTTCTCCCACATTCAGCCTTTCCGTATTTATCTCTCTTACGACCCTTCCATCTCCTCACTATCCGAACTCTTACACCATTATTTATTAACACCCTCTTGACACATTTGACTCTGACTGTCGTGGTGCCGTAAAACATCAACAAACCGAACCAAATCTGGTCATTTAGATGTTCATAGGTACCAAGCCATGCATGCCACATTAAGTATTTGGCTCACATATCCCAATTAAAAAATTCTTCATCAAAAACTCAAAATGAGACAAATTTGATCAAATCCAGATGTCAAGGTTTCTTGAAATTGAAAAAATAAAACATAAGTCGAGTATTTTATGAGCAAGAAAACTTTGCAGGGATGTAACTTTACAATCTGTGTACATTATTTCCTTCCTCCAAAATTTTCCTGAAAAGTGCTATAATGCATATACAAATTTAGAGGGGAAAAAACAAAATCTTCACCAAAGGGGAAGGCCCCCATTGGCTTCGACAAGACAACCAATCCTGAGTGGTTTTTAAGTTTGTACCATCTTTATCAAACAGACATATATTATGATTTTGGTGCTTCAACTAATAATCTTCTTCTACTTACTTGACTGCTTTTATAGCCTTCCAATCAGCCATTCCAGTGAAGGGACCCTTCATCTCCCGTGTTCTGCCATGGACTGTTATCAGTTGTACACCAGCTCTCTCAATCATCTGGGCGTACTGTACTGTTCTATCAATATCATCAAATACTCGGATTTTGCACGTCACTGGTACAGACAGTTCTTTATGTGCTTGGTTTACTGAAAATACACAAAGAAGGTACATCTTAGGGAATCAAGAAACACATGTTTATCAACCAACATGTTTTTTATTGCAGATACTGAAACAACAAAATGTTTTTATTTTCTATAAAAATATACAATATAGTCTATTTACACATGAGGTAGTAGCAGTGTGCAACAGTAGGGTGGGTAAACCCCAAGGGCTCTGGGCCAATATAAAGATTTTTGGGGCCCAGCAAAATGACACTGTGATAATCTTTTAATGGATCTAAGTGCCAAATTTCCCATGGTCCCAGTTCCGCCACTAGATAGAGTTTTCTTTGGTAATAAACCCAAATTATCTCAAAAAATACTCACATATGTTGAATATAAGATCCCAATCATCTTCAAGAAATGCACCATAGTGTCCTAAGAAGAAGAAGAAACAAATAAATTAAATATTAGCACTCTGTAGAGTGCATACCTCTGCCCTAGTTACAATTCCAACATGCGTAGAATAATTGTGAAGTTCATTTGATCCCCATACTCAATATAATCAACCTCAGAAATCCTAGGCCCACCAAGATTCATCCCCAAGTTTTGATCTGTAATGATCATTTGCATTCTGAACACTTGAGGATTATCTTCTGACTGGATTTCTTCCAAGGCCATACCATTATTTTCAGTTTTATTCATGTAAAGCATTTATTGTTTGAATTTCTTTTATTCAAGATTCACATTCCATCATTTTCGTTCATGAAAGAAACCAATTTTTTTATTTTCTTTGATTCCAGTGACCACTTGATTTAAGTATCTTTGAGTCCTGAAAATTGATTGTTGGATTTCCTTTCATGGTATGAATTATTTACCACATTCCATCAAAAAAATTTCAACTATGTCTTGACAGACCTTACCCTAAACATTCTCACCCCTCAATTTTTACCCTTCCCTTGTACCAATACTTCCCAAATTTAAATCACTTGTTCTGTTGGCAATAAAACCACACATCAAATTTAATCCAAATCCAATCATCAGTTCTTGAGATATTCTAATAACAGACAAAACTCACCTTTAAATGTCCCCACCCCTTTATTTGTGCCCTACCCCTCTTCCAATATGTCCCTAATAACCACTTCTTCCTTGAGCAGTAACAAAACACCCAATCAAATATGATCCAAATCCAGTCATCAGTTCTTGAGATATCTTGATGACAGACAGAAGAAAAAAAAAAGGCAAACAGAGGCAAAAACATAACCTTCATCCAACTTTGTTGGTGGAGGTACTTAAGTAATTTGGGATCCTTTACTGCTTTAGCAACTAACATAACTGATAATTGTTCAGTTTGTTTGCATTTTTATTTGATATGACATCAGTTCCTAGAACACGCAAATAGCACACGCCTAATTCTCTGGTAGTACCTCCAGATCACCGCCAGTAAGTTCACGGAGAAAGGATGGGAGTAAGGACTCTGTGTTTTTATGCTTCAGAGATTCAGACAAGGAGTGACTTTCCTGTTATCGGCCTCCATTGAACATCCTAATCTCATGGATGGTGAGTGCCATCCAACCGTTGTCCACCTCTCACAGTGGCTGGATAAAGTAAAGGTGATGCAGATGATATGCTTGTTCCCTCATGTCAGGGTTATCTGACTGCAAAGCTGTAAAGAAGTCTCATGGTTGAATCATTCTACTTCCCAAGCTTGCATGTGTTGCCATAGCTCAAGTTATACCAGGAAGCAGTCTACGTAAACATTCTCACATATCATGCATCATTGCAACTCCTCTCTACATGCACCAATAACCTTATGGACTGAAGAATACCATCAGCAATATATGAAACTATGGATGAAGTCTATAGAGGGATTTCATCACGTGACTCTAACTCAACTGGGAGCCATTCTGCAGGGCAGAGCTTTGCGCGTTGAGTATTTCATCATCTGATCTTTACACAGCTCAGTCACATCACAAGTAAAACAAACAAACTCGGTCTAAAACACTTGCTAGTACGTGCTGGTGATAAAAACACACGCTGGGCATGTAAACACGTGCTGGGCATATAAACACGTGCTGGTGAAAATGAACTGGCCAGATGAATTAAATTTTAGATATAAAATATCATTTTAAAGAAAAAATTACCCTTTAAGTATAATCTTAATCAGTGGATTCTAAACACAGCTATTAGTTAGTGCAACCAACGACACAGCGCGATTCGGGCATACTACTTACAAAAGTAATCTTATGTAACAACATGCAATCGTATGTGAGTGCACAGCAGACAACAGTCTGCCCTACAAAATGGCGAAACATCATTATACGACAACAAAATAATAGACTTTGTCACAGCTGTAAAAATGAATGCATTAGAATTAAACTTTTTGAGAAGACTTTTAAAGACCCATACCCCTGTCTAGTGACTATCATAGTTAAAGGACATAAAAACTTAATGAAGAAAATCATAATTTACAGTTAAGTCTCTGTATAAAGATCTACACTGATCTAGCACTGAATAATGCTACCTTTTAAAATAAATCGTTGGTTTAGTTTGGCTTGTTGATGTTAAACAGCATCGCAGCAGTCAGAGTCAAAAGTGAAGTCAGAGAAAAAATAGGATGAAAAGAAAGGTGCAAAAAGATATAAGAAAAAAAAAAAATTAAAGAAGAAAAGAAAGGTGCAAAAATGTATAAAAAAAGAAGAAAAAAAGGAGGGTAATGGGGTTTGTAGTAATTGGAAAAACTGAGGTGAAAAATAACAATTCTTTTTTAAACCCCTAATTGTTGGAAAATACGTAATCATTAATTTGGTAAGTGAAATTACACTACTGTACCTAAATTCACAAATGAGCTTTCTCAATATTACATTTTGTCAAAAATCGATTTGAATGCTAAAAAATAGTAGCTCCATTTTTTGGAGAAATAATTTGTGTGTGTGGCTGAGGGTAGGAAGGGAAATGTATAATGTGCCTTGCCATGGGCCTGACAATTCCTCTTGTGCATAACAGAAAACCTCAAGATTGATAACTTACCTCTTTTTGCAATAGATTGAGGGCAGCCAAGGTTTAGATCTATTGCATCACAGTAAGGTTCAGCAAGCTTGGCAGCTTGCACAAATACCTCTGGTTTATTTGCACAAAACTGGACAAAAGAGAAAAGGCAGTCATGCATTGTAGCAGAATAATAATAACAATCATAATGAGTATGACTTAAAAGTTTAGGTTAAATCCATATGAGCCATTGCGCCCATAGGGCCGGTGCTTATCACTGGTTTCCATGGCACAAAAAGATGGGAGCACATGACTCCACCTGGACGGAATGGGACGCCAGTCCATCGTAGGTTAACTCCCCAGCAATGCCGGTATTCGTTTCATAGCTGAGTGGACTGAAACAAGTAGAGTAAAGTGTCTTGTTCAAGGACACAATGCAGCGCTCATGGCAGGAATCAAACCAGGTCCCCTTCAAATATGAGCAAGACTTCTTAACCACTGAGCCACTGCATCTCTGTGACAATATAAACTCCTGTTTAATAATCTTTATAGTTGTATCTTATAGACTAAGAGTATATTTTCTTCTGCAATATACTATTAATCTGCATGGACATTCTTAGTATTAACCACATAAACCAAATATATCTGAGTTCCCAAAAGACAACAATTTTGTTATCTTATCAAGCAGATATGCAAATCTATGCAAAATACCTTCTTCACTACAAAGCTGCTTTAATTGACCAAACTTAACAATTAATACTGATCAGCAATTAGAAGCAACATGATCTAAATACAGAACATTTGTTGTAAGTTTTGTGCTAAGATTATGACTAAGTAAAGTATAAAATCTTTCTCATATCCATACATTTCTAACATAGACGATTAAACTACAACATTAGAAGCTAATCAGTTTCAGCCAGATTGGGAAAAGAGTTTCTAATTGAGTTTTAATTCTCTAAAATTTGATTCCTATGAGATTATGGCAGTTTAAAAATGTTTTGAATCAACCAATGATGGGCATGCCATATATTTATCACTTAACAAATCATGCTTTGAAGCAGTTTCTTATTCAAGCTGTTCTTACTTGCACAATCAATGGTCTATCTTCTGGGCAAGTTGTCAGAGCTTCTTTTCTTAAAGTGTGATCCTTCATGAACATTTGCGCATGATACATTGGAGAATAACACAGATGAGCACCATGACGACGACTTAGTATTCTCCATGGCAACTCACTCTGATCAACCATTGGCGCCACCACCAGCGATGCTTTGCCAAGGGTCTGTTCCCAGAATTCATACCCTTCTAACTTTTTCATACTTCTTAATAAATCTTTTTAGTCACAACCTTCATTCATCTGAAATAAAAAAGAATATTCTAGTTGTTAAAAAGTCCTGCAAAATTAGTATGATTAGTACACAGAGAGTCAAGATCGTGGACAGAAGGGGGAGGGTTGGGTGGGGAAGAGCAGTGGGTCGATGCTCTTGTATCCTCATTTTGTTACCAACTTTTGAACCAACGCGTTTAGACTAAACTTATTTTCTAAAATTGTTCAATAAGAACTCTTCGTGCAGACTAAAGATTTACAGCAAGTCATTGAATTCCAGTTAAATATGTTACTGTTCTTATTCTTAACATAAGTATAGTGTTATTTTACATAATTTGTGAAGAAAAATATGCCAGAAATCAGGTCAATCTTTGACGCAAAGAAACCTACATACTTCCAGCAAGCATTGAATGTAGGATTGTGGTACAGCGAGTGAAATCAAATTGTTGCACATTAGCAAGCAGGGAAAGGTGGCCCCAGACAAACAGCCTGAATTACAAGAATCACATCGCAATCCAGACTGGAATCAAAATTTTTATATGGCTAAGAATACACTGGCATATTCTTGGAAAAAATCAGAGCTTTTCACGCAGTCCGTTTGCTTCGTTAAATTGCTGAGACATTTTCGCGTAATAGGTACTTTCATAGCGTAATGCTATTAAGGCCTAATTTTTTCCACAAATAAACCCCATTTTCATTTTTTTGTGATAAGGGCTCACCCGAAACTTAAACCAGAGAGGCACTTATAATTAGACAATATGGGAGAAAATGGATTTTTTGCTCTTTATAGGAAAATAACCATCAGAATTTCCTGAAACCTCCAGAAATGAAGAAGAGAATTAATTTTATCCCATCTTCAAATAAAAAAAAATTAAAAAAATCTCAACACCTGCAAAATGGTGCTAAACATTGGAAAACTATCAGTTGTGCAATATCTCCCAAATCAGAAGATTCCTTGATATGGACACATGTCACATTGTCGTCCGATCACTGATTCTCTCAAGGCTTGACTATGAAAATACTCTATTGTTTGGATCCAACTCAACCGATAATCAGAGACTACAACGGATATAGAACTGGGCGGCTAAGCTTGTCTGCCGTGCTACAAAGCGAGATCATGCCACACCTTACCTTAAGAAACTACACTGGCTCCCAGTCAGGGAGAGGATAACTTTTAAGATCTTGGTCTATGTGTATAAATGCCTCCATGGTACATCACCTGGTTACCTATCAACCTGCCTTTCTTCCCACCAGCCCTCATGCTCAAACCTTCGCTCATCACTTGACGTAACTCGCTTCATAGAACCTAACTCTTTTAAGCTGCTTAAGTCTGCATCAAATCACACCTTTTCTCATTTTGCCCCCAAAAACTGGAATGCACTCTCTGTTTCCATCAGAGAATCTGACTCTTTAGGCAAATTCAAAAAGTGTTTGAAATATTATTTGTATCCAATTTAATGTTGTTTTTCTCTACCACTGTATTTTCATATCATGTTATGCTTTATTTGTACTTTGTCGTTATTATGTTTCTCCATATGCACTGCATTCTTGATGTAGTGGCGCTTTATAAATGCCTTGTATGTACTGTATGTATGTACAGTATGTATGTATGTATTGGCAATAATTTGCAATTTGCATCCATGTTCAGTTACTTGGTTTTTACAAAATTTCATTTTATTGCTTAAAATCACATACAATTTCAGATCAGTGTAGAAAATAATTATTAATATTAATATATATATTTTACTTTGATAGTAAATAATTTTCAAGTAATTTTTACATTTAAAATGTCATCAAGTTGTAAAAACCAAGTTATTGAACATGGATCAATGTTTAACCACCTTTTTCAGGGGTTCCTTTCAATTTTTTGGAAATTTGAAGATAGGGTTAAATGTAAAAAGAAATGCTCTTTTCAATTTTAGAGATCTCATGAAATTCTGATAAATAATTTTGCAGGAAATTGTAAAAAAACTGTTTTTCTCCCATATGGTCTAACCTTAGCCTAAATTATGTGGGGCCTAGACCTAAATATGGGGGTCCTACTCAAAACAAATGACAACTTACTTGTACAGTGCGAATGACAATACCTTTTCTACACAAAAAAAAGTGAAAACACTAAACCGAATGACAGCGAGGGTTCTAAACAAATGACAACTTATTCTAACGCTAACCTAAAGCCTATTTTGTCATTCGTTTTCTTGGAGTGTAACTCAATTGTCATTTGTTTTGCAAAACGAATGAACTGTCATTCGATTCTTGAACTGTTTGTGTGTAATGTATAGTCACTCATTTTAATCTTAACCCGACAACCCCCCTATGGGTTGAGGTTTGGGCACCACTATGACTAATACCTTCATTAATGCTTATTGACACCTTAACAAAGCGCAAGGTAATCTTGATTTAGTTTCTTTCAAAACACCTGTCTGGGGCTACTCTTAAAACTGCATCTTTCCCAATTTTAGCATAGGCCTAGGACTACTCTAGTACTCCCCATAGCACTGATGCCAGCCGTGTTAGTATAGCTGCCATTAATGATGGCTGGCAGTCTGAGGGTACTACTAAAACCTATACCCTGCTGTACTGTTTTAAGCCTTGTGCTAAAATATAGGACAATCAGCTTTAAGATCTTTGTGGACAAAACCACTTTACCTTCTTTTTCTTTTCACCCACAATGCTTGTTCATGATGTTTGAAGCCTATCCATGTCTTCAAAAACTGGTTTTACAGTGATTTTAGTTACTTTTATTGAAGTATTTACTGGGCTACTTTTCATTTCTTAAAAATCATCTGACGAGCTCTCCAAAGACGGTCAAAGTTCAAAACACTGCTATCGGGGCTATAACATTTTAGCAGGGTAATATGTTTTATATTATTTAAGGAACAAAATTAAGATAATACTTATAAAGTACAACCAGAGAGCGTGACGTCATTTGCCCTATACTACGTATAGGCCAAAGGCCGAGAGACAAAACTACCTATACATACTGTACAGTGTGGGAAAACATGATGCATTTATGTAGCCATATTTATTTTAACATGCTTTTTTTTCGTACAAGCTTTGAAATACATTTAAGTGGATGATGGATTAAAAATAATATGGTTTAGAGCAAACTTAAATGCCTTCAATATTATTTTTGATTTATATATTTTTAAATTGGTAACTAAATGTATCTAAATTCACATGTACTGTTCGAGACTGCAACACTTCTCACCAACCATGGTATTAAATTTAAACATTCTAATGTTCTAAACGTGCACAGATCCATTGATGATCAAGCATTGTTGTACATGTTGTATATTCCAAAATTTACCTGCCTGAGACCTGGCTGAGCGTAGCACCACCACAGACATAATAAATCATGGAATGCTTAACCTAAATCAGTAATCTCTTTCATTTCATTTTATGATCATTTATTTTCACATAAATAGTGACAAAAAACAAACAAAAGAAGTACATTTGAATTTTGGATATAAAAAAATAGGCATTAAGTTTCTGGCCTTGTTTAACCAGAAATAAATAGGCTACATTGCAATAGAAAAGGAGAAAAAAATAAGTTAGAAACTTATTATATAACTCTTCTCAAAACCTACATGTAACCAAAACAACAGTAAAATAAAGTCTTGTAAACAGTGGCTTAATTGTTACTAAAACTTGTACATGATGGAAATAAACAAACAACAGCCTAAAAAACATTTCATTTAATTTATTTGTTTTTTCACAACATAACTACATACAATTACAGAAATTTACAAAATATGTGTATACAGAATAATATATATGGTTGTGAAAGGAAGTGTTGTATAAAAACTCTGGTGAGCCTAACTAAGTACAACACTCCCAAAATACAAAACAAAAATGATAACAATTTGGTAGTACAAAACGCCCCCACCCCACACACCAATACATACAATCGAAGCCACATGTCCCCATCCCACCCCACCCAATCCCAGGTAAAGTAATGATGTACTAGAAGTAAGGATGTAAGTATTTAACAGTAAAAGGGAATGATTAAAAACAAATCAATAACAAAAAAAATCTGTCACTTTTGTATGTCTTTATATAGACTACATCCATAATTTCATATTCAATTTTTTAAAAGATCTTTTCACTACTAGGCCTATGCCTACATTGATTCAGCTTATCCTTCAGTGAGTTCCATAACTTAACTCCATAAATAGAAATACACATTGGTTTTAAGGAAGTACGGGTTAAAACATGTTAACAATTTTATGCAGTTATCAATTGTGTGACTCAACCCTACACCCCCCGACAAGGTGAGTCATTGCACCAAAGTGGACAACATTTTTTGTGAAATTACTTACCCCAAATCAATCACCTCTGTACAAAGTCAATGGGTCTGAAGTAAATTGATCCACCCCAGAGTCACTGGTGACTGACAATTTGGTACAATGATGCACATGTGAGTCACTATTTCATATGTCAATGACTCACCTTTGACTGACATTTCCGGGGTAGTAGGGTTGAGTCATACAGCTGACAAGTGCACATGGAAACCAAAAGGAGAAATCCCACACCGTTCTGATGCTAACTTTGAATTAGAACCAATTTTTTTATCATATATCTTTAAATGTTGTGTTCTTACACATTTAGTTTATTTATGAAAGTGTAACATGTAATTGTGTATATTTTGTTTCTTGTTAAAGTTGTTAATGTTTTTGCCTTAAGCTATAAGCCACAACCACAACAGCCAATGAACAATTATATGAATAATGAAGTCAACAAATCAACATTCTATAATGGGATCCTGTATCATCCTTGCTTTTATCAACAGCATCATACCAAGTTTAATTTAAATCTGACATGGGTTTGTGGATATTATTAGTATAAAAAAAATTTCACAGTTAGTCTCATTAATATTTATGACATCAGCACCAAAAACAATAGGGATCATCTGCAGACCACAAGACACCCAAATACCAAGTACGGCATAATGCATATGTATAAATGAACAATTGTTTTTATATGAAGTGTAAATTATTCAATTACAACATATTTGTTTCAATAGTTGTAAATTATTCAATTTACAACATATGTGCAGTATTGTTTCAATAGTTGTAAGCCTACCTCAGTTTTCTTTTAAGAAGTTAAAACTTAAGTTACTGAAATGATTGTATACACTATTGTCAGCCTGATGAAATATGCAGTATTGGATTACAAGTTTTCTGATTTAAGTGCTGCTCATCTTTCAATGTGTCAAATACTTTTAATATTTGTTCTTGAACATCTTTTTGGAAAGAACTATAAAATAGCTGATAGTTTAATGTAAACACTTTAAAATATTTTAAGAGTTGGTTAAATGGCAACCCATGAAGAGTTTTAGCTTTAAAGCAATGTATTTATACTCTGCTAAGACAGCTAGGCTTAATAAAAGTCATTAGATATATCATAATGAAAGTGTAAGAAAAATGTGTTTTTTGTACTTAAAATCGGCAAACTTTGTGGAGCGAAGCTAAACTGCAATATTACCTTAAAGGATTACCTCAGTGGTCGAGCATGTCTATCTTATATGAAAGAGGACTTAAAAGAAACAAAATGGTGAAGAAAGCATTGCAAAATCTTATTCCATTAAGGAGATATTCAAGTTTAAGTTTGGTATCATTTGTGTAGAAACGACTGAAATCAGACTAGTTGTGACGTCACAGCCTCAGATTCCTCAAAGTCTTTATGTATTTTAAAGAAATTTGATTTAATTTGTTTACTATTTAAATTATCTTTCCACAAACTTTCTTCAAGTGGTATATTATAAATACCCTTCCTAGATTCAGGTTTACTACTTTTTTGACATATCCCATAGTTTGTAAGCTACAAAATCCAAGGACAAAATATAATAGAATACATTAAGACTTTAAGGAATCACAAGTAGTCTAATTTCAGCCGTTTCTACACAAATGATGCCAAACTTTAGACTTGAATATCTCTTAACGGAATAAGATTTTGCAATGCTTTCTTCACCATTTATTCTTTGAAGTCCTCTTTCATATAAGATAAACATGCTTGACCACTGAACTAATCCTTTAATGTTAATGTTTGCTTTTACTTATTATTTCAAATCATTTTTTTCAAGTTACTTTCATTTTCCCTGTTAAGACATACTAAAAGTGGGTTTTAGACAGGGACAGGGTAACACTAGGCAATTAAAATTGTAGGGTAAATCTAGTTAACTTCAGGAGAAAATTTGGTTTAAGCTAACATAAACAATGTTTGTGACTGCTCAGTCCCCTTTCATAATTCAATC
>JAIGNY010003664.1:2040000-2052500 GCA_020152595.1 Chiridota heheva
AGCCACAAAATCGCAGGACAAAATATGATAGGCCTGCATTGCCAATATTGAGCGCCTTTCAGCATTGGGCGCTTTCCAGCATTGGGCGCTTGCCAGCATTGGGCCCTTGCCAGCATTGGGCGCTTGCCAGCATTGGACGCTTGCCAGCATTGGGCGCTTGCCAGCATTGGGCGCTTTCCAGCATTGGGCGCTCTCCAGCATTGCGCGCTTGCCAGCATTGTGCGCTTGCCAGCACAGGGCGCTTGACAGCAGTGGGCGCTTGCCAGCATTGGACGCTTGCCAGCATTTAGGCGCTTGCCAATACCGAACACTTGCCAACACCGGGCACTTGCCAACACCGGGCACTTGCTAACACCGGGCACTTGCCAACATTGGGCACTTGCCAATACCTGTGTGTATGACCTTGAATTTATTTCTGAAAATGAATTTCCTAGTTTACACCAGCTTTGAATGCATATTTTCCTTCCCTCGTAGTTTGAAATAATTCTTAACCTTTCTTAGAATGGATTTGATTCGATGCATACATTTTCAAGATAATCAATGTTCGTTTTCTAAACTAATTTTAAAACTGACTTAGTTCATACCTAAAGATATTTAATAAACAAATCATACTTTAACTAGAACGGTAAATACCATCATGATTCACATGCCCATAAATTGACACCCATATCATATGACTCGCCCAATTATAAAAATGGCATCGCACATTATATCCCACATGGCATCCTATGTCCAACATGGCATCCCATGTCCCACATGGCATCCCATGTCCCACATGGCATCCCATATCCCACATGGTATCCCACCAGATGTCACACGTGTCATCTCATCCCATCCCTTATCCAACATGGCATTCCACCAAATCTTCCACACGGCATTCCACCATATGCCCCACATATCATTCCATCATATGTCCTACTTGGCATCCCACCTTATGACCCACATGGCATCCCTCTCTATATCCCACATGGCTTACCACCTGATGTCTCACATGGCATCCCACCTTATGTCCCACATTGGATCTCACCATATGTCCCACGTGGTATCCCTCCCATGTCCCAATGACACCCCACTTTATGACCCACGTGACATCACATCCCATGTCCCCATGGCCTCCTACCCTATGTCACACATGGCGTTCCAACCAATGTTACACTCTGTGTTACTCGTGGCATTCCACTCCATGTCCCACATGACATCCCATCCCATCACATGTCCCACATGGCATCCCACCATATGCATGTGCTTACAATCACACAATATAGAACAATTAGGAACACACCTAGCTCCCCCACCCCTCAATCAGTATCATCGTCAGACAGTTTCGCTTTCGAGAACAGTAATAAAGTGACAAACACGGGTCTGCGAAACAGCATTTACCCGCGCTAAAGGGCGCCTAGTGGCGTCCAGGAACGAAAGCTTTGTAAAGGTCCAGGGGGACGAAGGGTCCAGAAAGGCTGAAAATCAACACAAATTGACAAAATTTAAGTGATGAAAAGAAGACAATCTCAAATTCTCATGTTAATATTTAAAGGTTTCTTTTTTAAACCGGCGTTCATGGGTGAAACCTTGGTCTAAAGATTTCTTGGTATTGATGCCCAAAATGGCTTAAAATCAACACAAAAGTTCCAATATGTAAATTAGAAATTGTGGGGTCCTTGGGCAAAGCAAGGGTAGACTAAGGATTCACGAGCCGGGCCCCTTGGACTGGCTCCAGGGACGAACCCCGGAATCTCTGACGATTTCTTGCCTTAAATTTGATACTGTACCCGAAATGGCTAAAAATCAACACAAATTGACAAAATTGATATTATTTAAGTGATGATTAGAAGACTTTTTTAGATTTCATGTTTAAATTTACTCGTTTAAACATTAATTCTTCCAAAATTACCTTTCATCATTTTTTGACCTCCAAAAGGTGGAAAAGCAAGCTTACGGGAAGGTGTTTTTTTCTTCAAATGGGATATGTTTATTTGAGGTCGTTGGTAAATCTTATGATTTGCACTTTTCAGTCAAAATAGTGTACAAAGCGTTTGCATATATCTGAATACTGTAACTGTCAATTTATCTTATGATCCCAGTTAAACATTTAAACCTACAAAATGTTATCATTTACCAAAGAGATCCTTAACCTGTTAAAGAATGTATGGTAGCAAAACAAAATATATATTTATTGATATATTTGTTCTTTATTGGAGGAGGCGGGGAGGGCGTTGGGGGTAGCCAGAATTGAAGTTTGAAGCCAACACGCACGTGCACGTTTATGAGTGCGATACATATTGTTTATATATATATATATATATATATATATATATATATATATATATATATATATATATATATATATATAAATATATATATATATATATATATATATATATATATATATATATATATATATATATATTTTTATATATATATATATATATATATATATATATATATATATATATATATATATATATATATATATATATATGTATATATATATATATATATATATATATATATATATATATTATGTATATATATATATATATATATATATATATATATATATATATATATATATATATATATATATATATATATATATATATATATATATATATATGTATATATTTACATATATATATATATGTATATATATATATATATATATATATATATATATATATATATACATAATATATATATATATATATATATATATATATATATATATATATATATATATATATATATACATTTTATATATATATATATATATATATATTTATATATATTATGTATATATATATATATATATATATATATATATATATATATATATATATATATATATATATATATATATATATATATATATATATATATATATATATATATATATATATATGTATGTATATATATATATATATATATATATATATATATATATATATATATATATATATATATATATATATATATATATATATATATATATATATATATATATATATATATATATATATATATATATATATATATATATATATATATATATATATATATATATATATATATATATATATATATATATATATATATATATATATATATATATATATATATCTTATCATGGTCCAAAAACAGACTACGGCCAGTGGCCACCAACACTCGCTGTCACTTACTAGGCCAGTAGCCACCAACACTCGCTACCAGTGACTATGGGCAGTGTCCACCAACACTTGCTGACAATGTCTATGATGGCCAGTGGCGAACAGCACTCGCTGCCAATGATTATGTCCAGTGGCCACCACTGAACCCTCCCTGTCAATGACTATAATGGCCACCAACACTTGCTACCAATGACTATGGCCAGTGTCTACTAACACTCGCTGACAATGAGTATGGCCATCGGCAACCAACACTCCCTGCCAATCACTATGGCCAGGAGTACCAACACTCGCTGCCATTGACTATGGCCAGTGATCATCAACACTCGCTACCAATGGCTATGGCCAGTGTCTACCAACAGTCGCTGCCAATTTCTATGGCAAGTGGCCACCAACACTTGCTGCCACTTACTATGGTCAGTAGCTACCAATGATTACGACCAGTGTCCACCAACACTCGCTGACAATGGCAATGGCCAGTGGCCACCAACATTCGATGCCACTTAATATGGTCAGTTGCCACCAATACTCGCTACCGATGACTACGGCCAGTGATCACCAACACTCACTGCCAATGACTATGGCTTGTTGCCACCAATACTCTTTGACAATGACTATGGCCAGTGGCCACCAACACTCGCTGCCAATGACTTTGGCTCGTTGCCACCAATACTCTTTGACAATGACTATGGCCAGTGATCACCAACACTCACTGCCAAAGACTATGGCTCGTTGCCACCAATACTCTTTGACAATGACTATGGCCAGTGATCACCAACACTCACTGCCAATGACTATGGCTCGTTGCCACCAATACTCTTTGACAATGACTATGGCCAGTGATCACCAACACTCCACCAATGACTGGCTTTGCCACCAATACTCTTTGACAATGACTATGGCCAGTGATCACCAACACTCACTGCCAATGACTATGGCCAGTGATCACCAACACTCACTGCCAATGACTATGGCTCGTTGCCACCAATACTCTTTGACAATGACTATGGCCAGTGATCACCAACACTCACTGCCAATGACTATGGCTTGTTGCCACCAATACTCTTTGACAATGACTATGGCCAGTGATCACCAACACTCACTGCCAATGACTATGGCCAGTGATCACCAACACTCACTGCCAATGACTATGGCTCGTTGCCACCAATACTCTCTGATAATGACTATGGCCAGTGGCCACCAACACTCGCTATCAATTACTACGGCCAGTGGCCGCCATCACTCACTCGCTACGAATGACTATTGCCAGTGGCCACCATCATTTACTACCAATTACCATGGCCAGTAGCCACCAACACTATCTGCCAATGACTATGGCCACCAACACTCTCACTTCCAAAGATTACGGACAATGGCCACCAACACTCGATGTCTATGACTATGGCCAGTGGCCACCAACCCTCGCTGCTAATTATTATGGCCAGTGATCCATCAACACTTACTGCCAATGATTTTGGCCAGTGGCGACCAACACTCAATGCAAATGATTATAGCCTGGTCACCAACAATCGCTACCAATGACTATGACATGGGTCCAACTTTATTGACAACACATCTCGGCTCGATGAATTACTAATGGCATTGTTGTAGCATAATAATAGCATCTTTTATTTGACTTTTCAACAGTTTTACTTGATATTACATTTTGTATTTGACTTTACATGAGTTGTATTTGACTTTGCATCATTTGTATTTGACTTGCATCAGTTGTATTTGAATCTGCATTATTTGTAAGTGACTGTGCGTCTGTTGTATTTGTTAGTAACTGTGAGTCAGTTGTATTTGACATTGTACAGTTGCATCAGTTGTATTTGACATTGCATCATTTTTATATTAGTTTGCTTCACCTGTATTTGACTGTGCGTCATTTGTATTTGATTGTGCATCAGTTGTATTTGACATTGCATCAATTATTGTATTTGACTGTGCATCATTTGTGAGTGACTGTATATCAGTTGTTTTTGACTTTTTCAATTGTACTTGACATTGCATGACTTGTATTTGACATTGCATATGTTTCATTTAACTATCCCATCAGTTTTATTTAACTTTGCATCACTTGTGTTTGACTGTGCGTCAGATATATTCGATTGTAAATCAGTTGCATTTGATTTTACATCAGTTGTATTTGACTTTCCGTCATTAGTTGTATTTGACATTGCATCAGTTGCATTTAATTTTGCATCAGGTTGCATTTGATTTCACATCAGTTATATTTGACTTTCCGTCATCAGATGTATTTGATTTTACATCAGTTGTATTTGATTTTACATCAGTTGTATTTGATTATGCATCAGTTGTATTTGATTTTACATCAGTTGTATTTGATTTTACATCAGTTGTATTTGATTATGCATCAGCTGTATTTGATTTTACAATCAGTTGTATTTGATTTTACATCAGTTGTATTTGATTATGCATCAGTTGTATTTGATTTTGCATCAGTTGTATTTGATTATGCATCAGTTGTATTTGATTTTACATCAGTTGTATTTGATTTTGCATCAGTTGTATTTGATTTAACATCAGTTGTATTTGATTTTGCATCAGTTGTATTTGATTTTGCATCAGTTGTATTTGATTTTGCATCAGTTGTATTTGATTTTGCATCAATTGTATTTGATTTTGTATCAGTTGTATTTGATTTTGCATCAGTTGTATTTGATTTTGCATCAGTTGTATTTGATTTTGCATCAGTTGTATGACTTTACAACAGTTGCATTTGACTTCGCATCAGTTGGAGGATTTCAGATAACTGGAGTGCAATTGCGCGCTTATAAGTATTTGACTTTCTCGAAGCTATAACTGGTGAGAACTAGAACTAATTTTCACGATATGCAAATGGTAAACGAGTACATACACCTACACGTGGCTGAAGAAAGGATCAATCGGTGCAATGCTGAGATAAACGTTTCATTAAGCTGGATTTCTCTGTAGTAAAATAACACAATTTGGTCCGTAACTTGAGGAATAGAGATACTGCTATGAAAAATGATATATACAAATTTAAAAACCTTAAAAACAGACAACAACAAAAATATTCAAGTAATAAAATTAATCAAAAAATACCCCCTCCCCAAAAACATTTTCTTTTAAAATAATGATTGTAAAAAAATCCGAATTGTATTAAAATCTTAAAATAAAAGGGTCAAAAAATATTTTTATATAAAAACCAAAATACCAAAAAAATTATATATATATATATATATATATATATATATATATATATATATATATATATATATATATATATATATATATATATATATATATATATATATATATATATATATATATATATATATATATATATATATTTATATATATATATATATATATATATATATATATATATATATATATATATAAATATATATGTATATATATATATATACATATATATATATATATATATATATATATATATATATATATATATATATATATACATATATATATATATATATATATATATATATATATATATATATATACATATATATATATATATATATATATATATATATATATATATATATATATATATACATATATATATATGTATATAAATATATATATATATATATATATATACATATAAGTATATATATATATATATATATATATATATATATATATATATATATATATATATATATATATGTATATATATATATATATATATATATATATATATATATATATATATATATATATATATATATATATATATATATATATATATATATATATATATATATATATATATATATATATATATATATATATATATATATATATATATATATATATATATATATATATTTATATATATATATATATATATATATATATATATATATATATATATATATATATATATATATATATATAAATATATATGTATATATATATATATATACATATATATATATATATATATATATATATATATATATATATATATATATACATATATATATATATATATATATATATATATATATATATATATATATATATATATATATATATATACTTATATGTATATATATATATATATATATATATATATTTATATACATATATATATATGTATATATATATATATATATATATATATATATATATATATATATATATATATATATATATATATATATATATATATATATATATATATATATATATATATATATGTATACATATATATATACATATACATATATATATA
Source organism: Chiridota heheva (assembly GCA_020152595.1). Lineage (NCBI taxonomy): Eukaryota > Metazoa > Echinodermata > Holothuroidea > Apodida > Chiridotidae > Chiridota > Chiridota heheva. The sequence continues at coordinate 2,047,417 of JAIGNY010003664.1, forward strand.
TACATATATATATATATATATATATATATATATATATATATATATATATATATATATATATATATATATATATATATATATATATATATATATATATATATATATATATATATATATATATATATAGCTGAATTGTTGTGCCACACTTTTGCAGCACGGTACACGTTACACTTCACGAAAATGGCGATGAGTACAATGTTAACCAAACTTTCTTGTCATCTTGATACTCGAAATGTTTGGATGATTAATGAGGGAAAGAAAGAAATGCAATTGAAAGTTGTTTATACAAAAAAAAAAATGTTATATATGTTTGTTTCACGTGCGTGTGGTTGTTGCATATTGTGTTTTCAAGTGTGACCAGAATATGTTTAATACTTAATAAAATATAATTCTAATGATATTAATAAATGATTCTTTCATGGTTTATCATTGGATAACCTATGGATTTATCATAGGAAGAATTTTTTAAATGATAAAGATTAATTTTTGATGATGGTCTTTTCTTAAACTTATTGGATTTATTGTACCCAGGCGCTGAGTAGATGTTTACAACAACAACAAAAAACGCAAAAATTATACATATAAAAAATATCATAACAACTTTTTGCCTTGATGGATTAATTGAAATATAAAAAATGCATCTTCGTATTTAAATTATGATTCTTTATGGATATACAGACGAAGATATCACTGTAATAAAGTACAAATACGCTGTGTAGACATTAAGAGTCTATTACAGATATAAAGGAAGATATGCAATCAATTTTTTATGTTTCCTTTCTTTTTTGATTAATTGTGTTTTTTTTCAAAGTATTTTCCTTGGGTAGGTACAAGATAGACCTTGAATAATGGTTCAAATCATTCTCCCTCGGATGTACATAGGCGGAATTTGGGGTGGAGATATCAATGGGGCATTTTACCCCTTCCACACCTTTCTTATATTCATATCTTTTGTACAGTGATTTTTTGTATTTTAGGGTAAATTTCTTTTGGGGAAAATTATCATTTTTTCAATATAAAGGATTTTTATGGAGAAAAAAAATCTCTCACATTCTTGCTGTTTGAGTTTAGTCAATTTTAACAGAAAATGGAAAGCTTTCGTAAACTTTGTCCCCTAGATCGGGCCTGGATCCTAGCTGTGTTTCTCCCCACGAACGACAAGGGTCAATAATCTGGCTCTGGAGTCCTGGACCACACACCACTTGTGGCGTGATGGCAGGGGCCAGGAAAAGCTGCCCCCAGTGAAGTTTTTTGAGTGGAAGCCAAGTGCTCACAGTGGCGCACAAATTGTCCTGAGAATATGTTCTTTATATAATTTTTCATTCTGAACTTCTGCAATTTGTATCATTCAGAACAAACGTATTTTTTTTCTCTCAAAACTGTATTCTTACATTAAAAACATGGAAATCCTCCCTGCATTGACCCCAAGTATAAAGACACTTGCATATTGTAGTCAATGGGATCCTACATTTGAACATTCGTTCCATAAAACCTAAGCGTGAAATTGACATGATCCTAAGCAATTTTCTGCTATCAAAATCACGCCAACAAAAAACCGCTAAGTTTCCGGGAGTTTCGCCCCCTCGACGCCTACTAGGAATTCGACCCTGGGTTCGACACTGCTATCACAATCGCGAGAAATGCAGGGTTTGCCTCTAGTTTGACACAATTTGTTAAACAAATTTTCTATCATTAAAATCACGAGCATCGCATAAAGCTTTCGGGGGATTCGCCAGCTGGTTCCTACAGGGTTTTGCCCCATAGATTTGACACGCCCCATAGATTTGATACATTTTATAGCAATTTCCTGTTATCAAAATCACGAGAAACGCGGGGCTTCTGCGGACTTCGCCCCCTGGATTCCTAGTAGGGAGGCGGGGGTCAAGGGGAAGTGGGGCAATTTGAAGCAATTTTTTGCTATCAAATACACGAGAAACGTAGGACCCATACCAGGGCTTTGCGCCTTAAATAACACAATTTTAAGGATTTTTTTTGCTATCAAAAGCGCAGGGCTTCCGACCTCCTGGATTTGATTTAAGCTATTTTCTGCAAAAGCGCAGGGCTTGCGACGGTTTTTAACCTAAGGTTCACACTAGGATTTGCAACGAGCACTTTATATCAACTACGTAGGTTTTGTCTGAGTATAACCTACAATCAACTGGTGTTAACGTTTAAGTTACTGTTCGTATACCCTGTGAATATATAAAACTAAGGGAAATATGAAGCAAAATCGGAAGCAAACAAAAATCGTATGTAGTAAAATTCGCTGAACTAGTACTGGTAGGTTAGCATGTAGTATGTTTGTTGTACGTGTGACTGGGCCGTGTGAAGACACGTGAAACGTAACGACGCCGCTGCCCTGCAAAATGGCTTCCAGATGAGTAAAAAGTCACGTAATGAAATTCCTCTATAAGGGAAAATAGAGTTATGAATTTTAGAAAACATATACTCATATTATTACCAAAATCGACGTGAAATGAGTTAGCCCTTAGTACAGTTCGTCTAGGATTATAGGCCTAATATAGAACCATAATTCAGAACCTGAGGGGATGGGCGAGTTTTTTCTTTAATATATTTTTTTAAATCAAAGAATGATAAAAAAGGCATATTAAAGCATTTAAATGCTCTTAAATATGCTCTTGAAAAAGGGGCATCGCCCCTTAAACCTCACAGGAGCTTCGCCTTATGCAGACTCCAGTTTTGAATACCAACTTATTTCCTCTCCAAGCCGCCCCTGCTTCCAGGGCTTCGTCTCTAGATTTAAACACACTTTTAAGCAAAATTCTGTCCAACAATTACGAGAAGCGCAAGGCTAAGACCCTGGATTGTGCACAATACTAAGCAGTATTCTTCTATCAAAATCACGGGGAAAGCAGGGCTTCTGGGGTGGCGCCCATGGACCCTACCAGGCCTTCGCCATTAATCAATTTCCAAAGCGGTACCGTATAAATGGTGCATGCGATTTTAGATCTATGTGCCCAATGTTTTACTCTTATGAGCATTTTTTTTGGGGGCGCCAAAACGCCATTGCCCCCTCCCAAGTGAAATATGACCCACTACGTCACTGCAAGCCACTATGGTTCATGGGAATTTCTAATGAATATTGAGCTACAATCCCGATGGAATGGAGCGAAAAAAGTAAGCAAAAAAGGACATCAACATTGTTTTGAAATGAATATGACTAATATAAATTGACCATGTACGTACAAGCTAACATCATAATTCTGCTAAATATGAATCAAAACAGACATGTGATTGTTAAAATATGAACATTTAAAGATTTTTACATTAAACCCCGCCTACTATTAATATATGACATAGCCACCAAAAACAATAGGACGCATCTGCAGACTATCAGCTATATGTGTACCACACATGACATAAATCTGGTATATTATTTTTGAGATATTGTGTTTACAAGTTTTTTTTCAGCAGAATCACATTAAGCCCCGCCTACTCATATAAATGAATTTAACGTTGTTATACAATGAACACATACACACTACCTAACAACATAATTGTCCTGAATATGAAACAAAACAGACTTGTAATTGTTAAAATATGAGCATTTCAAGATTTTTATATTAGGCCCCGCCTACTCATTTAATATGCATGACGTCACCACCAAAAAGAATAGGGCACATCTACAGATCATGGGCTACGTATGTACCAAATATGACATGAATTGAATTTACCGTTCTTGAGATACCGTGCTTACAAGCTCCTTTTAACAAAATCATGTTAAGCCCCGCCCACTATGCATATTAATGATACACACATATACACACACCCATACGCCAGAATGATAGTTCTTTATGCTATTAGCATCGGAACCAAAAAGTGGAGAATCTGTATATTTCAGAGCCCCACGCTAACCCGGTGTAAACACCAACCCGGTGTATGGTTCCGATTCTGCTTTTTAGGAATTCACTGCCCCCTATAACAATTTTGGCATCAATTGGCCCTTTAGTGAAATTTCTGTAATGAAAAAATTGTGACAAATTAAAGCAGAACTTAATTTTATCCTTCAATTTGTAACAAGAGAGCAATTCATGGAGTTGCTGATCTCATCACCTTAAGCATACAGCATAGTGGGGGAAATAGCTAATAATGATAACTATGGGGATGGGTAAAAGGATCAATAGCTCTTTGACCTTTTGACCCCAGAATTTACGGAACACAACTTCATGTTCTATATGTGGTACAAACATAGGATTGGTATAGGTCTTGCACTTTCGGAATGTAAAGTGGCATAAAAATTGTACAAATTAGTACACAATTACCCCCTAAAATCACATATTTGACATTTGACTTCTGACTCTTATCACTGAAACAACTTCTGAAATTGTTCACAATTATTGTACCCACTGTATGACGCCATTCATGCTTACGTCACACTTACCATTCCATAACTATAGGGGAAAATGGTGAAAAGTGGTTAATAGCTCTGTGACCTTTGACCTTTTGACCCCAGAGTTTACGGGACACAAATCCATGTACCAAGGTATCATGGTACAACATAGAGTTGTTATAGGTCTTAAACTTTAAAATGGCGCAAAATTATGCATACAAAAAGCACTTATTTGTCCTTTTGACCTCCAATTATTTAAAAATTTTTGTTGGATTGTTAAACCCTACCCATCTATGCATTTGGTTAAGATACCAAGTAATTCCTTCAAAAGATACAGCCATCACCAAAAACTTGTTTCATTTGACCTGTGACCTTTTGAGGCCATAGTTTACGAGACACCAGGTCATGTACCACAGAATCATGACACAAACATAGGATTGGTATAGGTCTTGCACTTTTGGAATTTAAAGTTGCACAAAAATGTACAACATAGTACACAAATACCCCTAAAATCACACCTTTTTACCCCAGAGTCTATGGGACACAAATTCATGTACCAAGGTATCATGGTACAGCATATAGAGTTATTATAGGTCTTGTACTTTTTGAGTATAAAATGGCCCAAAAAATATGCATAAAAAGCACTTATTTGACCTTTTGACCTTCAATTATTTTAAATTTTTGTTAGAATGTTGAACCCTATCCATCTATGCATTTTGTAAAGATACCAAGT